>CAUOFW020007553.1:0-20584 GCA_963454935.2 Ilex paraguariensis
AGAAACCAGATCTAAAAAAAAACCCATATCTGACGCAACCCTCTAGAGAGCTCTCAGTCTCCGGAGAAGACCCAGATTTGTGATTTTTTTTTTGTGTTCTTATTTTATCTACCATAACATAAAAATGTTATTTTTGTACTTATTCAAAATTTTTGATATATTCATTTTTATTAATAATGTATTTTATTTTTGTATTATACGACATATCTGACCAATTGACTTAACGGTTGAATTCATGAATCATTGACTCAGTCCTCCTGCGGTTCGATGTCAGGTCCGATTATGATAATATTGGTGTTTAGCATAAAGTGGGCCTAATTAAAATTGGATAGGTATACAAGCAATGGACTAAATAATTTAATTATACAAATTTTAATAAGGTGGAAATGGATATTTGTAGAGTAGAAATACTCCTCCCACCCAATATGTTTAAAGTTAGCTGCTAGAGATGAAATGTGTTAAATTAGCCAAATATGGGCAATAGTAAAGTCCTTATTAGGAATCAGTCATGGGAGAGGGGGTAGAGGGCCTTTCATCCCTTGAACGGAAGAGATGGGAAAATATGAGAAAAAGGAGAGAACAAAGGTAAGTTGAATGCTTGAAATTTACATCAGTTTCTTCAGACAATCTCCTCAAAAAAAAAAAAAAAAAAAAAAAGGCAGCAATTCTGAAGTTTTTAAAATAAAATCTTGTTTATTGATTCTAGTAATTTTCTTTTTTGTAAGTAAGCGAGTCCACTCACCCCTTACCTAGTAGGGATTATCTCTTGGATCTTAAAATATTTTTCTTGTTTAAAATAAAAAAATTTTATATTGAAATAACATTCAATTTAGTTTTCATTAGTAGAAGTCTTGGAATTTATTTTTTTCATTTTTTACTTTTGTTTTTGTCCCCTCTAAAGTAAAATCTTGGGTTGATTCTTGCCTTGCATTTGTCTAAATTCGTGAGCAAAAAATTCCCCGGCTAAACCTCACAAAATTTGTGAAAAAACACCTAAAAATAATAATTTTTTAAAAAAATAATATCAAATTTTTTTTTCCGATATCATAGTCAAGTCCGTGGGTGTATACGGGTAATACATTGGCACCAATAGAGGTACATTACCTTTGTTTACTATATTTTGAGTTTAAAATACAATGTTTTTTTGTGGCCATATTACAATAAAAAAGTTTGGGTTAATAACACTTTTAGTTTGAAGTATATATTTTTTATTATTTTGATCCCTAAAATATTAATTTTATTAATTTAGTCCTAAAAATATTTAATTTGTATCACTTTAATCCTTAATTAAACAATTCGTTAAATTTTTTGACGAAAATAACCACGTGTCACTTTTTCAAATAATATCATGTGCCGAACACATTATAATGAACTCGTTCGCGGTTGAGATCGCTTTAAATTTTACTTTAAAGTTAATTTAATAGTTAATATTAACACCCTAAATTTAATAGGAAAAATAAACCTTTAAAAGTGTGTTTAGAATGACTTTTTAAAAATACTTCTAAAAATTATTTTTTATAAACACTTTCAAAAAAAAAAAAAAAATTTGTGTTTGAAATCACCTCATTATTACCTTTACCACCACCGCCGCCACCACTAGTGCCACCACCACCGTCGCCGTCATCACTATCATCACCATCACCACCACCACCATCGCTACCATCATTGTCGTCACCGTCACCCACCACAATCATCACTGTCTCGTACCACCACCACTGTCGCCCACCACCTCTTGTCCCCACTACAAATCTATGTTTAAATTATTTTATCTCTTCTTTATGTTTGTGATTCGATTTTGGATATGAATATAAATATGTTTATTATTTATCATTTTATATTACTCTGTGTCTTCAGGCATAGACAATAACTAGTATTATAATAAAGAAGCTTGAATTAATAGCACTTTTAATTCTTAAAGTATATAATTTTTATTAGTATTAATTTTATCAATTTGGTCCTTAAAACATTTAATTTGTATCACTTTAATCCTTAATCAAATAATTCGTTAAATTTTTTGACGAAAATAACCACGTATCACTCGTTCAAATAATATCATGTGCCGAACACACGTGATCATTCTATCAAAAACTTAATAGTCCATTTATGTATGACTATTTTGACACAAATTGAATTCTTTAAGGATCAAATTAAAAAAATTGATATTTTACATACTAAACTGACAAAAAATATATACTTTAAGGAGCAAATATAGTTTCAACCCAAAAAATTTTAATAAGACCTTAAACATAATCGAAATTTTATTGTAACTTAATCCAAAAAATCATTTTTCCGAAAATTAATTTTTTGGGGTAGCATAATCTTACCCATTCTTTCCCCACTATTTATGTATCAACCATAATATATGCCTAAAAGCACGGTACGATAAAAATTCAAAGTTCAAAAATTTGATATTATTATATTAAATAATAATTTCTCTTTTCTTTTTTTTTTTTTATTATATAATATAATTTAAAATTAATTTTTACCCATTACTTTTTTATAAAAAATCGACAACATTTTCTCAAAATCATTACCTCAAAAAAAAATCCACATACATACACTACCGTATACAAAGAATATCTGAAATAAAAATTGTTTTAACAGAGGCAAAATTAATGAAAATTAAATTAATTCAACTTATAATAGAAATGGGTGATTTGAAAAGAAATAAGCGATAAAATTATATGAAGATAAAATCCAATAGATATTTATAGTGTAAGAATTTAGACGTTAATAGCAAAAAAAAAAAAAGAATTTAGATGTTGATTTTCTTCAATATTTTTTCTCTATTTCTTCCCATAGATCTCATTATATTTTCACAAGAAAGGGACCCATGAGGTGATCTATGAAGGAGAATAAGTGAGAGAAAATGTTTTGAAAGATCTCATTATTCCCATGAATTGATGATAAGCAATGCAAGCATTACAAAAACATTCAATGTCGCCGGAAACGATGTATCTAGCGAGATGTTCACAATTTTCTTTTCATAATTACATAATACATACAAGATGCATCTTACATTTATAATGAACTCGCTCTCTGGAAAAAACAGACAATTTCGCCGGATTCCCGATTCCGGCCGACTTTAGACGGTGAAAACAACGGCATTGGCGGTGCGGTCGGCAGGGGAGAAAGCCAAGAAAGTGAGAAAAGCCATTATCCCCACCGGAAACAACATCAGCGACATTGGCGGCGGAGGCAATGGTGGCAGTATCGGCGGCAACACCAGAAGCGACGCCGTCACAACCGCCAGCACCACCACCCACTTGACAGTAAAGCACGTCACCATCAAAATCTTTCGCTTCTCACTGACCCCGTCGGAGCTATGACCATCTCTCTATCGCCGGCTACAAGTTCAATGCAATACCAGTTTCAGAATAGTGTGTGCTGGGTATTTCTAACTGTGTAGAGAGACAGAGAGAGATGTCACCCTGTGTCTGGTTGTCTTCAAGTACTTATAGGCAAGAGAAAGTACGAAATGCATGTAAACCGAACCCATTTTTTTTTTTCACAGATAAAAAAAGAGGGACCACCAACCAATTCTTCTTAAAAGAACTGAACCCATTTTAATCCTCCACTTTTCGGTAAGAGAAACTACGAAATGCATGATGATATTGTATTGAATAAAGTGCTCTATTAATTTAATCGTATAAATGCATTAATTTTTTAAATTAAGTCTCAAGTCAATTACAAAAAATATTATTTTTTTGCTAAAATATATATATTTTTTTTCCGATAAGAGCATGACAATTGACACGTATAAAGGTTTTTTTATTTTTTTTTTTTTTTGAATACAAATAATTAACACAAGATCTACGGCTATAATTCATTTTTTCGGTATAGTTCCTATATTTGTAATTCTAATTTAGATCCAATTAATTGTATATAAATGATATTCTTGATTAATATTTCTAATTTGAGTTCAAAATTATTAAATTCTATTTCACATTATTGGATTGAAAATTACAATTATTGTAATTTAATTTAAATTATATATAGTCTTATATAAACAACAAAGTTGTGTATATTCTTTAATAAAAATTTACTTAAAATTCATATTTATTTGTTAAAAGTAAGCTTAATTAAGATATTTGGATTTTTCAAATCAAATTTTTGATTTTCTAAAGTAATGGACGAACAAGTTTGAATAAAATCATTACTTTTATGTCAAATTTGAATTCGAACATAACAAAATTCAATTTTAATCTAATCCTCGAAGAGTCTTACATACAGATAGGTCTGTCAAAGTCTGGCACGATACGATTAATCAACACGAATTGACATGAATTAAGCGGATTTAGATGAGACCTTAACAGGTTCAGGAATTAAACGGGTTGATCTGTTAAACATGTTTAATAAACGGGTCTTTTTTGGGTGAGTCATGTCAACTCATTTATCACCCGTTTATCCGTTTGAATAAAATTAATATAATAATAAATTAATAATTATTTTAAAAAGTTAGAAAGATTTTTTTTTAGTGATAGCCATAAAATTGTTTTCTTAAATTTAGTGATAGCCACAAAATATTATAATAAATTAAAACTATTAAACGAGTCGTATTGTGTTATCTATTTATTATATAGGTCATGTATAAATTTACATATTTTTCACCATCTATTAAATGGATCGTATATGAATTTACATATTTTTTTATCTATTATTTATTTAATCTGACATGTAATTGACTAACCTCAAATATTTGACACCTAAATACATGTGATGGGTTGCATATCTTACGAACAATAGATTGGCGTTCACTTAAGAGGGATGTGTATTGTTGTTGTGTGTGTCCGATCCTTTATCATCCCAAAATCTTGTTAGGGATATGATTCAGACAGGATCAGTGAAGGCACCAGATACCAATATATACAGCTGAGCTGAGCAGATACAATTGGGTGGGGGGATTTATTTAAATAATCATCTTTCTCAAGTTTAATATTTAATATGGTGCATGTCTTGAAGAAATACCATGATTTTTTTTTTATTTTTTTATGTTTTAACTACTAATTTATTTTTCCCCTTAAAATACATAAATCACTTAAATGTGTTTTTTAATTTATTTGTGAAATTATTATTGTTCTTTTTATAAGAAAATGTTTCAAAAGCAGGACTTCAACTAAAAACTTATTTTTGGCAAACGCTTAAAAAAAATTAGAATCGGTTAAAAATTTATTTCAAAACATTCTTCTTTAAAGTCGTCTTTGACAATTCGATTTAAAAAAAAAATTGATAAATAAATTAAAAAGATAATAAAAATAATATATATATGTGTGTGTGTGTGTGTGTGTTTGTTCATTTGGAATGTCATTTGTAATTTTAAATTTAGATCTCTAGCATTGCTGTTTAAAAATAAGGTACATGAATGAGACAGAGAGAGAGTGGTCCAATGCATTGTATCTTTCATTAAAGGAAGCACTGTGACAGTAATACATAAACATGACTTTGCGACGTCATCACTGATAATCGTACCTGGCCGACTGATTAGCCAGCTTTGAACACTTCTGCAGAAATCTCGGCAATTCGCTGAACCAGGACACAGAGCCTTGCTTCTCCAGCGATACGAATAGTTCCGTTCAGTACGATATTAAAAAGACAAGGCAAAATTACACTGACATTCCAATAGATTGATTTAATTATAGAAACACTCGTTAATTTTTTAAAATTATACTGACACCTTTTATTGTTTATTTTCTCATTTCAAAAAGTATTCTTATGGTTAATACAATGTCACAAAAGTGATTACATCATCAAATTTTTACACTTTAATATTCATATTACCATTGAACAAAATTAAGTTAATTTATTTATTTTCGTATCGTATTCGTGTTCGTATTTATATTTATTTTTTTTTATAATGTAGAATCCCTCCAAAGCAAGACCACTTTGGACCCCATTCTTAAAAGAGTAAACCCTGAATATCTGCAATCACCCGCATATTACAGGTATCAGTTAAGCCCGAAAAACACTAGCAAGAATTAAACCCCTAACGTCCGAGTCTATGGTTTGTCTGGGTTCAACTCCATACTACTAAGCTACCCTTGCGGGTGTGTTTGTATTCATGTTGATCCATATAAATCTTGAATAAAAAAATTTAATGCTAAGATTCTATTATCACTTAATTGAATTTATGTCCATACTTTTTCTAATTAACTTAATAAATAAAACAATAATAATTAGTAAAAATATCTTTTTTATATAATAATTATGTCAGTGTTTAATAAACAACAACAAATAATTAATATTTCATTTTTATAATATCAATTAAACATGTTGATCGTGTCAATTTAGTATTGTTCATGCTAACATACAAACGAGAAGATAAAGAAAGTTCGACATGATTAAATAAACAGGTTGATTATATCAATTTCGGATTTTGTGGGTTGAACCCAAAATAATCTATTTATTTGTATTTAAATATATAAGAGAATAATAAGTAAAAAATGATGTATGGTAAAGATAATTATGAAAAATCACATTTTTTATTATACTTGTTAAAGGACAAGAGTTAACCGGGGTTGTAATTTTAGAAAATTAAGGGGTGTCTCTATAATTAAACTAACTTACAGAAGGTGTTAGTGTTGTTTACCCAAAAAAAATTATATAATTTAAATAAAACTTAAAAAATTATTTTTGTTGGTATTATAACTTTTTTTTTTATTTAATATACATGTATTATGTGTAAAAAAATTATTTGATTATTTTTAATCAATAATTATGAATCAGTTAAATTAAAAGTAGAAATCAAAATTAAATATTAAATTTTCAGCAGGGTAACCCTTTGTAATCTAATTCAAAATATAATAGTGTATTTTATCAAGCATGTGAGTATTTCAGTCATCATTATTTTTAATTTTATCATGTTCGTCTCTCAAATTTATAATTTATATTTACTAATAATAATTTTATGCCCGAAGACGCTATATAATTTTTTGAGTACTGATAGTGTAATGTTTTATATTTTAAATTATAATTTATTTTTTATTTAATTATGTAATTTAAAATTAAACACAGAGAGAGAGAGAGGTTAAGTGCGGATTAGTGGTATTTCCTGGTAACAAAGAGTGTGTTGGTTAAGTTGTCTCATAATTGGGGTTGTGCAAAGAATATAATATTTTTTAGCAAAAATTTGGGATCAATTTTGTACCAATTGATCAAAATAGATGAAAATTAGATTAATATTGACCGTTGTTTTACTTTTATAATTTGAAAATTCAACTTCTTAACTATTATGTTAGATAGACTAGCGATAATCCCATATTTGAAGACATTCTACATTATTATAAATCGAGCATTGATTTATATAACGTTTATATTTTAAATAATATATTTTTTTTTAATTATGTAATTTAATATTTGAGTGGACATAGAGAAAATAATACCGGGGGGAGAGAGAGAGGGGGGGGGGGGTAGGTGTCTATTAGTGTATTGTCTGACATAGAGAACAATGTAAAAAAGATTTTTTTCCCATTAAATCAAAGTAAATAAAAATTAAATTAATCTTGAATATTATTGTGCTTTTATAAGTTAAGAATTCAAAATTTCAATTGTAATATTAGATAAATTCTATTTAATTGATACATAATAATTCAAATTGACTAACATAAATAATCACGCACATCTTACATAATTATGTTTGGATGACCATTCTTTTGAAAATTTCCAAAACTAATGTTACAAATTATTATAATAAAGATCGAAGAGATATAATTTTAAAAATGTGAAGGGATTAAAATACTCATCAAGTATAGTGATGTGAGATGCAAATGTCCATCTTTATTAGTTAATTTAAATAATATTTTTTAATTTAAGCAAACAAAAAAATTATTATATTTTACCTTTCACATATAATCTATTTTATATACCACCGTGCTCCGATGATTCTACTAGCATTCTTGGATTTTGGGTAGAATCTTTGGATCTTTTTTGAAGCCAAGTTTCCCGATGCATAATCTACCTTGGTTTGATTAATGGAATGGTTGATTTCTAAGGGAGAGATTGTCATCCTGTGTGATCCCCTTAATAAACGGCACGAGAGAAGGCGGTCGTTTTTCAATTCTAGAGATTTTCTTTATTTATTCCTATCCCATTCATAGTTGGAGTTTTACGGAATGAAATCTCCTCTATTATATATATTTTTTTAATTTGATTGATGTATTTAATTATAATAATATTATTCAGACTTAAAAATTTAACCTAAGTTATTCACATAATGACGTGATTTCATAGAAATCATTGGATTAATATTAAGTTCTAATGCTTGATGGGTCTACAGTCAATTCAAATGTTATAATGAATTAGATCTGTAAATTATGTCAATAAATTAAGTTTCAATGACATTCCTCATTTAATTATGACCTATTTTATACACGTGAGCTCCTCAATCATTAATAATGACTCACTTGCCATTATTCAAGTTTTTCGGAGTGAAATTTACTATAATATTTATTCTCTTAGTGAATTACTTACCGTGAATTTAAGTGAGATCCATTATATGTAAATGAGTCTGTCACTTACTTATGGTGAATAATCTTCCAAATAGCATTCACTCTAACAAGACTCAAATCTTTGATCTTGTGTATAAATCTGTCAATAGATTGAATTTTAATCTGTTTAACCGGATGCAGACCAATATTTTTATCTGTTTATTTGAATTCGATCTAATTCGATTTAGATATCTTAAATCAAATATGGATATGGATATATATAAATTTAATATGATTAATACATACACATATATCTATATTGATTATTTGTATTTAATCTAAAAAAAGGTTATTTATTAAAATTTTGGTGAATTACAATTATAAATTGAACTAGGTAATCAAACTAAATAATCGATTATAAGCAGATTCAGATATGGATTAATATTTTTTATCCGTTTGGCAAATGGATTAGATTCGGTTATAGATTTTTTAACCCGATAAACTCAGATCCGGTCCAAAATCTAATCAATTAACATGCCTACTTACTTGTGTATTGGGGAGTCATGGAAAGGTCGGTTCATAACATAAAAATAAATTGACCAATGATAACATTAGAGGTAATATATCACTACTAAGTAAAATGATAAGTCTACGGTACCTAAAATATAATTTTTTATATTTATTAAAAAACTTTGAGGGACAAAATACAACTAACTAAGATTATTTAGAATTGATCTTAGACCCTCTAAATTTTGTATCTTTTTGACATTGATTATAATATTTGGCGTTCCATCCTACATGATTTACCATATTTAGTTATTAGCAATAACTTGTGTCTGAAGGTAGATTGCAATATTAAAGTAGTGATCTCAAAGAATCGAGCACACTATATCAAATATTAAATCGTGACAATCACTTTTTTTCTAAATGGACAAAGTCCGTGCCCGAAGATATTGTCTAACACAAACTCAAGCACTAATTATGTAATATAGATATTTTTAATAGCATGCAAATATTTGAAGTAGTTACGTCATTCTAAATCAATTTAGACAAAAAAAAAAACATAATACAAAAAATATCAAACTTGTGTATATAATTTATCGAATGATTAAGAAATACATGAAATTAAAGAAAACACGATCCAACTCATTATCGAATTCAATATCACGCCACAATTTTACTTTAACAAAGTCATTTAGCAACAACATAGCAATGTCAGCAATAAAATGAAATTCAATTTTATACATATAAATTTACATATATCAAATTCAACTTCTAATTTCAAATGCACGTGTTTAATTGATATCCTTTAATTGATATCCTTTAATCGGCCAATTCTTTTGAAATTAATCCTTAAATAAGATTACATCAAATTAATACTTCATTTTCGCGAGGTCAGGCTAATTGGCTTATAGACCGCTACTCTTTTATATGACTGGGTGGGCCAGTCCCCATTGACTAATTAGCTTAGGTGTGAGAGAGAGAGAGAGTAATCACGCATCCCACCCGGAATTGCGTAGGAATGTGATGTAATATTTTGGGCGAGAAAGCAAAAATTAACAATGATTTTCAACCTTAAATTAAAATAAACATAATTTTAAGACGATTTTAATCACGAAAAATTAAAATAATTTTTTTTTTAATTTTTTGAGATTTGAATTATCTTATACTTTATTATATATGAAATTGACATTTGACATTTAGAAATTACATCCTATCTTCAATAATCATATTTTTAATGATGGTACCGTTATCGGTACCGTAATGTTATCCACCCAAGTATTGGATATGAGTCCAACTGCCAAGCAGAGCTCCGATCTGTAAATGCAAAGAACTACTAAGGAGGTCCAGCTGCAAGCTGTAACATGTTTTGCGAGAGGAAAACAGCTGCACTAATATTCTGGCCAATCTGGGCGAGCAGCAACAAGACAGACTAGTTGTCCTAAGGGACCCCCCACCATTTAAGTTCTACTCTACTTGCTGACCTAGTTGGAGTAGCTTTTGTAAGAGACCCTTGAGGGCTTTAGTTTCACTTTTTCAATGTACCCAAAAAAAAAAAAAAAAGTTATGAGTCTTGTGTATATAGCACTCATTATATAAAATGGATAGGTGTGTTAGACCTGATAAATAAATGAGTCAATATGAACTTAATTAAATTGCTAAATATGATATAAACTCACTAAATATTACTTCTACAAAATTATGTATTGGAGTAAATTTTGATATCATATAATTTAAATATAACATGATCCATTGACAACCTTACAATTTAAATATAAAATTACTTACTTAATAAAAGTCGAAGTCGAAGTTTTTTGGAATGGATTTTTGACTCCAACTCCTTGGAGTTCAAGTTTGCTATGTGATTTTGACTTTGACTTTGACTTTGACGGGGACAGTGTTGGAGTCAGTGTCAAATTTTCGGATTCTTACACACCTCTAATAATTATTATCTTAGGGGAATTTCACTTTACACTCCAATTGATTTAAAATTTTTCACTTTAAATTCTTAAAAATTAGATTTTTCACATTGCATCCTCCATGTATTTAAAGTATTGTAATGGGTCATTCCGTTGGTTTCTATTATTCATTCCATCAAAGTAATTTTTAACGGAATTAGTAACAGAAACTAACGAAAGAGTCACATTAAAATATTTTTAATATATTGAGAGTGTAATATGAGATATCTGATTTTTGAGAGTGTAAAGCAAAAATTCTTAAATTTTTCAAGGTATAAAGTACAATTCACCCTTAATAGAATGGTTATTAAATTATATAGGGTTGACCTTGCCTATTTATAAATTTATTATCAGAAGATAACACTTAGGGATGTCAAAATATGACTTGACCTATTAACACCACATGAACATGACATGAATTTAGAAGGTTTGGATCTTCCCTAAGTCACCCGTTTTATAAACGAGTCTATCCGACCCTACACGATTAATAAATGAATTATGTATAAGTGAAGTCAATTAAAAGAAATATACGATAAGATTTGTTTATATATCGATTATACACGATTCATATATTACACAAATTCGATATGACACAATTTGTTAAGCACGAATTAGTAAACGAATAAAGTATGAATGAAATATTTTTTGATATGAACTCTGCTAAGACCTAATACAAACCCACCTCGCCTGACATGATTACCAAACCTAATAACACCACCTGAAAATAGGAACTTAGTGTCCATGTTAAATTGAATATTTCTCTCTGCTCATTGATGCATAATGACTTTTTGGGGTTGTTTGGTAAGGGAGTATGAAGGGGCTTGGTAAGCTATGTTTGGGAATAATAGTCTAAAGCTACTCCAAATCCCATATTTGTTTGAAAAATTCAGTCCCGAGTTTCAAACCTAGCCTGTAACTAACTCAAAGATTAAACCCATGATTATGGATTTCGTCAAACCTAGGGGAGGGGTGGGTTTGGGAAGATAGGTAAGGGGTTAAGGATCTAAAATACAGTTATACCCCTTAACATGAGTATGATTTGGATTGATCAATGGTAAAATAGTCATTTACATGACAAATAGTTGTTAATAATCATGATATATTTGTGGGTTTCACTTGTATATGTATTGCATACCAAACATGGGTATGAATCGAATTGAATGTTGAATTTCATCTTTATAAAGAAGAGTTTAAGTTTGAAATGGTTTGAAGAAGTTAATTCAAACCCCTCGACAAAATTCATCAAAACACACCCTTAGTTCTTGACATCAGAGACCCAAACAACACTGGGTCTGTAACTACTCCTCACTTTCCAAACAAAGGAGCATTACCAAAATAAAATGGGAATACTTGACCCACACCCCTATGAAATACCTTATCTTCAAGCATACTCTCTGTAATACCTAGCGTAAAAAAAATGAAATAACAAACAATAAAAATAAAAGTGAATAAGTTGAGTTTAAAAAGTTGTAGACTTTTGTTTGGCTTGCGGTCTATCCATATTAGCTTATGGATATGATTTGGAAATCAGTGGAGATAATTTAGTTTTTGGTGTAGGGGAAAATATTAGATAATTATAGAGACTTGGTTGGATAGAGTTTTAAAATTGCAGAATTGGTTGTACACTAATTCTTTATTGCTAAGGGAACTTTAGTGTTATCAAGAATAATTGACTCCTACACTTTATATTTAAATGAGTTCCCTTGTTGCCCTAGACGTCTATTAATATATAGATATATATATTCTCTTCTCAACACCTACACATACGTTAGAATAAGAGAAAGGAGAGAAGAGGCTAGGGTTTTGAGTAAAGGTAAAAGGAAAAGAAAGAAAGAAGGAGATTTAGAGAAGAAGGAAGAAAACGAGAAGATTTGATCATCAATGTTAGTCTTCATATTGAAATTTAATTTTGTATTTAATCATTATATGTATACATATACAAGTTTGTATTCTGATATAATTTTGCAAGTAATCCATATGGGTAGGTTTATAGAGTTAAAATGTATGAATTCAAATATATAATAAGGTGGTATTTGTGTTAAAAAGATAGTGGGAAGGGAGAAGAAAGAAAGTTACGGACCAAAAGCTTTAAGGTTGAAGAAGATAAAAATTTTGAAATTTTGAAAACCTCATTTTTAGTTTTAAATAACTTTGTTTTGATCCCTATACTTTTATAAACTCAATTTTAACCACCATAGAACTTGGTAATTTATAGAACTAACCCAATATGTTTGAAACAAATATGGTCATTTCAAAACAGCCCCCGAGTCTTGGAAAATTTCTAAAATTTTGAAACGACCCCTAAAAGTTTCGATTAAGTGTTTAAAAATCAATGGTTACTCTAATAGATCAAATTGAGGTTGTATTCTCGAAAAATGGGTCTCTAGAACCTTAAATACTATTCTAAAAAATTTATGGCAGGCCTCAAAACAGAAAATTCGTTTTTAAATAAATTATAATTTGATCCCAAAAGTTTTAAAAATTATGATTTGACCCCAAAATATTATAAAAAAATTTCTAAACAGCCCAGAATACTTTCATACCATATTAACTCATATTAGAAAGGATATTTATATGTAAAAGATATAATAAGTATATATCAATGGGTGGAAAGAATAAAAATTAAATATAAAAGCGCGAAACGACGAAGTTAAAAAAATGGATTGATTATTATATGTTATTTTGGATTAGGCGGTGATTGCATTGAGGCTGAGAAATAGTGCTTTAAATTAGATTTTGGAAATCAAGGTGAGTAGTTTACAATTTTTTTGGGAAAATTTTTTATATTCAATGTGTGGGTGTGTGCGTGTATATTTTTCATATATATGATATATGTGTTGATGTTTGAGGTTACATTAAATGTTTTGAAATTGTGAACTGTTCTACATGTGAATTTTAGAAAACTTGTGGGATAATTTTATATTATTGCTTTGGTGATGAAAGAAAAATTTTATATGTGTTGGGACTAAAACTACAGTTTTGGTGTGTAAAAATCATGTTTATGAGACGAGAACTGGAGTTACCAGGTCTAAGTGGTAAAAAGAGACTAAGCCAGTTATCAGGCTAGTGATGACAAAAGACTGGGCTAGTTATTAGGCGAGTGGTAACAAGAGACGAGACTAGTCATCAAGCTAGTGAGGACAAGAGACTAGGCTAGTTACCAGGCTAGTGGTAACAAGAGACTGGGCCAGTTATCAGGCTAGTGGTAACAAACATGATTTGACAAATGTATTTGAAACTGAATGTGTGTGTGAGTGTTTTGGGTTGTAAATATATTTTCATTTATAAAGTTATTTGTAATCATGAAATTATTTTGTTTAATAATTATGTGGAAAGGATGCGGTACAATTTATTGTACTTATGTGCGTATCAAAGTTTATTTTGTATATAAACTCTGAGATTTATTTTCACACTTCATTAGAGGTGATTAATATTCACGAGTCTTTGTGTTCATCCAAACATTTAACATTTTTTAGGTGAGGATCAGGGGGAGGAGTAAGTCCTCAGATAGACAAGAGATTAGAAGAATTGAAGATTTATTTTAGTGTAGGTCTTCATAAATAAATGTCTTTTATAGTTTTGATACAAATATTCAATTATTTTGAGAACAATGTTGCTTATGTTTAGAGTAGTGAATCTTATGGTTTAATTATTGTTTTATATGAGTTTAATAATGACATCGGTGATGTTTAGTTTATTCATCTGGTATTCATTAGGTCGATAGATTATATCACTTTATTATATGTCTTTCGCTATATTTTACGTTTATTATGCACAAGATTGGTTGGTTAAAACTTTGGTGGTCCGTCGGCCGTCCACCCTATGTGATCCGAGGTGGGGGTGTGACAAAAGTGGTATTAGAGCATGAGTTTATGAATTGCTAGAGGATTAGGCTAAATGTTAATGGTTGTGTAGGCTTTAATCAATTTTAGTTCGAAGGATGTAGAATGATGTTAATAGTTAACAGAATGATTTGTGTAGTGACTAAGACTAATTAATTTGCTTGATATTTGTACAAACAAGAGATAGTTGCAAAATGGGATGGTAAGGTTGTTGTAAGAAATGTTAGTTGCAAAATGGAATGGTAAGGGTGTTGTAAGAAATGTGACTGACATTAATAAAATTTTAGAGCTTATATATTCTTCTGTGTCTCCTAGAGTAGCAGTGTGATTGGGTGTGGAACCCAAAATACTTGAGTTTGATTTGACCGTGACAACTTCTACGGGTGGTTTTGAGTGAGGAGAAATTGTGTACCCAAGGTATAGGATCCACATTGGAGAACATTAGTTACTAGTTTATTGAGTATTTTTAGACCTTAGGAGTTTTGATATGATATTAATTATGGACTGGTTAGTCACACAACATACGAAAGTTGGTTGTTTTGAAAAGAGAGTCATGTAGATTTAGTTTTGAGGGAATATGATTTATTTAATCCCTAGTATTAACTCTGTGAGTGCAAGTTCGAAAATGGGACGAGGAAAGATTTTTCAGAGAAATATTGCTAGTATCATTGTTGCACGGAACGACGAAGTGTCTCTTGAGAAGATATTAATAGAAAGAAAATTTTCAAATATATTTTGAGAGAAGTTGTCTATGATTCTATGCTATGATTGGAGAGAGATAAAGTTTACATTTTTTGTAGCTTTGGGTACCCTACTTATAATTATTGCTCTATATCAGATGGTTCTTGCTGAATTAGAGGCATTGGAAATTCGATTGAAAATATATTAGACTAAAGATTTATTCAACTTAGCAATTTGTTGTGGGGTGCTCTTGTTGTGAAAATGATTGAACTATGAAATGGTAAGTAGGTTACTACCAGCTAAATAAGGCAGCAACATGAAATAAATATTTTTTTATGTGGTATTGATGATTTATTTAATTAGTTGTGAGGTGCTAGATAATTTAGTAAGATTGATCTTAAGCTGAGTTATCTTTACTTAAAATAAAAAAATAATGATGTTTTGAAAACAGTATGTGCAATTGGGATAGTTATATTGTATTTTTGGTGAAGTAATTGAGATTGACAAATGCTACAATTGTTTTGATGGATTGACTAAATTAAGTATCTCAATTTTATCTAAATTCATATATTACTATATTCATTGGTGTTACATCAGTGTGTTCTTGTAGAAAAGAAGGAATTACCCTACTCATGATTTGGGTTAGATGTAATTGTTTTTGCTTTGAAGTTTTGGAGAAAAACATGTAAGATTTATTTTGATTATCAAATGTTGAAAGATTTATTTACTAAGAATGAGTTTAATTTGAGAAAAAAAAAGAGATGGATGAAAAGATTAGGGACTATGATTATTCTATTATTATCATGTAGGTAAAGCAATTATAGTAGTCGATACACGGAACAAGAAATCATTAAGAAATTGTGTTATATTCAATGTACCCAAATGAGTAATTTGGTTGATTTGAGATTGATAGAGGTACATGTGATATTAACTTGTACAAATATATTATTAGCTCAATTGGAAGTTAAACTCTTATTGGTAGATCGTATCAGTTAGCTTTAAAAAAAATGGGACACATGTGTAGAGTATTAGAAAAGAGGTGTAACATAGTAGCAAAATAGATTTTGTACTTTTTTGTGAGATTATGTTTATATTTTGGCATTAGTTATGGACACCAAAAGAGAATATGTTGAAGAAAGACATTATAGATACAACCTATAATTCTATGTGCGTCTGGGGAGTTCAAAATAATATTGATATTGAGAAATTATTATTGGATTGAGTTGAATGAATAGAAAATTGTTGAATTTGTAGTTAATGTGTAATGCATTGACAAATAGGGATTGAATATCAATATCTTAAAGGTTTATTACAACTTCTTTCAAATTTTGAATGGAAATGGGAGTATATTATTATGAATTTTCTACAATGACTTTCAGGATATAGATTGGACATGAACCAATTTGGGTTATTCTGGATTAATTGACGAAGTTATTTGGTAAAGATGTTTCATTTTTACGACATACTTTGTGTTGTTATGCTCAGGAAGTATGTATACCTGATTCTCCTTGTATATTGGTGGAAGCAGTCTATTGAATTTAAGGAAATTCTTGATTATGTTGAGGAGTCAATAAATTTTGGGCAATAAGATGATTTCATTAGTCAAGATATTGTAGAAGAGTCACTCAGGCGAGGAAGTTACTTGTGAAATAAATAAAAGGATGAAAATTGAATATCCTCATTTGTTCTCACAAGGTAATAAATTTCGAGGATGAAATTCTTTTAAGGGAGAGAGAATGTAATACCCAGGGGTAAAAAAAATGAAATAACAGTATTAATAATAAAAATAAAAGTAAATAAGTTGGGTTTGAAAAGTTGTAGACTTTTGTTTGGCTTGGGGTCCATCCTTATGGGCTTATGTATATGATTTGGAAATCAGTTGAAACAATTTAGTTTTTGGCATAGGAAAAAATATCAGATAATCATAGAGACTTGGTTGGATAGAGTTTTAGAATTGTAGAATTGGTTGTACATTAATTCTTTATTGCTAAGAGGATTTTAGTGTTATCAAGAATAGTTGGATCCTACACTTTATATTTAAATAAGTTCCCTTGTTGCCCTAAACGTCAATTGATATATATATATATATATATATATATATATATATATATATATATATATATATATATATATATATATATTCTCTTCCCAACACCTACACATACATTAGAATAAGAGAAATGAGAGAAGAGGCTAGGGTTTTGAGTAAATGAAAAAGGAAAAGAAAGAAAGGAGATTTATAGAAGAAGAAAGAAACTAGAAAATTTGATCATCAAGGTTATTCTTCATATCATCATGCAAGTAATTCATATGGGTAGGTTTTTAGGGTTAAAATATATGAATTCAAATATATAATAGGGTGGTATTTGTGTTAAGAAGATATTGGAAAGGGGGAAAAAAGAAAAGTTACATACCAAAAGCTTCTGGATATGTAAGGTTGAAGAAGATAAAGATTCTGAAATTTTGGAAACCTCATTTTTAGTTTTAAATAACTTTGTTTTGACCCTTATACTTTTATAATCTTAATTTTGACCACCATAGAACTTGGTAATTTATAGAACTGACTCAATATGTTTGAAACAAATATGGTCATTCAAAACAGCCCCCGAGTCTTGAAATTTTTTTGAAATTTTGAAACGACCCCTAAAAGTTTCAATTAAGTGTTTAAAAATCAATGGTTACCATAATAAATCAAATTGAGGGTTGTATTCTCAAAAAATGGGTCTCTAGAACCTCAAATACTATTCTGAAAAATTTATGGCAGGCCCCGAAAACAGAAAATTAGTTTTTAAAGAAATTATACTTTGACCCCAAAAGTTTCAAAAATTATGATTTGACCCCAAAACATTAGAAACTTTTTTTTAAACAGCCTAGAATACTTTCATACCCTATTACCTCATATTAGAAAGGATATTTATATGTAAAAGATATATTAAGTATATATCAATGGGTGACAAGTATAAAAATTAAATATAGAATCGCGAAATGACAAAGTTAGGAAAAAAGATTGATTGTTATATGTTATTTTGGATTAGGTGGTGATTGTATTGAGGTTGGGAAAGAGTGCTTTTAATTAGATTTTGAAAATTAAGATGAGTAGTTTACTACTTTTTTTGGGAGAATTTTCTATATTCAATGTGTGGGTGTGGGTGTGTGCGTGTAAATTTTTCATGATGTTTGAGGTTACAATTAAATATTTTGAAATTGTGAATTTTTTTACATATGAATTTTGGAAAATTTGTGAGATGATTTTATATTATTGCTTTGGTGATGAAAGGGAAATTTTGTGTGCGTTGGAACTAAAACTACGATTTTTGTGTGTGTGAAAATCATGTTTATGAGACGGGGGCTGAGGTTACCAGGTTTAAGTGGTAACAAGAGACTGGACCAGTCATCATGCTAGTGATAACAAAAGACTGGGTCAGTTACCAGGCTAGTGGTAACAAGAGATAGGGGCAATTATCAAGCTAGTGATGACAAGAGACTGTGCCAGTTATCAGGCTAGTGGTAACAGGAGACTGGGCCAATTACCAGGCTAGTGATAATAGACACGTTTTGACAAATGTATTTGGAACTGAATATGTGTGAGTGTTTTGTGTTATAAATATCTTTTCATTTATAAAGTTATTTGTGATCATAAAATTATTTTGTTTAAATGATTATGTGGGAGAGGTTGAGGTACAATTTGTTGTACTTATGTATGTATCAAAGTTTATTTTGTATATAAACTTTGAAATTTATTTTCACAACTCATTAGAGGTTGTTGTTATTCACGGGCCTTTGTTCTCATCTAAACATTTAATATTTTTCAAGTGAGGATCAAGGGGAGGAGTAAGTCCTCGGACAGACAAGGGATCAGAAGAATTGAAGATTTATTTTATTGTATGTCTTCAGGAATAAATGTCTTTTATAGTTTTGAGAAAAATATTCAATTGTTTTGAGAACAATGTTATTTATGCTTAGAGTAGTGAACCTTATGGTTTAATTATTGTTTTACATGAGTTTAATAATGACATTGGTAATGTTTAGTTTATTCCTCTGGTATTCATTAGGTCGATGGATTAGATCACTTTACTATTTGTCTTTCATTGTATTTTGCGTTTATTATGCACAGAGTTGGTTGGTTAAGGCCTTGGTGGCCGATCTGCTGCCTACCCTATGTGATTTGGGGCGGGGGTGTGACACTCTTTGCATTACATGAAATTTTACTGAGAAGTGTAAGTTCTCTGCTGATGAAGTTAACAAAACTTATTATTTTATTATATTAATCCTAATAATCTCACATATTATTCACTTATTATATAATACATACATAAGTGTATATCTCACATATTATCCACTAAATATCTAATACATATATACAAAAAATATATAATATTTTAGTATATAGTATATTATTATACACTTATCGTATAAACTTGACAAGTCTTCCATCCATATTTTCTAATTTTTTGGAGTTTTGATTTTCTTAATTATCATACTAAGGCTTCTTCCAATCACACTCTACATGTGTCTTAGGGGTGTTCACCTTACCCTACGAGTAGGAAATATAGTCTTTTCGTCTTCCTATCCGATACTTTGCGAATTTTTTTTTTCTTGGCCTATCCTACCCGATCAAGTGTAGTATTCCTATCCCGACTTTCGACCAAATTAATCGGGTAGAAAAGTCGGGTAGGAAATCGAGTGAACACTTTTGTAGTTATTAATTTTTGGATAATTTTAACAATTTAATTAAGTAACATGCACAAATTTAATAACACAATAAATCAATAACATTACAACTTAAAACAATTACGACAACAATTATAATAAAACACAAGAAAGAATAAATATCAATCCATCATAATTGTTGCACAATTATAATAACAATTATTTAAAGTTTAAACCATAGAGTTAGAGAATTAGGGTTTTTAGTTTATATATATATATATATATATATATCGTGTGTGTGTGTGTGTGTGTGTGTAAATTAATGCAGGTAGGGGTAGGGTAGGGTAGAAATACGAAAATTAATGACTATTTTGCATTTCTACTCTATTTAATCGAAAAATTAAAATTTCTTCCGCATTCCTACCCGATTTTTTCAGCTAGTTGTGCAATAAGATCGGGGTAATATAAGAAACTACGGCTAATCGAAAATTTGAACACCCCTAATATGTCTTTTGTAATCACTTCTCAA
>CAUOFW020007554.1:0-20582 GCA_963454935.2 Ilex paraguariensis
GACGAAGTACAAGACTCGCCCCGAAACAAACACAGGAGCAAGCCTCCTGGAAGGGCAAGGCCCCTGGGGACGGAGTTCAAAGACTCTCACCCCCGAAGCAAACACAGGAGCAAGCCTCCTGGAAGGGCAAGGCCCTGGGGACGGAGTTCAAAGACTCTCGCCCCGAAACAAACACAGGAGCAAGCCTCCTGGAAGGGCAAGGCCCTGGGACGGAGTTCAAAGACTCTCGCCCCCGAAACAAACACAGGAGCAAGCCTCCTGGAAGGGCAAGGCCCTGGGGACAGAGTACAAAGACTCTCGGCCCCGAAACAAACACAGGAGCAAGCCTCCTAGGACAGTTCAAGGATTCCTATGAAAGTATACGCAAGAAAGAATTCAGAATCATGAATCACATTCTATCCGATATTAGACCTTTAAACAAAACTTTGTTCAAAAAGATGGGCTTTGCGTCCCCAAAAGCTACAAGGGAAAAAGTACAAATTAAAAAAAAAAAGGGGGGCTTTCATCTTGCCCCGGGCATCTCCAAAACATCTGCCGATGGCGAATCGGCGTAGAAAGGTTGAGCAACTTCAGGAGCAGGCGGAGCGGGAGGTACTTCGGTGACAGAAGGATCCTGAGGAATATTATGGTCCGGGTCCCGGTCCGGCAGGGCCTCATCAGACAAATCCACTATTACCGCCTCAGGCAGATCCACCGAAACTTGCACCGGCGTTGGAATCTCGCCCTCGACAGCAATCTCTGCTTCGGCCCGTTCCATCTCCGCCGAGGGCACGTACTTGTGCATCTGGAAGAGCGAGAGTCTGACGGGATTCCAGCAGACTGGAGCGCCTCGTCCCACCCCCTCTTGAAGAACTCCTTGTTGTTTTCCTCAAGAGCAGGGAGCACGTCATCGGCGAACTCTTCTCGGAGTTGCTCCTCGGACTTCCTATTCAGTGCCTCATCCCTGATCCTGTCCAGCTCCTGGGTCAGAGCCAAGCAGCTTTCCTCTGAACCAACAGCCCTCTCCTCTGCCGCAGAGAGCCGCTGCGTCTGTTCTGTTATCCTCCTCTCAGCGTCGGCAAGGGCAGCACTTAGCTTTTCAGCGCCGACCTTCGCCAACTCGGCCTCCTTGAGGAGTTGCTCGATTTGAGCAGCCTGCCCCGCGAGGGTGGAATCCCTTGCAGCGACATCCTCCCTAGCACTGGCAAGGGCTCCCTCGGCTTCTTCCTTCTGCTCTCGAACCCGCTGAAGGTCCATCCTAGTCCCATGGTACCGCGCCGCTATTATGGAAATCTGTTGGGTGGCCTGCAAATGAAAGAGCATGTCACTAAAAGGAAAATTGGGGCTAAAAGAGACTGAAGCAAAGATGAACTTACCACCAAGGAATTTTGGATGATGGAGCGAAACAACACGTTTGTTGATCGCCCCCTGTGAGCCGCCATGTCGGCCTCGAAATGCAGCGTCTCACTCACTGCATTGGCGACATGAGGGTCCTGCAAAATGGAATTGTCGACCCTGATCACTCGGTCCATGTGATCAGTGGCTCGAGGGTTCCACTCCGCAGCTTCCACTGTCTGCGGAAGAGGAGGAGTCTGCTGTCGCCGCTGTTGCTGGTGTTGTTGTTGTTGCTGTTGTCGCTGCTGTTGTTGTTGTTGCTGAGGAGCAGGAGGTAACCCACGACCTCTCCCACTTTGCTGCTGAGCGGGGGAGGCCCTGGATCCCCTCCCAAGGTCGTCGTGCCTATGTTTGACCCTCCTCTCCTCCTCTATCTGAGGATCTCGGTCACGCACCTGACCCCGACTGACGACTCTTGAGGAGGGGGTGGCGCTGGTCCCTGCAGATGGGGTCCCACCGGTCGATCCTCGTCCCCTCCCAGCAGCGAGGGCTTGCCTCTGCCTAAGGAACCCTAAATCAATACGGGGCGCGCTGGACATAGCTACCTCAAGGGCGTCCTCGACGTCGAGAGATTGTAGGATTTGGAAGTCCGGCCAGGAATCTCTCCCCGAAGTCCCCACCTCGGCGTGCGAAGGAACCAAGTCCTCTCCGACCCCGAGCTCTTCAGCTTCACCCTCAACTTCAGCCTCCGAGGCCCGATCAGGGTCTTCTTCCAAGTTCTCCTCGACTTCTTGCCCCGTCGCCTGATCAAAGAGTTCAGACCACCGAGAAGGCTCGAAAGGCTGGGGAAGCTGCGAAAACTTTTTATACCCGGGGTGTAATTCAGGAGGATGTGGGCAGCCGGCCGAGCCCGTCGTCGCCAGTAAAATTCCAAACAGTGATTAAGTCAGCAAATTCACCGACGATCGGGGTGGAGGTGCTGTTTCCCGAGGGGAGATGTCTGCACAAGCAAAAAGAGGGGAGAGGGTCATGAGCATGTAGAAAATTTCAGAAACAAAATAATAAGGCCCGAAGGAACCGACGTACTTGTCGTTTTCCATTCCAATGGACATAACAAGCCGTCATACTCGGGACCGACACCTCTCTGCCAAGATCCCCTGAAGATGAGTAGGTCATCCTTGTACCCCTTGTCCGAGTCAGGAAGGTGAGTTACGAGGTACATAGATGGGTCCCTGGCTTTGAGGTAAAAGTGTTGTTGAGGCGTAACTCTCAAAAGGGAATAACAAAAAAGGATATCGTCCAGCCCGACGTTTACCCCAAGACGCCTATTGAGCTCTAGCACCCCCATAATTATCCTAAAGACATTAAGACAACACTGCCCGGGAAAGAGGTGGAAATGAGAGAGGAACTGGAGAAGCAGAGTGGGCAAAGGGAACCTAATTCCGCCTTCTATAATGGTTTTAATATAAAAAGGCATTGCATCCTCGGTACCGAGGGTACGAGGGTGCACAGCTGCGTCATAATCTTCTACCTCTACATTCGGTGGAACGCCGTACCTAATCCTAAAACTGTTAATTTGTTCACTACCTTTTACTTTATACTTCCCTGGCCTCGAAGTACTAGCCTGAGGATTCTCGGGGGCAGAACGACGACGAGGCATGTTCAAGAAGTGATAAAAATAGAGGGAGTTTTTCCACGAAGATCCCCAAGAAGGCTTCCCGGGGGTTGATCGCTGGATGGCAACCAGAAAATACCTCCGGTAATCGAAAAACCAAAAGAGACAGAAGAGCAAAGAAATGGAGGATACTGGAACTCACCAGAGCGTAAGAAGAGGTATTTTCTGAAAAACTTGAATCGATTCCTTCCCAGAATGTTCAAAAACGAAGGATGGGTCTGCTAGCTTTAAAGCTTCAGTGAAGAGTTTGGGCAGTTAAGAGACAGAAGAGAAAAGGTCTCCGGCGAAGATTCAGGCAAGGGCTCTCTGGAAGAAAAGTTCAGAATGATGAAATGAGAAAAAGAGGGAGGAAGCCCATTTATATAGTACCGGTCTCATCATTGGGTGCGAAACACGAAAGGGCGCATTTAATGCGCACGACTCCCTAAGCAGGGGAAAACGGCTAAAGGCAATGATGAAGCAGTTGAGGTTGTTGGGAAACCCTTCGTCTCCTTACGACGCGTGTCCTCGGCGTCAGGAGATCAAAGGTTGGGGGGCAGTTGATGGGACTTTTCTGAAATACTCCAAGATAAAGACACGTGTCCTCGGCGTCACTAAAAATCCTGTTAACTGAGATCACGTACCATCGGCTTACAACTCCCTCGCCCCCGAGGTACTTGACACGTGTCGAGTACGTTTTACGAACCGACATGTATCCCTCGGTCTGGTATGGTACCTCGGTCATCATGTACAGCTTTCCTCGGCTCGAGATGTACCTATCCTCGGTACCGAGACGTGCCTATCCTCGGTACCGAGATGTACCCCAGTCCAGGATGCTTTTTTCTCTGCTCCAGTATAAGCTATTGATGTACAGGTCATTAGCCTAGGCTAGTCTAGGTTAGCTATCATGGTCTCGTCTTACACAATTGGTGTCAGAAGGAACAGGAAGGCAGGGTCCACAGCCAATAAGGGATGGACGCGTGACAAATTGTGTCACATCAGAGACAGAAAGACCGCATGCCCTTACTGACACGCGACTTGGGAAAGCAAACATTTAATTACACCATTCCCTTGATGAGACCGCATTCAATGCGGTAAGGCTCGGAATTGAAAGGCAATAAATGTCTCTAAGGCTGGGCATTTATTGCATCCTCCCCGAGTGGAGATCATTAGACAGTCGGCAGCCCGATGACACAGCATTTATTGCTCGGCACCCCGAGCAGTTAAAGAAAGGAAGACATTCCTCATCAGAATCAGTGCGCACACTGTCTGTACCTAATGATCATCTATTGACAACACTGACAGCAATCATGAGTTTTTGAGGTATAAATACTCCTCATAAAAGGCAAAAAGGTATGCAACAAGAAACTCTTGATTACCCAAAATACTCAGTGTTTTCTTCTTCCTCTCCCTTTCAAAAACTGACTTGATCGTCGGAGGGGATAAGCAGGAAAACACTCCGGCGCCCTTCTAACTTATTCTCCTTTGTTCCAGGAACCTTTCCCCAGCCTTACTGGATCATTCCTTCAATTCACGAGGGTCTCCCGTTATCGTTCCAGGTTACCACCGGACCTCACAAGCTGTCCCAAGCAGCGTGGTTGATCACTCAACTGACTCACTCGAGTTCACCAAGGGAGAGATCTGTTCTCGTTTTTTTTTTATATTGTGCAAAATCCTGCACGCACAGTTTATGTAAAAGCATATATAACTGTTGAACTAATCGGTTCGATAAACTTAGCTAGCTAATCCCTGTATACTTGGGTTTTAAGTTTCTCTCTTTCTTAGGGACCCTCAGTTTTATGGGATGTCCCCACAAGGGGTGACCAACATTTGCCCTTAATTGAGATTATAAAAACTTAATGTTTCTAATTTTATTTTTTTAATAACCAGATTGAGCAGGCAATTATTTAATTTATTTTTTTTTTTGACAGATGAAAATTTTCTGTAGGAACAATTTTGTATAAAACATAAAGATCGATTAAGATGCAAAGCTACACAGTCATACTTAAGAGCAACTAAAACTACCTATATATTGCAATTTTTTTTAGAAATTTTTTCATTTTTTGTAATTATTTCTAAATTTAAACACTATACATTAATTATATAAACTGGCTATACATATCTTAAAGGAAATGCCGCATTGACATAATCTAGAGACCTAATTTAATACCCGGGGCTGTTTAGTTGGTTTTTTGAGAGGGGTTTAGATTGACTTATCCTAACCTTTCCAAACTCAAACTCTTTTTTATAAAGATGAGATTCAACATTCAATCCCGTTCATACCCATGTTTGGTATACCCACGGATATATCACTATTATAATAATACATTTGTATATAAATGACTATTGTGTCTTTTAACCAATCTAATTCAAATTCATGTTTTTTTACGTACATTTTATTGTATTCTTATGATTTTAATATATGATTAATTTTTTCTTCCTAACTTATGAAATTATCATCAATGTTGATAAAATATAACTATTATTTATAACTATAATAAAGCGTAATAAAACATTAACCCAACAAGACAATGCAACTTTCTGACATTTACTTTAAATATGTCCATTCCCAAATACATCAAATTGAACAGACATATTCCCATTACATCATATTAAACATCATTGAATTGGTTATAAAAAGCTCACATCTATTGATTTTCTCGCTGTTGTTTTTTAAAAAAAAAAAATTTGGGGGCGGAGAGGGGGAAGAGAGATTGAATCATTGACCTCAAGAAGACAGCTCTTTCATAAGACAAAGAGTACCATAAGACCAAAAGATCATTGGTTCTGTTTGATGTTGTTTGATGGACTTGACGAAGAAAATGGGAAAGCTGAATTATGAATTCTCTTTGGGTCAAATGTCATCATAGACTTGCTAACTCAAGAAAACATGTTTAGCATATGTAATGTTTTTCTTAAAAAGATAAAAGTCCAACATAAATACAAATTCTTAGATTTAAGCCATCAAACAACCAATATCCTCTTCACCTTCAAATACATTTTGTCTTTTCCTTACACATCTCTTTCAATATATTTATTTGCTCTTCAACTTTTTGGGGGGAGTAAATCATCTACTATTAATGAATGAACTTGTATATAATCAATCTCATTTTAATGTATGCTAAATAATCAGTAAAAAAGATATTGAAGAGAAAATATAGTGAATAAGATATCAGTCAAGAATTATTAGCTGTGTTTTTTTTCCTTTTTAAAGATAATTTGCTTGAATTCCCTTAGAATCCGTGAGGATTAACTTCTAAACAGGAGAAAAAAAAACACACATCTTTATTCTTCACAACACATTCCCACTTTTTTCCAATAATTCTTAGCTAATATTCCATGGACCAGCAAATTTTCTTACAACAGAAGACTTCTAGATAGTCAAAAAACATGTAGAAAGAGTATACAAGTAAGTCGTCTGCTTTGAAGGAGGAATATTATATATTTATATTTTGTCCTCTTAAATTAATTATAAACTTAATTTAAAACATGGTTAATCAAGTATATTCACTTCTTTCTTTTTCTGAATAACCTTGTTTGAAGAAAACCCCCCTTTGCTTCGGACCCTATATATCTTTGGAATCTATACAGATATACTTGATCAAGCAAAACGCAAAAATTAATTTAAGTTTATTTGCATAATAGCCAAATACTTACTAACATATGCATAACATTTAGAAATTCAACATTCAATCAGTGCATTGCACAAAAGAGATAACAGTGAAGTGAATCAAATGAAAGAGAGATGCAGCATGATTTATAGTAGCAACATAAACACCGCATCATTTTGTATATATACTTGATCAATCAAACCACAAAACTTGAACATCAATTTTTCATAAAACCTGACATAGAAGAAGGTATGAACAAAACCATATTTCACCAAATTTTTCACTAACCTCCAAATCTCCGATGCACTGCACATTACAGACAACCACCCCCAACCCAGCCCTCACAGATGCTCAATGTAAATGTGAAATTGCAACATTAAGACCAAGCTGAAATAAAAAAAATAGAGAACAAAATTAAGTTGAAGATATTACCAATAACAAAAACAAAAAACAAATTTCACAGCATTCCAAACAACCACCCCACCTCAGACCTCTGATGAATAGTGTCTCCCTCTCCAATAATGATTTCTAAGGTTTTATTTCTACACCCTATTTCTTAATACCAGTCAAATTTTTGTTCATTTTCACAATTTTCTTTGTTCCAACTGTTTCATTTGAATTAAGTGTGGTAACATTTTTCTAAGAAGACAATCAAACACAAATCTAAGAAAAATCTTCAAACAGTTAGCTATCAAAATTGGTAGATCTACGAAAATATTTATCAAAAGCAAACATAGGGATTCTCAGTGAGCTTTCGATGGGTTTGTTGGGTTGAAAAAAGGTGCCAAAATACACTATCACCTCACACATGTGAAGAACTCAAGGATTGTGCAAAGATGAGAAGAATTACCTCGGCTTGGTGTGTTTCAATCGAACAATAGGAGGGGTTTATATAAGGCAAACGAAGCATCTCCGAACAATGATTGACTTGATATAGGCTGAAAGATATCTCTGCAACAAATTTTCCACAAATTTGTCAAAGATTTTTTGCAGATCGAACAAAATGAGGGGTTGATTTCTTCATTCGTTTCCAGCGAACAACAGGGGGGTCTCTGCATTCGGTCTTTCCCACAGATTTTTCAAAGATTTTTTGCAGGTCAGTGTATTTTCCAGAAGAATCTTGTCTGTGTTGATCAATCGTAGGTTAGTTCTTCAGGAACTTTATGAGAATCTTATGTATGTGTTAACTGATGGATGTCAGTTTAGAGAGATGTGTGAATAAGGTAATATAGGGTATATGAGATATATTGGATGTATGAGGGTATAAATGTCATTTGTATGTTCAACCCTTTAACCCACATATGAAGCTCATCCCCCACTGAGTTTCATGAAACCCATCAACTTAGGTTTAATTCCTGGCCTAAAGCGGGCTGGGTTTCATACCCTGGGCTAGCTATGTATTTATCAAACAAGGGTTTGATGGGTTTTGTTCCCCAATCCATGTTCCAAATCCCCCCTCCAAAAAAACCCATATACCAAACAATCCAAAGGACCCCCAAATCTCATGTTTGTATGAAAAATTCAGTCCCAAGTTTCTAAACCCTTTGTAGCTGGCCCGAAAATTAAACCCATAATTATGGGTTTCGTCAAACGTAAGGGAAGGGTGGATTTGAGAAGATGGATAAGGGATTAAGGATCCAAATGACAATTGTACCCCTTAATATAGATATGAATTGAATTGATCAAAAGTAAAATAGTCATATACAGGATAAATAGTTGTTAATAATTATAATATATATGTGAGTCCTGCATGTGTATGTGTTGCATACCAAATATGGGTAAGGGTGTCCATGGACCAAGTTATCCACGGGTCTCGTTACCCGGCTCGAAAAAAATAGGCCCGCCCAAGCCCAAGCCCAATATTTTTAAAAAGAGGGCTAGAATTTACCCCCAAATCCATTACTTGGCCCGAAGCCCGCCCCAAGAGCCCGCCCTTCAAGCCCACCCGCCCGCAAGCCCAAGCCACCCACCCTCCCTTCCTTTGAAAAAAAAGTTATATTTTTAGACCATTAAATTTAAAACTTTGAAACAAGTCTCCCAATATCGAAATTTGAAATTTTAAAAATTTAGATATTATAAATAATGTATTATTTTTTTTTTCATATATTAAACATATAATTTTTAAATGATAGAGTAATATCAACGATTGATATGTTAATAAGTGTCAACCTAGTTGAGATTTATTCATTCTATTGGATGTAGTTCATTATTTTATTTTTATCTATTTTGACTTTACTTTTGATTCAAAAATATAATTTACACAAATGTTAAGTTACAAAAATATTTATTATTTTTAAAAGTAGGCCCGCACAATAGGCTCACGGGTTGGGCTCCGGTTAGCCTACCTCGGCTCGCCCAATTACTCACTTGGGTAACGGTTTCGACTTACACTACCCAAACCCGGTCCAAAAAAAAATTTCACGGGCCTAGCCCGGCCCGGCCTAGTCCATGGACACCCCTAAATATAGGTATGGACCGAATTGAATGTTAATTTCTTCTTTACGAAAAAAGGTTTGGGGTTGGAAGGATTTTGAGAAGTTAATCTAAACCTTTCTCCAAAAATCATCCAAACAAGCCCTAAGGGCATGTTTTTTGGAAGGATAATGGTGGTACGAGGAGGTGGGATTAGGGAAAATAGTATATGGCGCCTAGCAATATTTTGTTTGTTTATCTTTTTTCGTGTGGTATTTTTTTTCGGGTCGTAATACCAACGGTTTTTTTGTTTTTAATTTTATTAATTTTTTTTAAAAAAATTTTGTTTTTAAATTTTTTTTCTTAAATTATGTTTAAATGTACGGTGTCACTATTTTTTTAATTTTTTTTAAAAAATATTTTGATTTTGAATTTTTTTTTTCTTATATTATGTTTAAGAGTACGGTATCATCAATTTTTTTAATTTTTTTAAAAAAAATTATTTTGAATTTTTTCTTATATTATATTTAAGCATACAGTATCACCAATTTTTTTTACAAATTTTTTTGTACATACATCTGGAATAGATAAATGGAATTATGGTAAGGATAAAATTATATATTTGTTATATAAGATGTGATAGAATAGATGACTGTTTATAAAACTCACTATAGTAGTTATTAAACTAACAAATATGGGAGGGGATTAAAATATTTTCTATTATCGATACTAATTTTCATGAGTATTAAAAATATAAGGAGGACAATTCTCAATACTTTTCATAACAATCCTCGAAACAAACATTCCCTTGTTATAAGAGTGATGCATCTGATCTGTATAAAAAACGCAATTTTCCTCTTCGATGGATCATTGCGCAAGCTGAAATTAATATATTTGGTTTCCACTATTCAATAGAGAAATGGAAAACAGGTCATTTGACTCCACTTTTTTTTTTCCTATTTAATAATCAGATGTGTATGAATCAGTATATACACACTTAAATTAATACCCTACTCGGTCTAATCAAAAATAAATCATTCACACCAAAACTAAGATATTCATGAACGATAAATCTTTCGTAACCTGAACCCAATAAAACCCAATAAATTGTCGAGACTCGTATATCTGTGAAGCAAAGGGGCGATATTTCCTTACAAAATTTATTTTTCTTTATTGCAACTGGCCAAGCCATCTTGGCCTTGTACTATTTATTTGCACCGGTTTCATTGCAAATAATGATAGACCACCTCCGTCTCTTCTTTCAAACAATCCTCTCTCTCTCTCCCTCGCTCTCTCTTTCTCACACACACACAACCTTGAGGACTAATGGGGGACATAGCAACATTGGCTAAGGCAAGAAGGGAGCTAGAAGACCTGTATCTAGGAGTCCCCGATGATTCGGTGAACCTCACCTTTCAAGACCTTGCTCAAGTGCAGCAACAACAAATCATCTCTTTGGAAAAGAAAAAGTCTGCCAAAATCGAGTTCATTTCTCAGGTGAACCCAAAGAAAGAAGGGTCACTATCATCAACATCACCACCAATACCCACACTCCCAAGCCTAAACTTCAACTCAGGCTTACAAGCATCCTCGAATCAATATAATCACCACCATGTTCTCAATGTTGTTGTTTCACCTAGGAATCGTCGAAGTCATCCCGTTAACGAAAATGGCCTGCACATGTCCCGAGGCCATCATCTCGTTAACAGAGAGACTCACGATGGTGACTATGTGCACCATCGTGATCACACGGGTGCACATGGTCACCATCATGAACATCAAGCAAGTCTATTAGGTTTTAGACCTGCATTTGAGAGTAGCGTGGTTTATGATGACATAAGTCACTTGAGCGGCACGAGCATGGCTTCCAAGAAACCTACTCTAGAGAGAGGAGGACGACGGCGACAAGGGATTCCTCACTCTAACATATGCACCATTTGCAGTACCTACACCTATATTTTCCGACATCTGGTAAGAATAATATATATCCCCTCTTATATAAAAAATTGGCCTTATTGATTATCAGTAGGTTTTAGTATTGAATGCATTCAACTATCAATTTAATTGTTACAAAACATTAAATCTCAAAATTATGTCCTAATAGTATTAGTGTTACTATTTTTTTTTAAGTTTTAATTTTTTTTTCCCTGCTAAGAACATGAGCCAATGTATGTGCAGGTCTGTGGAAGAGCCTATTGCAGGTACTGTGTGAGCGTAGGCATGGAGGAGATGACAGAAGGAAGAAAATGTATCGAGTGCTTAGGGAAAAAATTCAGCCAAAGGTAACCCTTCTTCATATTTTTCCTTATAAGTTAAAAGTTCTTTCCTACAATGGCATGAGCGCAAGTCTTTGTCTATAGCCCCCACAAGCATATAATTAGAACTTGTTGGGCAATGGATTGTGGCTGATGAAGTATTTCTTCAACTAGGCCGGCAAAGCGCGTGGGCACCACAACTTAGTTAATGTCCTACACAAGAGACTAATTTGAGCGGATTAACCGGAACAAAATATTGTTTGGGTTGAAAATTTTAAAACGTGGATTGAATTTGGGTTAAAAAACCTCGATTCAAATTGAATTTGATCTATACTCGGGAGTCTGGTGGAAGTTTCAAGTTCACAGGTTCAACTTGAATCTAACCTGAATTAATAAAATCAAGTTCAACAATTCACCATTCGGGTTTAACCCAAAATTAAAATAAATAAATATATATACACAAAATTTAAGTGTATTTTAGATTTTTATTGAATTTATTTTGAATTTAAGTTTGTCAAACTATTGTGTCATGTCAAATTACAAAACCTAATTCAACCGAATCACAAGCTCGAAGTAGTTCATCCGAACCAATCTGAATTGAGTCCGAAATTAGCTTGGACCATATTCAAGTTAAAAGATGAGTTTGAGCTGAAAGTTTTAGAACGTGAATTGGGCTTGAGCCCTTCCAGAATTGCACCCCTAATCCCACAGCAGTCCAAATCTCCATCAACATTTGCCCATTTCGTCGCCTAGCCCGTCTTCTGGTCCATGGGCTTATGGTCTATAGGTAGATTTAGGGCTTTTACGTTCGGGTATAAGGTAGAATGAGATTAGACAAATAATTTCAATGTCATGGGTTTATAACTTTATGCTATCTCGATTATCCCATGTTTAGATCAAGGTTTTAATCTTTTCTTAATATCAATATCATGTTTTAGATGAGAGTAACATGTAAATGAAAATACAGAGAGCGTCCTGTTGCAATGCATTACTCTCTACCTATTATGGGTACTCTAGTAAGTTAGATATAACTACAAATCATGTTATATTCAATACTACCACTATATTATATTGATTCATACAAAGAATGTGGTAGCTGACATTATATCAATAGTTCGATATTAGCAAAGTCATTAAAGACAGGTTCGATAATATGTCCAAACCTATTATTAAATAATCATTAAACTAATTTAGTCCAATTTCATCCCATAATACCCAATCAAACATACTCTTAGTATCTTTGACTCATTCTCTACCAATTACCGGTACCCATAGTTATTCATACATATAGATTTTATTTCTCTCTCTCTCTTCCGCAACCGGTAATATCAATTTTTTTATTTGATTCAGTTATTTTCTTGTTACATTTTTACTTTTAATTTTGTACCCAGCTCAAGTGTGTCTAAAAATTTAATTTCTTAATAAGAGCTGGACATGTAGGGTGTTGTAAGCGGTACCCAAGTACAGTGAAGCAACAAGAGCTCAAATGGGCCGAAAAAGGGCCGAGAAGAAGCAGCGATAATATATACCGCCGCAACGGCGTCGTTTCAAGATCTCCGATGACCCCAAGATCACCCACCAGGGCCCATGGTACCAGCGACTTCCCTTTCTTTGTCATGAACTCGTCATATTCACCTTTTTCTCCTACGAACCATCCCCTCCTTCTCTAAAAAAATAATTTTTATTTATTTTTCATAAAATAATCATATTTGTTGTATTTGTTAAGAAATATAAGGTTATTTTGTTTATTAAGGGTAGAATAATCCTTTACTTTTTCTGCACTGTTTAGCTTATGTATAGTCTCTTTGTATTTAAGTTAAATATTTTCTCAGTATTCAATTAAATTATGCAGTATCAATAAAACTCTAGCCTCCTCTTTTCTTGTCTCTTGTATTTCTTTAGATTGTTCAACATGGTATCAAAGTAAAGTTTCATGGGACAAGGCTTAATCTCAAACACAGTTTAGAAAGTATTTGTTCCGTTTAAGCAATCTGGTATTTGTTCCGTTTTTGCAATCTGATTTTCTTTGTTTGTTGATTATGGCTATTGCAAGAGACGATTCGCTTCCGTCTGTGAGTGTGAGGTTGGATGGAAAGAATTATTTGTATTGGAGTTATGTGATGAGAAATTTTTTAAGGGTAAAAAACTATGGGGATATGTTAGTAGAACTTCTGTGAAACCTAAGAATACTGATGCGAGTTATGCTTATTTGATAGATGTCTGGGAAGCAAACAATGCAAAAATTATTACTTGGATCAACAATTCTGTTGAGCATTCTATAGGTACGCAGTTGGCAAAGTATGAGACAACAAATGAGGTTTGAGATCATCTGCAAAGGTTATTCACTCAATCAAATTTTACAAAGCAGTATCAATTGGAGCATGACATACGAGCTCTTCAGCAGAAGAATATGAGTATTCAGGAATTTTATTCTGCTATGATAGATCTTTGGGATCAATTGGTTCTTACAGAATCGACTGAATTAAAGGCATGTGGTGTCTATATTGCTCGTAGAGAGCAGCAACGATTGGTATAATTTTTAATGGCACTTTGTAGTGATTTTGAAGGACTTAGAGGTTCAATTTTGTATTGTTCTCCACTTCCTTCTGTTGACTCAGTTGTCAGTGAGTTATTGGCTGAAGAGATACGTCTTAAGTCTTATTCTGACAAGGGAATTTTTTCTATTTCTGATCCTTCTGTGCTAGCAGTACCTTCTAAACCATTCTCTCATAATCAGAATAAGCCTTACACAAGGTCTGCCTTCGACAAGTGCAATTTTTGTAAGCAAAAAAGTCATTCAATGTCCTAAGTTAAGACAGTAGAATCAATCGCAGCAGCAATCTCAAGCTTGGAAGTCTGATAACCAGTCACAATCTAATGCTCCTAGACCACCTCAGGGTTACAAACCACCACAGTCTAATAATGCAGCAGTAGTTTCATCAGGTCCTTTCACCGATTCTAGTACCTTGGCTGAGCAATTTCAGAAGTTTCTCTCCTTATAGCCACAAGCTATGTCTGCTTCTTCTTCAGGAGGTCAGTTGCCTCATAGTTCTTCAAGTATGTCACATTCTGTATGGGTCTTGGATTCTGGTGCTTCACATCATATGTCTCTAGATTCTTCATCTTTTGCTTTTGTATCTCCTTCATCTTCTATTCTTGTTATGACTGCTGATGGCACTCCTATGTCTTTAGCAGGTGTTGGTTATGTTGTCACACATCACTTGTCTCTGCCTAATGTTTATCATATTCCAAAACTCACATTAAATCTTGCTTATGTTGGTCAGTTATGTGATTCTGAAAATTTAGTCACATTTTCCTCTTCTTCTTGTTATGTGCAGGATCTACTGTCTCAGAAGCTAATTGGGACAGGTTGTAGAAAGGGGGGACTATATATTTTGGATGAGTTAAAAGTGTCAGTTGCTGCTGCTGCTACTGCTACTAGTGTTGATTTATCTTCTTTTCGTTTGAGTCCTTCTTCTTCTAGTTTTTATTTATGACATTCTCGTTTAGGTCATGTTTCGTCTTCTCGTTTGAGATTTTTGGCATCCACAGGGGCTTTAGAAAATTTACAAACTTGTGATATTTCTGATTGTAGTGGATGTAAATTGGCAAAATTTTCAGCTTTACTTTTTAATTGAAGTATTTCTATTTCTTTTTCTCCATTTGATTTGATTCATTCTGATGTATGGGGACCTTCTCCTATTGCTACAAAAAGATGGTCTCGATATTATGTTTCTTTTATTGATGATTGTATTCGTTATTGTTGGATTTATTTAATGAAACATCGTTCTGAATTCTTTGAGATATATACAGTCTTTCGAGCTCTTGTCAAAACTCAACATTCTGTTGTTATCAAATGTTTTAGGTATAATTTGGGTGGGGAATACACTTCCAATAAATTTGATGAGTTGCTTGTCTTAGATGGAACTATTCACCAAACTTCATGTACATATACTCCTGAGCAAAATGGTGTTGCTGAAAGAAAACATAGGCACATTGTTGAAACTGCTCGTTCTCTCTTGTTGTCTTCTTCTATTCCTAGTGAGTTTTGGGGTGAAGATGTTCTTACTGCTGTAGGTTTGATTAATACAATTCCATCTTCTCATATTTCAGGTGTTTCTCCTTTCGAAAAGTTGTATGGGTATGCCCCTGATTATTCTTCATTTAGAGTTTTTGGTTGTACTTGTTTCGTTCTTCGTGCTTATGTTGAACGCAACAAGTTGTCCTCTCGATCTACTATTTGTGTCTTTCTTGGTTATGATAAAGGTAAAAAAGGGTATCGTTTTTTTGATCCAATAACTCAAAAATTTTATGTGTCTCGTCATGTTATTTTTCTTGAGCATATACTTTTCTTTTCTATTTCATCCACTACTTATAGCTTGACTAGATCTAATCTTATTCGTATAGATCATTTTTTTGAGAATTCTAATAGTTTTTCATCTCAGGTTTCTAGTACTTTAAATACCAGCACTGATCATTCTACAGGTACTGACACTTTACTCTCTAGCACACCTGAAGTTACCTCTTCTCCTATGGTCCCTTAAGCTCCGTTTGAGATTGTGGATTTACGTCAATCCACATGCATTCGTAAGTCCACAAAGTTATAGATTTTACTTATTCTTGTTATCTTCATCTTTTACTTCCTTTTTAGCTTCTATTCATTGTCCTCTGAGCCTCTTCCTATAAAGAGGCAATCTTGACCCTCTTTGTAGCAAGCTATGGATGAGAAACTTTTTTTTTGCATAAGACAGGTACTTGGGATTTGGTTCCTCTACCTCCTGGTAAGAGTGTTGTTGGTTGTATAAGATTAAGACCAATTCTGATGGATCTATTGAGCGATACAAAGCTAGGTTGGTTGCAAAAGAGTACTCTCAACAGTATGGTATGGATTATGAGGAGACATTTACTCCTGTTGCAAAAATGACTACTATTCGTACTCTTATTGCAGTTGCTTCGGTTCGTCAGTGGCATATCTCTCAACTTGATGTTAAAAATGCCTTCTTGAATGGGGATCTTCAAGAAGAAATTTATATGGCTCCCCCTCCTGGTGTTTCACATGATTCTGGGTATGTTTGCAAGCTCAAGAAAGCGTTATATAGTCTCAAACAAGCACCTCGTGCTTGGTTTGAGAAATTTTCTATTGTGATCTCTTCCCTTGGGTTTACTTCTAGTAGTCATGATTTTGCTCTTTTTGTTAAGTGCACTAATGCAGGTCGTATCATTCTGTCTTTATATGTTGATGACATAATTATTACTAGTGATGATATTAATGGTATTTCAGTTTGGAAGATAGAGTTAGCTAGCAGTTTAAAATGAAGAATTTGGGTTCTCTATGATATTTCTTGGGTATTGAGGTAACCTGCTCACCCAGAGGTTATATTTTTTTTCAGTCGAAATATGTTACAGATATTCTTGAGCGAATTAGACTTACTGATAATAAGACTGTAGATACTCCTATTGAGGTTAACGCAAAGTATTATTCTTCTGATAGTTTACCTTTGTCAAATCCTACTTTATATTGTACTATTGTTGGGAGCTTGGTATATCTCACTATTACTCGTTCAGATATTGTATATGTTGTTCATGTTGTTAGTCAATTTGTTGTTTCTCCTACTACAGTTCATTGGACAGCGGTTCTTCGTATTTTGAGGTATCTTTAGGGTACAGTCTTTCAAAGTCTTTTACTTCCATCCACCTCTTCCTTGGAGCTGTGTGCATACTCTAATGCTGATCATGACAGTGATTCTACAAATCGCAAATCTGTTACTAGTTTCTGTATCTTTTTGGGTGATTCTCTTATTTCTTGGAAGAGCAAGAAACAATCTATTGTTTCTCAATCTTCAACCGAAGCAGAATATCGTGCTATGACATCTACTACCAAAGAGATTGTTTGGTTACGTTGGTTACTTGTAGATATGAGAGTTTCTCTTTCTCATCTCACTCCTATGTATTGTGATAACCGGAGTTCTATTCAGATTGCTCACAACTCGATTTTTCATGAACGAACTAAACACATTGAGATCGATTGTCACCTTACTCGTCATCATCTCAAGCATGGCACCATTACTTTGCCCTTTGTTTCTTCTTCTTTGCAGATTGCAGATTTCTTTACTAAGTCGCATTCTATTTCCCGTTTTCGTTTTTTAGTTGGCAAACTCTCGATACTTATCGCTGCTGCATCGTAAGTTTAAGGGGAGACATTAAGAAATATAGGATTATTTTATTTATTAAGGATAAAATAATCCTTTACTTTCTCTGCCTTGTTTAGCTTATATATAGTCCCTTTGTATTTAGGTTAAATATTTTCCCAGTATTCAATTAAATTATGTAGTATCAATAAAACTATAGCCTCTTCTTTTCTTATCTCTTGTATTTCTTTAGATTGTTCAACAGTATTCGTTAATGGTGCTAAGTTATTTCCTATGGTTTTGGTGGGGTGAAAGAGTCAGATTCTTTGTTTTTTTATTTGGTATTCTTCGTTCTTGTATTTGGGAAAAATTCTTTCTATATTTTGATTGATTTTTTTAGTTTTTGGAAAGTTCTCATTTCCCTCGAGAAAAAAGTTGTTCTTAGATTTTGATGGTTGTATGTCACACAATTGAGCAGAGTGTATGATATTTAGGGATTAGTGGTTAATGAATAGCTCAGCCAGGAGCTCCTAGGCTCGTAAGAATTGAACAAGAGAAGTTGGGATTACACAGATTTTATAATGGTTTAGTAACTCGAGAACTCGGTTAATCTACTTTGAAGGAAATCTCTTACTCCTGAGAATAATATTATTGACAAAAGGGGTAAAATTACACAGGGTATTTGCTTAGACTAGATGCTTGTATTGTATTATGAGGAATATACCTCTTATTTATAGTCTGGTGAAGCCTTACTTGATTCTTGACATGATCCTTGCCTTCTTCTTGTAACGGTTGAGCATTTTATGCGATTGTCATGGACATTGTTAAGATGATTACGACTTCCTTACCCAAATATAAGATTTATTACATTATGTGTGGTGCTTGAGTGGAAGTCAGTTGTCTTATGTGCTATTCCTGTAGAGGTGCAGTTGCTGGGGAGGAGGTGCCAACCTCAAATTCCCTAGTCATTGTGATGGGCTGGCGGCTGAGCAGTCTAAGCTTAAAAGGTTCGAATTGAATATTTGAGCTCAACCTTAAGCATATTTTGAGTATTATCAAATTTGTTAATGAATCAAATTTTAATGATATGAATTTGAATCCGTTTAGTTGAATATGGATTGATATTCTTGGCTTCCAAATCCTTTCATATGTCGATGATTTGAATTTGAACATACCATCATCCGATCGATTATGACTTCATCTGAATTATTTATATCTCTACATAAGTATAAGACAGCATTGAACGAATATTCGTGTATAATTTTCTAAAATTAAGCTTAATTGAATTATTAGGATCGATTTTTTTTTTAAATTGAATTTTGTACTTTAACATATTCAGATGTATTCTACGAATTTATAACATCCCACGGAATATCAGATGGTTACTACAGCCAAATTCTTGGGACAATCAGTCAAGGCATCACAGAATTTCAAAAGCTAGTGCCAACCCTAAGAGCTAGTTGTTGAATGAATCAATAAGGCCAGACATCATAAAATTAATCAAACCGGAGACGAAAGTAGTTAAAATGCGTGTAAATTAGTTCAAATATTCTTGACCGTTGAATAATATATATATATATATATATATATATATTATATATATATTATATATATATATCATAAAATCAACACTGGATTAAAAGGAAAAACACAAAACACCCAAACAGAGGAAACTCAATCTATTTCAACTGCCTCAACTAAAGCTTTACCTACTTATATAGACATTCATTCACTATCATACCATCTCCAACAAGTTCCATTGATAATCTAAACTGTAAAGTAATTCAAAACTAGAACCTCGAGTATGACCATAAAATTCGCACGAGTGGTCTAATGACAACGCTTAGTCGAGTTGAGTTGAAATTAATCTTGGGGGCTATCTTTCTGAACCCATTGCCTGAGACTAAATTTCTAAACACCCACCACCCCTGCATTAGAATTAGAACTTCCGGGATGTTCAGGTAGTAGCTGCCTACATGTTGGACATGATGAATGTAACACCAACCAAGTATCAATACACTTGACATGGAAACCATGGTTGCATTTTGGCAAGATCCGTACCGTCTCTCCTTCCGAAAATTCGCCGAGGCATATCGGGCAATCTGTTGCCAGAGAGTCCAGTCCGGATGTCTTGTAAACAACCACCGGAATCTCACTCAATGTGTCCCTTTTCAGGCCCGTTGAGGCTAAACGCGACGCAGCCTGTTCCGGTGTCTCAAATGCGAGTCTACGACCACACCTTAAAGCACAGCGTGCTATTGAGTTTAGGCTCAGGGCACATATTAGTGCACATAGTAAGGCTGCTAAAATTATCACCATGTTGCTGTCAAAGTTGGCGTCTCCTGCGTCTGAGGAAGTCATCCGGCTTCCATTGGTTGGTAGATTTGTGTCGAGTAGGAGACGATGCAGGTGGTATTGGTGTCTCATTATGATCGGGATATATCTTTCGCCACGCCTGATTCGATGATGATGACTCGGACGACTCGCCCTCGAGACCAATCTACTCAATACCAAACCAACTTGAGAAAAGAAAATTGAATCTGTCTGTACAGGGTTTGATATTTTCCAAAGGGGTGATGAGACTTGAGACCAAGATACAGGTGATGAGGGATTTTTATGTTATTCTTTTCAATATCTTATTGAACTGTGGGCTAAGAGAGAGAGAGAATTGCCTTTAGGCCATAAAGGAAGTGTTGGAAGGATTCCAACAAGATAGAAACATTGTAAAAGGCATCTAGTTGGTCATGAGGATAAGGAAGAAAAAATAAATTCAGACTACTTGGGATGGGCTGGTATTGTAATTTGGGACCATGAACTCTAGAATCTGAAACTCTTGATCAAAACTGGTCCTCCATACCCAAATTGAATTCTGGTGATGTGTGTGCGTGTGTGTGTGTGAGAGAGAGAGAGAGTTTCCCTTACCTGAGCTCCATTATTGCTGAAATTTTAGCCTCTGGCTCCAAAAGTTTGAAAATTCTTTTTGTTATTATCTATACAAAATGCCAAGAGTGACTTGGGTGGTTAAGAGAAGGTTTAATAACTTCTAGCTATTTGACACCCTCATGCACATGACAAGATATACAAAGTGACAGACTAGATATTTTTTTGGGGAGACATTTAGAGGAAGATTTGATTGTTTGGTGAGATTTCAATTTTCTCAATTATTTGGGCACATGGCCAGAAACATAACCTGATAGTAGCTGCAATA
>CAUOFW020007555.1:0-20579 GCA_963454935.2 Ilex paraguariensis
TGGTTTTTTCCTATTTTGATGGAAACATGCTAATCTGGTTATACCCAGAATAAGCATACAGAAAGCTCAGGAGCTCGTGTCCCGCTGTGGCATCAATAAGGATGTTGATGCGCGGTAGGGGAAAACTTTCTTTGGGACAGGCTTTGTTGAGCTTCGTCAAGTCCATGCAAAGGCGCCACTTCCCATTGGCTTTTGTCACCATCACCATGTTTAATAGCCAATTTGGGTAAGCTACCTCCCTTACTGACCTGTTCGCCAGTAGCTTTTCTACTTTATTCTCCATGGCTTAGCCCCTCTCGATACTTATGTTCCTCAACTTTTGGCGGATAGGTTTGTACTTGGGATCCACATTGAGCCGGTGGGTGGCCACTTCTGGATAGATGCCCTCTAGGTCTTCATGGGACCAGGGAAAGACATTCATGTTCTGCCTAAGGAAGTCTACCATGTGGGATGCTTGCTCTTGAGAAAGTGAGGAGCCAATATAGATTCTCCTCTCTACAAGGCTCTCGTCCAGCTCTACTAGCTAAAGTTCTTCTGTTGGTTCCCTCTCTCCAAGGTGCTATAATCCTAAGAGTCAAGTACTTTGACTTGGAGGGTCTCTTATGGCCTCCTAGCCCTCATAGAGGTCATGTAGCATTCCCTGGAGGAGACTTGGTCTCCTCTGCCTTCTCCAATCCCACTGGGGGTTGGGAAAAGAAGGAGTAGGTGGTAGGTGGATAGCACTGCCCTTAGGGTGTTTAGTGCAGGGTGTCCAAGAATGATATTGTAGGTGGATGGACAGTCCAATACTATGAAGTTCACCATGATGGTGGAGCTTCTTGGCGCTGTCCTTACTGTGATTGACAGGGTTATGGAACCTAAGGGATAAACCCTCTCCCTCGAGAATCCAATAAGAGGTGTCCTGACGGGTTACAATCTCTCCCTGCTAAGGTGAAGGCTGTCATATGCTAATGCGAACAGGATATTGGCTAAACTGCCGCTATCAACCAAAATTCTTTTAACATAGTAGTTGGCTACTGTCATGGTTAAGACTAGAGGATCATCATGGGGGACTTGGATTCCCTCGAGGTCCTTGTCTGAGGAGGTGATGACCTCTTCTTCCCCTTACTGAGGTGTCTTCATCGGGTGAGAGTCATTCGACTTTGTCTATCTGGCTTTCCTGGCGGAGTTGGAGTCACCTCCTCCTCCTAGCCCTCTGGAGATAGTTTGGATTTCTCTAAGGGGTTGCTGGCACTCTCTGTCCTCTTGATTCCTGTCAAGCGGCTGGTCTTGTCCTCTGCCAACTACATACTACCACAATTGACCATGTTGAATAAGCTCCTCAATCTGCCACTTAAGTTCAAAGTAGTCATCAGTGTCATGGCCGTAATCACTGTGGAAGCGATAGTATTTGTTTGAATTCCTACGGTTTGGGGCAGACTTCATCTTTCTTGGCCACTGTAGTGTAGGATCATCCTATATTTGGAATAGGATGTGCTCCACCAAGGCATTGAACAATGTAAAGGCTTGCCTCTCCCTCAGAGGCATTGGACCAAGGTGGTCCTTGACAAAGACTCTCTCTATTCTTTTTCATTTGTTTGCTGCTTCCCGCTTGTCCTCGCGGGTGTCCTTTCTTTTCTCGCCTCCATGGGAGGACTCACCTTGCCTGGCTTTGGTGACATTTTCAGAATTCATGTACTTTTGTGCCTTTGACAACAAGTCAGCTATGTTGGATGGTGACTTCTTTAGAACAGAGAACATGAAATCAGAGGAGTACAGACCTGCGATAAAGGCAGCCATGGTCACCTTATCATCTGGCTCCTTGATATGGAGAGCCTCCTCGTCAAAACGAGTGAGGTATCTCCTTAGGTTTTCATCTCGGCCCTACTTGATAGTGAGCATGTGGATAACTGGTTTTTGGTGGCGGTGTCCACCAATGAAGTGGGAGACAAAGGATTTGCTTAGGTCCACAAAGGAGTGGATAGAAGAGGGTTTGAGCTTCGCAAACCATTTTTGTACAAATCCTGTAAGGGTGGTAGGGAAGGCTCTACACATGATCTTATCAGGTGCGTTGTGGAGCTGTATGAGAGACTTATACGTGTCAAGATGGTTGAGCGGATCCTTGGTGCCGTCAAAGATCTCAATGGCAGGCATCTTAAACATTGATGGCAAAGGGTAGTTGACAACATCCACCACAAATAGAGTATTATTATGCCTTACCAGATAATCCACCGTCTCTGGTGCCTGTGCTTTGATGGCATTGAGGGCATTGCCAAGCTGGTTTTGCAACTCCTTAATCTTCTCATGCCATTGGTTAGGGACATCCTCTATTGGATCATTATAGTAGCTCTCGTGATTCGTATACTAGTTCTCCCCCTTATCCTCCTGCCTAGGTTGGTCGGTAGCGTGCTGGGGCAGAGTAGGTACATGAGGAGGCGGAGCTTGTGAGGCACCTAGGCACTGAGGGGGACACATTGGAGAGGGGCATCTGGACTTTGCACGAGGGTGCCTTGGCACTGGGTGTCATGTTCGGGGCACCCTGAGGGGAGAGGGTGTGGAACCTCTCCAATTGGAGGGAGAACAACTCCTCTTGCTTGTTGGGAGTGACGCCTCCTGAGGCGAACATCAGTTGGAGAATTTGCTAGTTTTTGACTCACCAATAACTGCATAGTCTCCAATAGTTGCTGCCTTACAACAGAATTCGCCATAGTGGATGGTTCCGCTTGTGAAAGCGGAGGCGGAGAAAGTGGTGGAGCCTCCTCCCGATGAGCTGGGTCGTTGTCTTTAGGTTGTTGGTTCATCGATCTGGTTGTGATCACTATTGATTCAAAAGAAAGTAGTAAGATAGTAGAAAACTCTGTTGTTTTCTCATAGACGACGCCAAACTAATGATACACAAAAATGAATTTATGCACCACCTATCGAGCAATTAGTATAGGTAATAAGTGCAATAAATATAAAGATGAGATCCACACAAGTAACATAGATATAAAGTGGTTCGGTCAGGCTGACCTACTCCACTTTAAAGGCGACAACGGTGACCAGAGGACTTTATTGATAGCGTAGTTGAGGGGGGAGAGAGAGAGCACAAGTAAGCTGTAGGTTTGGTGAGGTAGCTATGAGAGAGATAACAGTGTGAGGGATGTAGAGATGTGCCCCTCTTATGCGGAGAGGGCTTACAATTTCTAGGCACAAAGCCTTAGTTGAGGTGGTGGCATGAAGGAATAGGTGACTAATCTATTGGGGAGGATAGCTATAGTTGGGGATAGGCACTACCCCAAAGTGATGGCTATCCCGATAATTAATCCCCACGAGCACTAATCTTTTAGGATTCCTTGAGCTTTGGACTGGGCCAGATCCATGAGCTAGGCTTGACCTACTTCGTAACTAATTTTGGGCTTACTTAATTAATTAGGACTAACGCAGTTGGATTTAGGCTCATTATTAATAATGCCATAATATTACTTTAATGTCCCTAAGAATACCCTTGTAGTCGATAAAAACGTTGAGAGCAAAATTCGGGGAAGCCTAGGCTTAGGTATTGGTACCAAGTGATGAAGGCACCGGTACTTAGTGATAGGTACCGATACCTCCATCATTCTTCAATTTCAATTAGGTTTAGGTACGGGTCTGAGGTACCAGTACTTAGTTTCCCGTGGCCTCAGGTACCGGTACGTAGCTTCACAGGTACCAGTACCTCTTTGCTTTCTTTAATTTTTGCACTTTAACACTCCTGAGCCCTTATCTTTTGTATTCTTTTCTTCCCTATTTGTCTACAGAACACTGCATAGTGATAAAGCCCTATATTTACATCCTTATCACCTGCAATCACACATTTTTCTATTAATCTCCAAATTAAACTAAATTCAAATAAATATGTAAAACCCAGGTAAAAAATTAAATTTTTGTGAAAAAGGGTAAAACGGTAATTTGTCACTTTAGTGCAAGTTGAAAATCTAAATTTTTCTAGAACTCGGATGACGAAACAAACATCACTGTTGGATTCATCTAGCGAAATCTAGTTATCTAGTCAATTTTTGTTGAATTTTGAGATAGTCAATTTTTTGCGTTTTACGAGGCAATTGAGTGTCGCGTGACCTAAAAATGAGATATTGAATACAATTTTGAACTTTAGAAAATAATTTAAAAGAGATTCATATAAAAATATTTTGAACTTGAATCGGGACAAAATTTAATTATTTCGGGACGAAATTGGACCCAGGAATGGAGAAAATGTGGTGCGATAAGGACCAAACATTTAAAGGGTATAAATAGGGGGGAAAAATCAGATTTCTCTCCATACTCATCAGATTATCCAAAAAAATCAAAAGAAGAGAGGGAATCTCGACATTCTCTTTACGATCTATATCTCTACGTTGCTTAGAACGACTCAAGCCAAGAACGAAAGTTGTTCTCCGTGTTGGGGGATACAAAACTATACCAAGAAGGTTGGATTTGAGTGAAATTACAAGGATGGAATTTTGCAGAAAGCTTAGATTAGAGCTTGTTTAGGGTTCTTGGAGCTTCCAATCGTTGTTTTATGCTTCAAGAGGTAGGGTTTTCTCCTAATTATGTTTATTTCCAACCTAGGGTGATTATGTGGAATGGGTAGGGTGTTAGAGGTGTATAACACTTGCCTATTGTTGTTAATTGATGAAATGGGTATTGGAATTAGGTAAAATCAATTTTAGCATGAATTGATATTTAAAAATTGCTAGCTTGTAATTTCTTAGAAAATTGTGATATGCAGGCATGCTAAGTGTTTTTATTATGCCTTGGAGAATTAAGTGTGTTTTTTGCATGAGTTTATGTGATAATATGCTTGAAAATTTTTGTTGGGCATAATGTTGATATATGTTTGGTTATGTATTGACATTAAAATGATTTATGGTAATTATATGCTTATGATATAATTGGTCATGGTATTTGTTGAAATGTGGTGGATATGGTTCATATGGAACTCATAACATATTAAACATGATTATAGTGTTGCAATTGTATACTACATTGCATATGCACATAGGCATCGCATTCATAGGCATTAGGCAAGAGTGTGGGTGTGTGTGCATGGTTTGATCAAACGCCATTCTTGGTGGATGATTTGTGGGCTTGGGATAGTTGGGCCAAAGTTTGACTTAGTTGCATGGTTTGCATTGAAAATTGGGTTGGGGTTAACAAGAAGGGCTAGATTATCCCTCGGGTACAAGACCCGGTGTTTCGGATATGCACTCCGTTGGTATTGAATCCATAAAGTGTGTCGACGTACGCGGAGCTGTTGGTGGAAGTCTGTTAATGTCGTGTCGGTTGGGTGTCCATTGGTGTGAGTTCATAAATACCCACCTCAAGAAAGATCTGGGATTTTAAATAGTCATTGGATGTGAAACATCAATGGCGGGAGTTTAGAATGTCCGAATTCATATGTATGGCGCTACATGTGTTAAGGGAGCTGGAAAATGCTTAGGTTGAGGTACATGTGTGAGTCTCATCTCATATCATGGCATGACACAGAGAATTCCATTGTTGAATTGCACATTCTTGAATGGAGTGGTTGTGGTTGTGGATTGTATGTGAACATTTCATAGGCATCTAGGTTGGGGAGTAGCCTCTTTAGAAGATACCATATTGAGCATGACTCACCCTTTATGGGGATAACATTTCTGGTGTGGGATATGCGCCAATGAACAACTCTCAATAGGGCCCTCATGGTTGAAGAAAAGCAAAGAAGTGCCTTTTGAAACATGTTTTTGTAAAAACTAATATGTTATTTAGTTTTGGATTTGTATTATAGTAAAGGATTGTAAATTAAATTCATATGGACGGTATTTTGTTTAAAATGTCATGTTATATGAGTTGGGTTGGTGTTGTACAAGGATAATGTTATTTATAAAATAGGAATAGAGAGCGGGACTCGATTGAACATATCAATGCACATTTCCTTTCCATCAACTATAGTCTATTTCAGTATACAAGGTACATGTTCTTAGTTTGAGTACTTATGTTCCATTTTTGTTTCATGCCTTACATGCATTAATTGCTCCATAGGACTTGAAATTTCACATCAAATCACATAATTAGTTTTTATGTTTTAAAAAATTCCCAAGACCACAAAAAAAAAACAGTTGAATTGTCGACCCCAATGTCACCACTTCATCACTATTGCTGCCTCCACCTCTAGTAGCAAACCAATATTTCCAGCACCTCCAAGCATGCCACCTTCAGCACTACCACCAGTTAGGAAATAAAGTTAATCACTTCCAACTCTGACTAGAACAGTCCTGGGAATATAAATTTTCTTGTGTTTAAAATGTATAACTGATAGTTGTATGGTGCTTATCTAGCTAACCAAGGAGTAAAGGATTGTGCTTATAAGGAAATCATTTCGGCTGTTTCTCTTCCATCTGAAACACGCAATCTGTTGCAGCAAGATCAAAGGCAGATGCGTATTTTAAGGGTGAGGAATGTTGCTCGATAATTCAGCTGAATTTTATGATTTAATAGGTCCATTTTGCGAGGAATTCTTAAGATGGACTGTACACGTTACTGTTCATGAAACTATTCATATTGATTCATTTCACTCATGTTTGGGATTTCAACCTTTCTTTTACAGCTGGATTTTGGTAGTTCAATTATTGGAGTTAACTTTGCAAGAACACAGAGGCTCAGCGAATAGCAGCAGCTTCCAGCAAAAAGCAGTGAATGCGTTCTATTCATGTCTCTGTTCAGTTGGTTTTTTGCTCAACTGGTTTTTGTTGCAGCTGTTGGTTCAGGCCCTCAAGGATATTGCGGTAGTAGCATTAACAGTTCAGCTCAGCTGTGGAGGAGTTTCAGCTGCCTGTTTGATGTTTTGGTCTAAAGTTTGGGAATTGCAGCTATTCCTTCTCTGCTGGAGTTTCTCTACTTTGACTGGAGTGGGTCTTTGCTATAGGTCAATTATGTTCTTTCAACTGGAATGTCAGGTATGGAGCCTATCTAGGGGGAAGCTATTGAGAAACATCGTGTTCCCATCAATAATAGATGCAATTTTTGGTATTTATGGGAGTTGAATCTTTTTGAGAAATTTATAAGGTACAAATAGGGGGAAAATATTGGAAAAGTAATATTTTAATTTTTTTTATGTCATTGGATGACATGATGGTAACAGCTTACGGGAAAAGGAATACATTCAAGTCACATGTATGTTGCATATAGGAGGAGTGGGTACTTTAATGTCCTTGGATTCTATGATGTATGCGTTTGATTGAGTTTCATATATCATATAACGAATTCTTGTTAATCTGGATTAGAATACTTCAGATTTTAGCTTTTAAAGACATGAATTTGGTCATACACATACTTTTTGGCTGTTTATAAATTGAAGGTGTTCCTGTTCACAAAATAAATAAATAAAAAATTGAAGGTTTTGATTGAATGCTTTAGATAAAAAATTATGAGTTTTGTATGAAATATCTTGGGTTCTGACAGTCTATATATAGTGAAACAACAGTACTATTTTATTGGCTTTGGGTTGTAGTTTCTAATTTTTTTTTATTTTTTTTTACTTTTGTTGCTTGTCTTTAGGCCTTTTTGGTTTGATTAGATTATTCAATCTTGGAACTTTTCTTATGGGAGTTCAAGCTTTATGGGAAATTTTTGAGATACCAAATTACCAATTGGTGTAAAATATTAAAAAAATGATATTTTGATTTTTCATGTCCTTGGTTACCTTAGTGGGAAAGTAATATCTTCAATTGGCATATTTGTTGCACATAGGTGAAGTGGAAACTGTCCAGAATTGTTGCACAATAAGACATCTTGAATCTTATTTTGTAGATGGCACCCAGTCAAGATTATCTTTTGAATATTACAACTATTTCTGATAATGTTTCTGATGAAAACATGAGACATTCCTTATGTGTATTTTTTATGTCTAAAAAATATTGTTGTTCGTTTGTTTCATGCTTTCAAAATATTATTTTGTGTTTGCATTCTGATGTGACCCTCTCCTTCTATCCAGGCCTGAGCATCTGAACTAAGCACAGGCTAATTTTTGTGTGTTTGGACTCTTTGATTTCATCATCCAAGTTTCATGTCTGATTTCGACACCCAGATTCCTTCTGCTTTTGGTAAATATGTTCCTCCACCCCTTTTCTCTCCTTTTCAAACTATGGTAGATTTGTTTTGTCTAGTTATTTGCTATTTGCTTTTGATCAATTCTAAGAATGTACATGACCCTTTTCTCTTTCCTAAATGATCAAGTAAATGAATATGAATATGGAAAAGTGCAAGGAAGAATATAGAAAGGAAGGATTCTTGTTTACATAAATAAAATTTGGTTTTAATAAAGGAGGGGAGGGAGGGGGTTGGGAATGGAGAGTTCTTTTTAATGATCTATATTTTTGGAAGGTTTATATATTCATTGCTTCATGTTGTTCTTTAGATCCATTTGCTGAGGCAAATGCTGAGGACTCTGGCGCTGGGTCATCAAAAGATTATGTGCACATCCGTATACAGCAGCGGAATGGTCGAAAGAGCCTGACAACTGTGCAGGGTTTGAAGAAAGAATTCAGCTACAAAAGATACTTAAAGACCTCAAGAAGGAGTTTTGCTGCAATGGTACTGTTGTCCAGGACCCAGAATTAGGCCAGTTTTGCATTAACCCCTGTTAATATTCTCTTGTGTTTCTCTAATATTTTTTTCTTGTGGGGTGGTGGGGGTATCGTCTGGACCTCATATTATACTGTGTTATCCTTTTGAAGGTTATTCAGCTTCAAGGTGATCAGAGGAAAAATGTTTCTACCTTTCTTGTTCAGGTGATTTACCCTATGGTTCCGACTCTGTTACATAAGACTTGTGTTTGACTCGTGTTTACGTCTTTACAATGCGCACCCACATAAATGGGAAATATAGAAAAAAAAGGGTAGTTTTTCTACAGTTCGATAGGTCATAATTTGCCAAGGATACTTTTGATTCTACCTCTCAAATTGAACCTGACAGGTCACTAAGTAACTTCTGTCTATGCCAGGAGGGTGGTGGTGGTGGTTTTCTCAATGATGTTTGATCATTTAACTGTTTTTTAAAATTATTTTCCTGATTGCTGACTTAGAATATACCCTTGCTCTCCATGACATCATTGAAAGCCAATTACTTGCTACTATCACATTGGTGGCACCATTGCCTACTACCCATCCCAACCCCCTAAAAAATTAAAACCAAGAAAAAAACACGAAAATACACTTACAGACGCACAAAACATTGGTACAACATATCCTTTTACTTCTTGTGTGGATGCTTAGATTTAGGGAATTATGGCCCTGCTATTCGTAAGTAGGGTCGTGGTTAGTCATTTGGTGTCCTGGTTTTATGTGTATGTGTTCTTACCTCTTGATACTTCTCCTTTGTTTTTTTCCTTCTGAGAACAGGCTGGGATCGTAAAGAAGGAACACATCAAGATTCATGGTTTTTGAGAAGCAGCAAACCAAACACTACCCAATTACTGTTCACCTCGTGTCAGTGCCAAGCATGCTATCCTAAATGAGATTGTAATTGCTCTTAATATTACCTCTTTATCGTGGTTTGGGTCAAGTATTGTGTCTTTGTGTTGCCCTATAGCCGTTGATTTATGTAGTAAGTTGCATTACAAAGAAGTTGTTGTTCAATTTGTGGGAATTAGAATTGGAATACAAAGTGCACCTGAAATCTTTGTCTAACATTTGTTCCTGGTCTTATATTCAGCAACAAGGTTCTTCTGCAGCTACTGAAATGGAGACAAAGACTAAAGCTTGATTGCAAAAGATCTATGCAGCTAGTTCTACAGTGGAAGAAAATGTATGAAAACTTGCATCAGTATTGTGTAAATGAGCTTTTGGATGAAGATCAAGCTGGAGGTGGTAGTAGACACTCTTGAGGTGGTTTCCCTGTGCAGCACCTTTACTGTTTATAGGTACACATGATGACCATAACTATGCAACTCATAACTTTATTGCTATGCTTTTTGGAGAATTAGCTTTGTAATATGCATTTAGAGGTGTGTGCACTGTGATTGAAGTGATGCTGATACATCTTCTGGGGTTTTTTATTCTCCTTTTTTTGAGTCACCTAATGGATCAAAGCAAGGTTTTGGAACTAAGTTCACATCCATTATCTCATTTCTAAGATATTGATATGGTCAAAAAGATAATATCTTGTTCATCAATGCACCCAACTCCATGTTTTTCTTCAAATTTCAATTTGTATTTGTTCGGCTCTATGACTCACTAAGCATGCTAGAGTCCACTTGGACTCAGAATTGTCCTTCTAGGCTGGAATGTCTATCACCTCTGGGTGATATCAGGCATGTGGAGCAGTGAAGTTTATAACTGCCTCATAATTTCTAGTACTTCATAATTTCTAATCAAGAGGTTGGATCAATTCAACTTACACAGATAAACAAACATGCCAAGATCTAGAACAATGTAAGTAACAAGTTCACTCCATTAATGAACCAGTTTGTACGCATCATTTCTTTGACAGCCGGCTTGAATATGATCAATTGAAACTAAACTTCTGACTCTCAAATTTGATTTTCCGGGTAAGCATACATTCCATTGCCTAACTTTAATGTTAACATGAGCTATGTGAGTATTAAACATTGTTGCAGCGGCTTGGAGCGAGTAAGGCATTACCTTACATCTACTCTAGCTTATAATATTCAGAGTCTAGTTATCATATCATTGGGACTTTTTAACTTTAGCTCTCTCACAGTGGTTGGTTTTGCATCAGGATCAGTCCAGGATCCCTATTGTTCAGAGCAGGAAGGTTGTGTGTGGTGGTCAGTTTGATTATGTAGATCCTGCATACTGTTGAGCTTGGAGATGATATTTCAATGCATGGAGCTGGACCGGTTCAAGTTTAAGAGACATTAAATGTAATTAGAGATGGTTTAAATTCTCTTAAAGGATTAAAGCTATTTTTTCTATTTTTAGACCTTTTTGTTCTTTGATTCTTGTAATTCATTTTTTGTAGAAATAAAATTTTTTTTTTTTAAAAAGATGTTAAATGTATTAATTATGTTAATTTTTATTGAACACATGTATTATTGGTATACAGGTGAAAAAATTTATTAAAAATTATTTTTTTATGTAAAATAAAAAAAATTACCTTTTTTGCGACGAAATAAAAGTCATCGCGAAAATTGCAGTACACACCTTTTTTTTGATGATTTTTTTTCGTCGCAAATATATTTATTTAATTATTTTTTAGTTTTTTAAATTAAAAATATCATTTGTGACGATTTTTTTACGTCGCGAAAAATTAATTAAATTATTATTTTTGACATTTTTAATTTATGTAAAAATTATTTGCGACGATTTATTTACGTCGCGAAAAATTAATTTAATTAATATTTTTAACATTTTTAATTTATGTAAACATTATTCGCGACGATTTATTTACGTCGTGAAAAATTAATTTAATTAATATTTTTAACATTTTTTTATTTAAAAAATGTTTTTGCGACCATTTATTTATGTCGCAAAAAATTAATTTATTTAATATTTTTAACATTTTTTTAAAAAAAAAGTTTTTGCGACAATTTATTTACGTCGCGAAAAATTAATTAATTTATTATTTTTAACGTTTGTTATTTAAAACATTTTTTGCGAGGATTTATTTGCGTCACGAAAAATTAAACAATTATTATTTTAATATTTTTATGCTTTGAATAGGTTTTAGCTATGTTTTTGTAACTTTTGGCGACGGTTTTTTTTTGTCGCAAAAAATTTTTTTTTGCGATAAAATTAAATTTTCGTCGCGAAATACTTTCTGCGACGAGGCTATTGCGACGAACACGCGACAAAAAAAAATGTCGCAAAAAATAATTAGCGACGATTTGTTTACTTTTGGCGACGAAATAAATCGTCGCAAAAAATGATTTTTGTTGTAGTGGTTGGAATGAATTGAAATTGGAAAATGAAGGAAACGGGGAAAAATTGGTATGATCTACCGGTAGAACGACGAGTTCTTCTACCGGTAGAACTTTTTCATAAGGTTTTCCTACCGGTAGAACATGGTAATCTTCTACCGATAGGTTTTCCTAAAACTTCAAATTTTAAGAATGTTTTACGATGCTTCTGGACTTTGAGTTTTTTTTATTTAAATGGTTTAAATGGACAATAATTGAGTATGAATAGTTGTATATTGGACCTCGGATGGGTCATGGATTGAATGATATACATGTTATGCATTTGGAAGTACCCGGTACAAGAGAGATTCTATCCAAACTTTGAGTTGTTGTGATTCCGGTAAAGGGGATGTTGTGATGTGGTGTCGGGTTATACGACATTCATGGGTATTTTTGTAGGTTGATGGGTGATCAACGGGTTGACAAAAGACCCCCAATTTTAGGGGCGTCATAAAATCATTTCAAAACCAAGTTAAAATGAATGTAATGAGGCCATGAAACATGCAATATTACACACTCATCACGCCCCCCCCCCCCCCAACTTGAGTTTTGCTAGTCCCTAGAAAATCTTATTTGAAAAGATAGATAAAAACCAACAATAAACCTTCCATACATGTTGATCATTAAACAAACTAATTAAAAATAATTAAATCAAATTGCAATTGGGCCAATGCATTTAGATGAAAGTTAAACACAAAAAAATTTTGTTCTTTCATTCACAAGCACTGCCTTTCAGTGCAATAAAGAACACAAAATGGCCTGTTCTCCTAAGGATTCTTCTACCTAGGCCTATCAACCTAAACTTGCTTCTACCAACCTAAAGTTCTTAAAAAGTTACAAAATGAATGAAAAGACAATAACTAATGACTCCTTCATTGCTCGTGGTTGCCATTACTTCCTCTTCCTCTCCCATGTACTCATCTGCCTCATCATCATCACCCTTCTCTTCATCGTTAGAGTCCTTGATGTCTAGCACAAAATTTGAACGAGGGGCTTTTGTAGGTTGTGTAGAAGTGCTAGCCCTGGAAGTAGGTGGTGGAATATTAGGTGTGACAGCTGGTGGAACCTCAAAAGGAATAACTGGTGGCGCTAGTGGTGCAGGCACCATAGGTAGAGGCTTTTCCCAGAATGCTTGCTCAAAGACTCTTTTCATCATCAACCTCAACAGCTCCAAAGTCCCCCGGTCCTTAATCATGGCTTTCCCTATATCCTCTAGAGCTTACCCTCAATCCTAGGCAGTCATTGGGGAATAGTCATCACTCAAGTAGATGTGGATGCAGGTGACTCAATACTTTCCTCTGGATGCCCAGTCGCCCTAGTCATAGCCTTCCTTTTCTTGTTGCTTTGTTTACCAATTAGGCCATACTCAGGTGGGGACAACACATCGCTTGAGAGCACTTTCACCCGACCCCTTAATAAAATCTAGGAGACTAAATGGGCATAAAGCATATTTACCTTAGGCTTGGTGGTCTTTGTGTAATCTTAATAACCTCCCAGATCATCATTGCAATGTCCATATAGGACTCATCCATGAACTCATATAGTAGAGTGCTTGTTTCGTTTTCCCTAATCTACAAACATGAACCCGGTTGTGTGTATATGGCTTATACAAGTAGGTGAGTGTCACCCTTCCTTGGGTTCCATGCAAGAGATGGGGAAAAATGTGTGTGTGTGCAAAAGTGCTCCCCAAGCGTAGAGAGATTTGCAATGTCGTGTTTTACTTTGAATGGGTATTACAAGGGCATCTCCTCAAGGAAGGAAAGGTCAAATGTTTAGGAAGGGTGATTTGTAAAGAAAAGAAAATTGGAAAATCTTGTGAATTTTGTTTTGGTGAGTTGTATTTTGGTAAAAATGCAAGAAAGCAAGGTTGGCTAATCCATAGAGGTCATTCCAATGAAAAAGTAAAATCGATTCAATTCATTCGACCAAGGGTGTCTTGGTGTTTAATTGATTCGTAGAAAGTGAGGGACCAATGTGGAGGTGTTGGCCCAAGCATACCCCGTGACAAGTCTATGGTGTAGCAAGAGCTCACAACCAAGTCCGCACTCAATCTAGTCAAACCAAATCACTTTACTCTACGAGGAAGAATAGAAAAGAGTTGATTTCACATATCCAAGAGGAAATTCCCCATGGATTAGCCAACTAAAAGTCTAGCTACTCATAGTCAAAGCAATAACAAACATAAAGTAAAGGGACATGGTGATGAAATGAGGCATTGAACTTGTATTGAAGCTAAAAAAGGTTTAGACTACAAGAATAAATTAATTCATACCCAAAATATAAAGCTTGGAAAGAAAACCCAAATTTAGACATGGAATTACAAGAACATGAAGCTAGACTTGATTACACTTGAAATAAATGAGAGTAAAGTGAAAGAGGGAAGGATGACAAGTAAAATAAAGCTTACTACAATCAAAATGGTGAAGGAAATGCAAAAACCCAACTTTCTCTCTCGACAACTTCATCGTCTTCCTTGAAACTTCTCTCTCTATACTCCTCCTAAGCTTAGGTAGCCTCTTCCCCCAAAATCTTGTAAAAACTAAATTATTTTGTAAAGCTTGGTCAAAATTTGTCCATACCCCCTCCTTGGTTTGTGAGATCTGAGTTGTAATGAATGGGAATAGATTGGACACTTCAACAAGCAAGGACAAGACAAGCATGCCCCTCCCATGCTTCATCAACTACCCCTCTTCTCTTTCTTGCCTCTCGCATGCCTTTTCTCTTCCAAAATTTGACTTTGGGGTGTAAGAGACCATCATGGTGTGTCAAAGATGTTAGGGTATGGTTGGGATGACAAGAGGTGGGCCCCCGGAGTTGGTGGAGTCATACGGAACGGTGTCTGGAACTTCTAGGCAAAACCTAGCGGTAGAATGTCAAAAACCTACCAGTAGGTTTTTCTATCGGCAAGTGTTAAGGTTCTACTGGTAGGTCGTAAGGGGGATGCAAGCTCAGCACCAGATTTCATAAATTTGTCATAAATTTTGATCCCACTGTTAGATTGACCTGAAAGTTTGACACAAGATAGAGGACATCCATATCTACAACTTTCATGTTTTACACTTTTTCAGATTCGAAGTGGATCATGGTCAACAATACAGGGGTACCACTACCAATTGGTGCAGGTGCCAGTACCAAAATTCTAGTAGGCTTAGATACCGGTAACTATGATACCAAGTACCGCTACTCTTTGATTTATTGCACTTTAAAGCCTCCTAATCCTCATGTAATGTGTTCATCTTTTCACTACTCATCCACACTTAGTTACAGGGTTTCGAAAGTCATTAATTACTATATGATTACTTGCAACATCAAAATTTTTTCATTATTTACAAATTCGACGGACTCTAAGTAATTAAATGCAAAGTTGAGTTAAAATACATGTAATGAGGCTGTTAAATATGCAATATTATGCACTCTTTATAGGGTCATTTTCTCTACCCCCGACTTCTTTTCCACCCCCTTGGTAGAACATTATAGTGGAGGATTTTGTGCATGACCCCATAACAGTGCTTGAGCCCACCAGTCTGGATTTTCCTTTGAACCCCGCAAGGTCTTTAGACATTAACTATGCAAACTCACGGAACTCCTTCCTTTCCTCAGTGGGATGAGGGTAATCGATTTTATCCGCTTCAGGCCTCTAATACTTAGGATCATAGCTATTGATGTCAGAGTGACATCAATCACCTTTCCCCTCACCATGGTTCTCAACACTTCTAGATTTTCATCCACAGCCACCAATGCTTGATAGAACTCCTGAGACAAGGGAGGCACATACCCTTTTACCTCCTCGAATGAAAAATGGAGACCATGATTTTCAATGGTTATCACCACAACAACATCCCTAGGCCCCAAAGTATGCCTATTGGTTTAGCTCTCGCAAGTCATATTACTAACCCCAATGACCTCTGAATGATCATTCTTGTTTTTCTTCCTGGCTCATTCGAACTTGGGTTAACATCCTTGGCCTTTCTACGAAGACCCATGCCCGTTTGTTTTCGCTCGGAGGAAGCCATTTTCTTGGTGCACGCCATCAACACCACTAATATCCCAAACATCACCAATGGCAAAATTCATTCCCAAATCAAGTAAAAAAAAACTCAAAGTTGGGAGCATTTTTCTTACATTTCATGCTATAGTTGCTAAAATTTGAGAGTTGATCGATGAAAAGAAGAGATTTGAGAGTTACCCAAGATTCTTGAGGGAAGTTCTAGGGTTTCTAGAGAAAGAAGAGAGTGTTTGAGAGAGAGGGAAATGAAGAATATGAAAAGAACCAGTTGTTTAGAGCTTTAAAACACTCGATTTTAAAATTTCAGAACAATAGGTACTGGTACCTCATTAAGCAGGTACCGGTAGCTAAATGTTTTGCCAAGTAGATACCAGTGCCTGCTTAAAAAATTTACAAAAAATTTTCTTATTGTGCCCTTTCACTTCTATCCAGTTTGTCTAACTTATTTGACTCTAATCTAACTCTAACAACCTACTTGGCTATCTTAACTACTCAAAAACATGATTTATGCTTGTGACGCCCCTAAAATTTGGGGGGGGGGGGTCATATATTAACCGTTAACCATCCGTCAATCCGCGAAAATACCCGTATTTGTCGCAAACGCGACGTCACGTCAATAACATCCCCTTAACCGGGATTATAACACACACGTGTAAATTTTATCCTTTAATCGTATCGTGGTCCAAAGTACCACATTACATACTTATTTTATGTCCATTTATATCCTTGGAACTAAAGAACCCATAGCCCAAAAGCTTGGCAAATTAATTTTAAAATTTTGGAAAGAGTACCGGTACTGTGAGCCTTCTGGAAAATCCGTACAGGTACGGCATACCGGTAAACTCTTCCTTCTGGGGCAAGACTGTACCGGTACGGGTAACCCACTGGACCTCGCTGAGTACCGGTACTCTTTGCCTAGTTTTGCATGTTTCACCTGTTTTTTATTTCCAATCCATTCCAAACCAATCCACCGACTTCCAAAACATGTTTAGTAAGGTTTTTCACATGAAACCCATTATATACAAGTTCTATTACAGATAATTCCATACGATTACATGCCCAAAATATAATTTGCACAAAAATTATACAGATTGAGCTATCAAAAGCCACAAGTCTGCTCTCTTCATCTTTGAGATTCGAAATGAGAGTCCTCCGCCGGTGTGAACCTCGCACCTACAACGTTTTCCCGTATAGGGTGAACTACGCTCAATAGAGTATCTCCTACAGAGGGTACCCACCCTTAGATGCATATGAAATGTGCACATGCAACAATCAAACATTAATTTCCATTCCAAACCAGAAGATGCCATTCAATGTTGGAATTCTACTATGCCACGTCATGATATGAGATGACACTCACTCATGCACTTTAACCCGAGTCCTCACCGACTCCCGCAACACAATGCAATGCTAATGTGTAGAAAATCTATCATTGATGAATTTCATCCAATGATCATTTTGAAATAAAGGTCATGTGTTTATAAAACCAAATTTTGTTGGATGATACACATCGAATGACCATTTGTAAAACAAAATCATGTGTCTTTATTGGGTATCGAATTTTGGAATTACACCGCTGGCTTCGTATGCCATTATACTTTTCCAGAATTGCACCACAGGGGAGTGTATAAACCAAGTAGCTGAGTCTTGCACCCGAGGGAGGATCTATCCCTTCATGCTATACCTGACACAAGTTTTTCTTTCATGCAACCATGCGACTCAGTCTGATCTTCGATTCAACTTTCCTGAGCCCATCATCAATCACCAAGTATGATGATTTATCCAACCATGCACACACACACCCATATTCATGGCCATGGATGTATTTCCCTCGTGCAAATGTAATGTAATGCACCATTGCAATATCAATGTCATGCTCCATATGTAATGAATGCCATATAAGCTAAATTAACCACATATTTCAACATATGTCATGAAAGTTTATATCAATTGCATATAATTACCATAAATTATCATGATGTTAATGTATTAACAACATATCTCTACTCATTCATCCTCAACAAAAGTCACAAGCGTGTTATACATAACTCATGTCATAACAAACTTAATTCCACATCGGCATTTAGCAAAATACCTTCCAGGCAAACAATTCATGTTGTCATACAAATTTTCCCATATCCTTCACAAGGCACAATGACAACACATAGCATGCCCAACAATATCAAGTTTCAAGGAATTTCACAAGTGATTTCCCTACACCAAACTTAACTAGGAATTTGTCTAAGACATTTCCATTCCCATTTCCTCATTTCCATAACCATAGTCAAGTGACCTAGGTTATTCTACACACTTACCCATTTCATAAAACATCCTATGTAAGAAATAAACCAAAGTAGGAGGGAACCCTACCTCTTGGAGCGTAAATGAAAGGGAGAACCTTCAAGAACACCTCCCAAGCTCCAAAACTCTTGATTTCCCAAATCTCCTCTTTGGATCTTTGGTGAAATCCTTCGTTCTTGGTACGTAGATGTAGCCCTCATTGCGGTGATCAACTTTAACTCTTGGTCTAAGCTATTCTGACCAACAAAACTCTGTGAATTGAAGGGAGAAAGGTAGAAATCTCTTTTTCTTTTCTCTCTTCCTCTTCTAACGTGTGAAGTCTACTGAACAAGTGGGGAAAAATCAAATATTTTTCCTTATTTATAGTTTTTAATTGTGCAGTCCACGTCGCACTGCACGTTTCTTATTTTCGGGTCCGTTTTTGTCCCGAAACGACTTAATTTCATCCCAGTTTAAGTTCAAATTAATTTGATTTGAACTTTCCTCCAATTGTAAGAAAATTTTGTAAAATTCATTTTTGGGAGCGTTTGTGAGGTCATCCGACACCCAGTTGTCTTGTATCCGACCATCTCAGAATTCGATGAAAATTATTTGGGTAACTAAGTTTCACGAGACGAATTCAACGGTGAGTTCTGTTTTGTGATCTAAGGTCTAGAAATATACGGATTTTCAACCAGCACTACAGTGGCAAATTACTGTTTTGCCATTTTTCAGAAAAAGTTCAAATTTACCTAGGTTTTACAATTCTACTGTTTGACTTTGCCCGAATTCATAGACAAAATTGCACTGTGATTTAATTTGACAAATTCAAAACATGTCATGGAATTCTAAGTCTAACAAAATGAAAACCATCAAGTAAAGCACAAAACAAGATCTATGGTATTCATGATCTCTTCCTACACTACTCACTACATTTTTTAACCACCAGGTGATCCCTAGCGGATGAGTTTGTTCTATGATGTTTTATAGTGAAGTTACCTACAAAATTCTCTTTCTTCAAAACATATTTCATCATCCTAACTCGCACTAGGGTGTCTTGAACAAATTTTTTTTATGGCATTCACTAGAACTAGTTACTCATTAGTCACACCATATACTTAAATGTTATTCAAAAACACTCAGCTTCTCATCTCCACTCAGGACTCGTCGTGTGTGTATGTGTGAAATGAGTATGCAATTTAAACAATTTATCCAAAAACCTCCACATCCATTTTAGTTATTGAAATTCAGTTTTGATGCAATTCTCACCAAGCGTTTTTTCTCGGAGTGAATAACTTTATGATTATAGTGGCTTTATCTCGATGTTTATATTTGAAGTAGAATCTTGTATTCAAAAATGAAATAAGTTCACATATAGTCCAAAATTGAAGTGCATGTTAAATAAGAGAAACGACCTTGGCATAATCTCATGAATGAAATGTTAGGGCAATTTAACACATGTAATTGGCTTCTCTTTTCCTTTAGAACATACTTTTGCCATGTATCCTCAAGATCAAAGTGGACTTATTCCGGTTATAACATAGCCTTAGGGTTATTTAGGTTAAAAGAAACGAAGGGAATAAGGAGTTCAAAAGTGGATTATCCCGAGAATATGACATTCTAGTCACAATTCATCGTTCTTTGACTATCCACCTTCATTTCAATTTCAATTTCCATTTCTTTCTCTTTTTCTCTTCTTCTTTTTTTTTTTCAGCCCCTCCTTTTTATTTTTCTCTCTCTTTTGACTCTTCTTTCTTTTCAACCCTTTTCCCTTTACTTTTGCCTTTGGTATCAATTTTTTTTTCAATTCATGCTTATATCATCCTTTTGTTTCATTTCCCACTATCACATCTTCCCTTCTTTCAATATAAGCATTTTTCATCTCGGGATAACCAAGGTAGGGTAAACATATTAAACATGGCTTGGTCAAACATGTGGTTAAATAAACAAAATTTTTATTTGCAGCTCAATCACGGTGACTAGGGACAATATTTCAAACGAAAGGCTAAGGCTCAAAGTGGATTAAAGAAGGCCAAAAATCATTTCTCAATGATATGTGGCAAAGTACTACTATGCATTTCAGATCAAGTCAATTAACTGTCATTTTGCACACTAACCAAAACAAGATTAATGAGATTATTGAATATAAATGAATTTCAAAAAATTGTTCTTTTGAGTACATGTAAATTAACCCTCCAAAAAAGAATGGCACAATACCTCAGAAGGGTACTTCATTTATATCTACTATTTATGTCAAGCTCTATAAGATGTGGATTTCATTCAGTAAATTACAAAAATTATACTTCTGTGGTGCACTTTGGCTGAGTTTGAATGAAGACAAATATGTGATACTTAAGCATAAGATAAACTTATATGTGCACTCATATGTTAAAATTT
>CAUOFW020007556.1:0-20578 GCA_963454935.2 Ilex paraguariensis
TCGCGGCTCAGTTCGGTCTGCTTGTCTCGACTGAATTGTCTCCTTCCATGATTGTCTCTAACTACATCTCTGCATAAGTCGTCATTGAATTTGGTATACTTTTCAATTCTTGCCATCAACTATTCCAGGTCATTGGCAGGTCTTCGAGTGAGTTATTGGTACAGAGGGTTTTCCTTTGGCAATCCAATTTTGAAGGACGCCACTGTAATTTTGGGGTTTCATCCCTTGACCTCATTCATTGCCTCCCAATAGCGATGAGAGTACTCTTGCAAGGTCTCATTATGCTTCTTCTTCAAAGTCAGAGGGCTCCAACATCCTTTGGCTGCTTACTACTTATAATGAACCGTGCTGTGAACTGCTTGGCCAAGTACGACCATCCATCAATCGATCTTTTCGACAAACTGTCAAACCATTTCATGGCCGACTCCCCTAAACTGCTATTGAAGATGGTCCAAAGTAGTGGCTCGTTCCTTAGTGGATTGTCATCAACTGTCTATAACGCCTAATATGTGAGGCTAGGTCAGCTTTTCCATCGTAAAGTTTAAAATTTGGGACGACGAACTTGCTCGGGATTCGCCCACTTTCAAGCCATGCAGTAAAAGGTGACGACTCCGAGCCATTTCCATATTGTACTGTTGCTCTTCTAGCTAGGTCCCTAGCCAACCTCTGTTATGGTCGTTTAAGGCGGTTGTTGAGTTCCTCGATGACGTACTGCTTTGAAGCATCCTCCTCCTAGAGCCTAGGTTTCTTTCGCTGGTACTTATTGTCATTAGGATCCTAGTTCTGACGCGCTTCCTTTCGGGACTTTCTCGTTGGCTGTCTCTCCCTCACTTATCTTTTATCTTTCTTCGTGATCTTTTCCAGCCTGGCTTTAAATTCTTCATTTTTCCTTATCAGGTTCTTCTCCTTGGCATAGGATTTCTTGAACAACTTGTCATGAGCATCAAGTCGGTCCTACAGGGATTGGACCAACTTTGCCAAAGAGTGGTTTTCCCCCTTAGCACGGAGAGATTCACCACGATCTTGTCCACGATGGTTTTGAGTCGTGGTTCATTTTTGACTTGCTGAGGATACCTCATCATCCTCATGGGGCCCAGATGGGCTTTTGTTAATATGCAACCCATCGTTGCTATCAGATGGAAGTGGTACAAAATCAGAATTTCCTATAGCAAAACTGCCCACAGGTGATCCAATGGCACTTCTGAGTTTTGACATTATAGCTTTTCGTTTCGAATGATGAAAATTTTCCCACAGACGACGCCAAAATGTAAGGGGTAAAAATTAAGGATACCTCTCACTAAGGATTTGAATTTGATATTTCTTGTAATGAATATTTTTGAACTTGATCTCTTAGTCTTTGCTTCTTGTAAAACGAACAAACTGCCCAAGATCGAGGTGCTTCAATCGAAGGCACTCCGATGCTTAAGTCAGTAATGAAACTGAGATAATTGCAAGAAGACCAGGAGAGTTCAACATACCTTTCACCTTGGTTCCTTTGGGTTTTTATAGACCATTACCCCATTAGGGTTTTCATGATTTTTGGTTCAAGGTGGCACATCTTTCTTCAATCTTGCGTTTCAGTTTAGGAAGTTGCTGATATTTCTCCAGCAACTCCGCCTGGTATCTTCAATTTCATTGATTCATTTATCTAAATGCCTAAGTTATAGGCGAATTTCCATCTTTCTATCTATCGTTTTGAACAGCTTGGACATAATAAGGGTCGAACACTTTCGATGTTTGTCGAGCTGATTGATCAACTCGGTTTGGTACAAGTTGAGCTATTTTGTTGCCTTGCCGAACATATTAATGATCTTGGTTGGGAACAGACTGAGCTTCAATATTACTTTACCGAGCACATTGGTTAGTTTGGCAAAGACTTTTTCACCGAGTAGCTAATGTCTTCGTCACGTGCCATGTCTTATCATCCTCACATGAGCTCATTAATTACCATAAAAACATGTAATAATGAGGGCTAGCCCCTATAGATATTTCCTTTGACATAGCGGAGTGTCCATTTGACAGCCCGAAAACGAGAGGCAATAGGAGAGTGCATGTGTTGACAAATAGAATTTACATTAAAAGATAGGGAGAATTACATCTAGACCCACTAAGGTTTATCCCTTAATTACTTAGACCCTCTAATATTTAAAAAATTATACACAGACTCTCTGAAGTTTGTATGCACGTAACACTTAGAACGTTGCTGTAAATATATTCATTAATAAATTATACTTAGACTCCCTTAAAATTTGTAAGTATATATACTTAGACAAAAAATACTACAATCAAAGATAGAATATCAAATATTTTAAATTTTATAATTAAAATTTCTATTCTATTGTATCATTTATTAAAATAAAATTAAAATTAAAAATTTAATTTTTTTCTTAAAAAATTATAATTAATATACAATTATACTATCTATTCGAATAAAATAAAAAAAATTAAATAAGGGGTCTAAGTCATTCATAATAGAACACAAATTTTTCATCCAAAATTCATGCTTTATTATATCATTTATTGAAATAAAATCAAAAATAAAAATTTAGTTTTTTTTTTTAAAAATCATTATTAATATATTAATTTATTGTATATTAATTACAATTTTTTAAGAAAAAATTGAATATTTATTTTTAATTTTATTTTAATAAAAGATAAATAGAACATGAATTTTAATCGAAAAATTTAAAATATTTGATATTTTATCTTTGATTGAAGTATTTTAGTCTAACTATAATATTTTAAACTTAAGGGGTTTAAGATTTATATACCTATAAACTTCAAGGGAGTCAAAGTGTAATTTATTAATGGATATATTTACAGTAGGGATTTAGTGTTATGCACATACAAATCTCAGGGGGTATATGTATAATATTTTAAATGTCAGGGGGTCTGATTGATTAAGTGACAAACCTCAAAAGATATAGGTGTAATTCTCCCTTAAAGATATATCTAGACGTGTTATAGTCAGATATTGGAGAGCACCAACAATGTGATGAAAACTCAGTGGGGTTCTTAAGAGGAGGGCCAATAGTGGACAACTATTGGTTAACCTTCATGGGAATGGTGATAAGATGAAGTTTCCCCCACTCGGATAGTAGCTCGTTAGACCTCTAATCAAGATTAACACTAGAGCGGTGATCTTTTCTTCGAAGCTCTTCCTCTCAACAAGCGAGAAGTAGGAGAGGTAGTGGTCAAAATAGCAAGCTGATCTAGAAGAAAAATGGATCAATAAGGATTTAAAGCAAGAGCAAAACATCTATAGGAGAAAGAAGAAAGAAGTTTGTAGTTTATGCTTCTAATGGTTAAGGCTAGGTTCTTGGTTACACAGCCCTGTCCATGGTCAAAGATGGCTTTCAACTCCTGTTCATGCATCAATTAGTGGACTCATGTCATGGCCTCCTCCACGCTGTTCCACATGCTGGGAGGAGACCCTCAATTGAGGTTAGGATGGCTTTCCTTATCTCCCCATTAGTCTTGGTAACTTTAAGCTCTCCTCATTATACATTGTCTTCACATTAACGTCTTTCTCCTCAGTACCCTTGGTGGTTGAAAAAGTTCAGGGAAGAGATGGAGACCTAGAAGATTTGCTCCTATTCCTACCAAAGATGAATTTCTACATCTTATGGACAGGCAAGCCCCCCTCTAAAGTTCTCTAGGTCTGAAGCTTGGCTAGGAGCTTCTTGTCTACAAGCTTGGAAGCCATGACTACTACAAAATAGAAGAAGGGTAAGAAAGTGTCAAACCAATTTGAGGACACCAACAAGAAAACCCACCATTGAAGGAATGGGAACACTAGATTTTACTAGAATAGGACCTAATTGACACTCAAATAATGTCTGACTTGTCACAAGGATTTTGAGATCCTGAGTCCCAAGGACAATAGCGGCGCCTACTCGTCTCTTGAACTCGGGGAGCAATGGGCTGGCTTTACCCACACCAAGAAGTAAGAATTCAAAAAACTAAAACTAGAATGACCATGGAAAGTGAAAAATGCAACACTCATGAAGAGAAGGAGGAGGAGACTCCTAGAAGAGAGGAACTAGGAAAAGCCTGTTGGTGAGGGGTTCAAAAACGCCTATTTCCAAACCAGGTCAAGACATGAAGAAAAATTTATCCTTCCACTCTTTCATATTGGAAGAATTCCAGTAAGGATATGGATTCCCTCTCGCTTGGAAAGATAAAACCACCCTAAGCCTTACCACAAGGGGTAAGCTTGTTGTAGTGAAGGAGTTCGGCGACGGTGGGTTGGACACCAATGCCATTAGCTCTAGCCCAAAGAAATCCTATACCAACTAAGAAACCCCAACTATTGGGAATCAATTATGTAGGGGCAAGATTCAAATACTGAAGAGGCTCCCTAATGTACTTGGGCATGGAGAAATAAAGTCTAGCCTCAAATATGGATTCGTAAAGGCACATTTCATTAAGGCCATAAGAGTTTGCAGTCTAGTCCAAAGAAGGAACCCACAGATAAATGGCCTTTGGGATTGTTGAAAGAGGAGGATTATTTGGTTATTTATGTTGGAAGGATTTTAGGAAGAGGGACAAACTAAGACAAGAGTGGGAAGTACTTTGTATTACACTTGAACACAAACGTTTTGGGCATAGTACAAAATGACTTAGAACCCATCCATATTTATACAACTCATGGAAGGTTCTAGATTTCTTTACAAGATAATATTTAAGTAGATTATATATTTTTACATATGTGAGAAATATCTAGAATATTTATCAAGGCTTTTCTAGACATCTTCTAGAATCTAAGTATTCTAGAACTCTTCTAGAAGTTACATACATCTCCTTCCAAAATATCTTATATTTTGGGCTTTTGTTTTGGGCTTCATTTATTGAACCAAATAAGTTTATACTTCAACATCCCCCCTTCAACTTGATTTAGTAACTCCAAGAAAAACGCTTAGCTTGAAAAAGACGTCATGCTTGAGTGGCTTGGTTAAGATATCGACAATTTGATCATATGACCTTGTGAATGTCATTCGGACCTCCTTGTTAGTCATTGATTAACCATAATTAATGCATAATTTCATTAAGTTAATAGATCAATTATGTTGGTTAACAGAGTTAAACTAGTCAAAATAAGTCAAATTAGGGTTAGTGTGTGAATTAGGGATAATGCATTAATTATTGTTCTTTTCAGGGTTTTTTTGTGTCAAATCTACAAACTATTGGGGAGCCAATTATGTCAAAGCTACAAACTACTGGGAGCCAATTGTCAAAACTACAAACTATAGGGTGCAAATTATCAAAGCTCAAAACAAAGGAGGATCAATGCGTAATTCAAAGCCGCCAAACAACACTTTCATCCTCCCTTGTTGCCTATAAATACCACCCCTTAGGACTTGTAAAGCATTCATCTTTTGGTAGTGGAAAAACACTCCAAAGTATTATTGCTTTTTTTATTGCTTTCTTTAAGTATTGCTTTCTTTTATTGTATTATTGCTTTCAATTTATTGCTTCTTTTACTTTAAGTATTGCTTTCTTTTATTGTATTATTGCTTTCTTTTACTTCCATTGTTTGAGCTTCCTTCTTTTCTTAGAGGAGTGAAAATCTTCCACTTTTCTAGAGTTTACCAAAGCCGCGAAGGGTGGAACGTGATTCACTCATTCTTTGTCGAAGATCAGCTCCTTGTGTAATATGTTTTACCTTGTAATTCCTCTACTTGAAAGGATGAGCATCACTCACTTTTCCAGCTTTACCAAAGCCATGAAGAGTGCGTAGTTTCTCATTCATTCTTTAGAAAAAAGTGATGAACATGTATAAATTATCCGGAAGTTATATTTGTACATTTCATTTTATTTCAAATTCTTAGTTTTAAAGTGGTTATTAAATGTATTCTCTCTTAGTTTATGTTTCTTTGCATTAGCTTAGCTCCAATTTTCATTTTTTTCATAATGTCTTCTCATTACATTGTTGTCTTTACCTTAAGCATGAGTAGCTAAGCCTTTAAGTTGGCTAATCCAAGGGAGACACCCTCTTGGGTATGCCATTTCAACTCATTTTCCTTCCTCCTCTTAGAGTACGATAGTTTGGTTTGACTGGGTAGAGGATGGACGGGATTGTGAGTCTTTGATATCCCGTACACTTGTCACGGGTTATGCTTGGATCCTTAGTTCCATCTCATCCCTAGCTTCCCACGAATCAATCGTACATCTATGCTCTATTGGAGGAAGGATTTGAGTTGACTTGGTATTCCCATTGGAGTGAACCCTTTGAATTAGCCAACATTTGTTCTATTTCATTTTCATCACAATCACAAACCAAACTTCAACCAACAATAGATTTTACACTTTATTTTTACAAAAATCACCTTCATGATGATACACATTCTTCCCTGAGGAGACGACCTTGGAATACAACTCCAAGTAAAACACGACAAACAAAAGTCTCTCTGTGCTTGGGGATTATTTTTGTTCACACACACACATTTCATACATTTCATCCACCTACCATTTCGTTGCCCTTTCTTTTGACATCATCCCAAGGGAGAGTGACACTCTTATCCACACATAGACTATACACATTGAGGGATGATGTTCGGAGGTTAGGGTATACTACAACAGAAACAACCAAGCATTTTTGGCGTCGTTCCTGGGTAGGGCAAGTGTCGAATCAAGAAGGTGATTTTCGAACAGCGGAGATAAGTCCCATGATGTTCATCATTGGTTGAGGTACGTTGATCCTTGTATATCCTTTTGTTTGTTTATATTTTTATTTGTAGATAGTTCTGTTATATGTGGGGTCGAGACGAACAAAACTAACTAGTTAGACAACCCTTAGGGCCCAATATGAACATTGACCAAGACCCACTCGAGGATGCAGGTGATAATTTTGAGAATGTATGTGCTAATCCAAACATGCAACGGGGTCGGGGAGGACAAGAACCTAGAATGCTCAATCCACGAATAGAATTCCCCTTCCTGTGAATGAAGGGAACAACATCTACATTGAACCTCTAGCAAGGTCAATGAGGGATTTCCTTCAACCCACACGAAGGACCACACCCTCGTGCATCCTCCTTCTGGTCCAAGCTCATCTCTTCCTAGTTAAGCCGGGGAAGTTGCAAATACTTCCCACTTTCCATGGAATTCAAAAGGAAAACCCCTATTTGCACGTAAAGGATTTTGAAGACATAGTTGCAACCTTTCTCGCCACTCATGGTATGGAAGACATAGCTAGGCTAAAATTGTTCCCTTTTTCCCTGAGAGATAAGGCAAAAACGTGGTTTAATTCCTTGAGGCCTCGATCCATAACATCTTGGAGCCAAATGCTCTACGAGTTTTTTTTTTTAAAAAATTCGGTGCATAAAACCACCACTTTAAAAAAATAAATTCAAAACTTTTCGAAGAAGCTCAACGAGCAATTCTACCAATGTTGGGATTGGTACAAGGAGATGCTACAATCCATTCCACACCATGGTTTTGAACCGTGTCAGTTGGTGAGTTTCTTCTATGAGGGAATCACACTAGGCCATTGATAGTTCATAGATATGATGTGTAATGGAGAGTTTTTGAGTAAGGACCCGGATGAGGCCTTAGACTAATTTGATACATTGGCATAAAATGCACAATCATGAGATATTATGGATCCCACCGATGTACCAAGGTCTTCCCCTCAAGGGAAAAGTCAAACTCATGGGGGAGGGATTTATGACTTAAGAGATAGGGAAGACTTGCTTTCCAAAATTGCCAAGTTGTCTAGGAAGGTTGAGAGTCTTGAGGTAAATAGGAGACACGAGGTGTCAAATGTTTCAAAGATTGAGGAGGGCTGATCAATTTGTGAGAGTGTAAATCATTCCATATTGGAGTGTCCTAATATTCTGGCACTGAAGGAAGTGTATCATGAGCAAGTCAATGCCTTTAACCAAATGAGGTAATCATTCTCTCCATATTCAAACACTTACAATCCGGGTTGGAGTAATCACCCGAACTTTAGTTGGAAAAATGAGAATCCCACTCCTCATGGTTCAAATGCATACACACCTCTCGTGCCTCCTAGGCAAAATCAATTTCAATCCTAAGGTCAAGCGTCTAGCTTCTAATACCCCCGGACCAATCCGCAAAGGTATTAGTCAAACCCACCACCACATAATTTTTCACCAAGTCTACCTCCACAAAGCTTTTCCCTAGGGCCATCCAATCCTACCACCTATCAAACTCCCCATAAGAGGAATTTGGAGGATATGGTTCATGCTTTCATTCAAAGTCAGACTACCATCAACAATCAAAATGCTGCAGCTTTTAATGACATTCGATCCCAACTCAAGAAGCTGACAAGCTCTATGGGGGCATCACAACAAGAGAAAGGGAAATTCTCCACTTAACTCCAAGAGAACTCTAGAGGTCAACATGTCGTTGATTCATCGGAGCCCTCAAGGGAGAGTTGTGAGCAATTCAAGGTGGTTACCACCCTTCGTAGTGGCAAACAAATTGATAAGACCAATGTGTCAAAAGTCTCACCCAAGGCTACATTGCTAAAAGAAAAAGAGACCATGGGTGACACCCTCGAGGGTGGAGTGAGTGAGAAGAGAGAAAAGTGAGGTAGTTGAGAATAAAAAATTTGTTGATGAAAATGTGCTTGTTTCCCCCATGCCTGCTCCTTTTTCCAATCGTTTGAAACCACCCGTCAAGGTGGCTAATTATTCTGATATCATTGAAATATTTAAGTAGGTGAAAATAAACATTCCACTCCTTGATGCGATAAAGCAAATTCCATCTTGTGCAAAGATCTTGATGGACTTATACACTGTGAAGAGGAGGGTCAATGTTCACAAGAAAGCATTCCTCACTGAGCAATTGAGTTTGATTTTGAGGGCAAACACCCCTCCAAAGTGTAAAGACCCCCGCTGCCCCACCATTGCCATAGCAATTGGGAATTTCTGGGTGGAGCAAGCACTCCTTGATTTGGGGGCTAGTGTGAACCTCCTTTCGTGCTTGGTGTACCAACAACTTCAGTTCGAAGAATTGAAGCCTACTACAATCACGTTTCAACTGGCAGACTGTAGTGTTTGGACACCATGGGGAGTAGTTGAGAAAGTTTTAGTGCAAGTCGATAAATTTTAGTTTCCTGTTGATTTTATTATGCATGACATTCACCCAGTTGCAAATCTTAGCTATCAAATTCCTGTAATACTTGGTAGACCTTTTCTTGCTACATCTAATGCTGTGATTTATTGCAGGAACGGTCTTATGAAGCTATTATTTTGGAACATGACTATGAATCTCAATGTGTTCAATTTGTCCAAGCAACCGGGGGATAACGAGGAGGCATATAAGATTAACCGGATTGAAACCTTGGTAGAGGAGCACTTGGAGTTAATGAGCACCTTCAAGTTGGAAGAAGAGGGAATTGTTGATAGAAAAGAGGTTGGTGAGCAAGATAGGTCAGAGAGTTTGAAAGGGGTGGAGAGATGGACTCCTACATTTGAGAAGCTTCCACATCAAGAAAAGAAAATCTTTCCATCGGATGTACAAAAATCCGTGTAGGAATTGATGCCACTACCATCCCACTTAAAGTATGCATATCTTGGAGAGGAATAAACTTTTCTAGTGGTGATTAGCTCAACCTTGGATCCGAAGCAAGAAGAAGATCTCTTGGAATTGTTAAGGAGACATAAGGAGGTGATTGGTTGGACAATTGCCGACATAAAGGGGATAAACACCCTAATTTGTGTAACACCCCAAAATTCGCCTTGGATGACATCACTATCTAGAAACCATTCACATCACGAGAGCAACTAATAAGATCCATAAATAAAGATAATTCCATTCATCATCCATAATATATACAACATCATGCAAAAGAATATGCCAAACCATGGCCATTACATCCAAAAGAATATGTCAAATCATGGCCTTTATATCCAAAAGAATATGCCAAACAATGACAATTATGCCCAAAAAAATATGCCAAAACTAGTATCTTGCGGCGGAATAAGGAAAGTATCAACATGAGCATTATCTCAACGTAAAACTCCTAGTCTAGTACATAAAAATAGCAATTCTAGGCATCCCCTTCCGGATCCACATGCCCATCCACTTGAGCATCCCAATTTACCTAATCGTCAACTCCAAGCTCCTACTCTAAACCAAAATCTGAAAAGAAATATTGTTTGTAGGGGGTGAGCACTGAGCTCTGTAGGAAAATCCTCTCAAACTTGGACAAGGTTTTGAAAACATATAAAATAAGTTGGTCCCATTTCACAAATATCATATATAACTTTTGAAAGAAAACAATGACAGTTCATCCGATATCAAGTTTAAGCAATATCAATAAATTAAAAGAAGAGGTAAAACTAATTCCCAACAATAAGCCATTTTCAATCATAAACCATTTTCACAACAACAAACACTACCCACAATTTGTACCATTTTAAACAATGTATATCAAACCACAACTTGTATCTCAGGTATGATGTATGACATTGTATGAATAAACACATCAAGAATATCCTAGCCTACACACACACACCGAATCCTCGCAAGGATATCAAACTTTAGGAAGGGCATATACCAATGCATTTGCAGTGATAAATCCAACCCAGGAATAGTATACTAATCCTCATCCTCGGTACCCGCGGGCGAATAGTGGTTTGATCCTCATAAGGCACCAACCTCGCTACGAGTGGTAGGAAAAATTCAAACCAGCATGGAGTAAGAAACGCATCTACCCACTCTATGATACCCAGTCAACGGCCACCCATGGTCATCCAAACATCCCAACAAATTTCTCAAATAACAAGCAAATCCAAAATTCTCAATTTTTCCATGTAGTATTACCATAGAACAATTTAAGAAAATAAGCAAGAGATCATCAATAATACTATTTTATTGTTCAATATGAAGCACTAAAGTTTTTTAATCAAGAACAAGAGGATGTCAAGAAGAAAAATCCATTTTTCCCCAAAGCTAGGTTTTTACATCAAGAACATGAATTTCTAGGGTTATCCAACCATAATTTCTTTTAAAATGTGACAAGGTTTGCAAGAACATCAAGAATCAAGGATTCCATAGCATATGTATATATGATTAAGAGTGAAAGGAATACATATATGTAAGTTATAGCCTTAATGAACAAGAGTGGGAAGAAACCCCTACCTTTCTTCCTTAGCTTTGGGTGAAGAACTAGAAGATTTCATCTTTTCCCAACTTGAATCAACACTTTAATCTCTTTGTTTTTCCCTTACTTTCTGTAACGCCCCAAATACCCCCTCGGACGGCATTACATTCTAAAACCTTTCACAATCATGAGAGCACTAAATAAATCCATAAATAAGAAATTTTTATCCATCAACCATTGATATTTTAACAAAATTCGGGCAGAGTCTCCTTTGTACGGGGAGCTCTACCACAAAATCCAATCTGTGCAATTCTACTATAATGACCACACCGGGTCCAATTAACTACTATATAATCAATCCATCAAATTTACATGTTAACCCAAAAAAATATGCCCACAATGGCATGTACATTCCCAAAGAATTAAACTATGATAAGCAGCGGAATTTCAAAAGATAACTAGACTTTACAATCTTTCAAAAAAACATAGCCTAGTCTAGAACAAAATAGAAGGGCCACTCTAGGCGTCCACCTCGGGATCTACGCTCCCGTCGATCGGAGTCTCCCAAAGAACGGGCTCCTCGACTCCTGGCTCCTCCTCAAGGATATAGTCTGAAAAATGTTAATAGTAGGGGATGAGCACTAGGCTCTGTAGCAAAATCTTCCCAACTCCAACAAGGTTTATAAAATACAAAACGGGTCGGTCACATTTCATAAATAACATATATGAATTTGAAGTAAAACGGGACATTTTAAATAGATCTCAAGTTTAAGCCATACAGTAGTTAAGGAGAGAAATAAATTAAGTTTAACCATAGCAAACCATTTCCAACATTAAGTCAATTAGGAGGGGCTCCCTCCGATGCATCGTCCCATACCAATGCACCGGCCAAGCCATTCCAGCCAATCATCACATTTATGTTGGTTCATCCCCGTACCATGTATGTTGATTGTTTCTCATGAATCTACCCAACGATTATACCTAGTCCACCCATTTATAATCACAATCACAAGTACTTAGGGAAGGGGCGTCTACCATCCCAATGGCAGTGACGAGTCCCTCCCCAGGAATGGTATACCAACCCTAGTTCGAACTCCAGGCGTACGATAGTGGTCGCATTACCAAATGACAACTCACTACAAGTGCAAGAAACCATCTCCCCCCCCCACTGGGTTCAACTGACATTTACACTCTACGGCATATCTCGTAGGTAATCCAAGTCCCTCCCAACCACCATACAATGAGTAAACCAACATATTCTCAATCAATTCACATTTTACCAATTAATCGCAAAATACCCAAATTTCACAAGTAAAGCGTCATAGCAAGATGGAATTAAAATGAGCAAAAGATCAATATAAAGATCATTTTCGTTGAACAATATCGAACACTAAATTTATAAAGTGAGAACCAAGGCAATATATGGAGAAAACTCAATTTTTCTTAAAACCAAGTTTGGAAGATGAAAAAGAGAAATTTAATGGTTACCAAACCATCCCATTATTCAAACATAGCATTTATTACAAGGAGAATTAAGAATCATACAAATCATATCAAATAAATATGGATGGGAGTGGAAAACATATGTATATACATAAACCCTAGCCTCAATGTAAGAAATTAGGAAGAAATCCCCTACCTCTTGGTTGTAGCTTCAATCTAAGACCCAAGATTCAAAATCTTCCTATTCTCCTTCCTTTTCCTCTTAATTTCGTCCTCCTAGGGTTTCTAGAGATTTGGGTGTGAGTGGTTGAGGAATAGAAGCAAAAGAAATGGGTGGAGAAGAGAAAACTTGAGAAATTCGGTTTTGATCTTTATGAGGTGGGAATCTCTCTTGACCTTGGTGTTTTTCTCTCCCTTTTCTCTTCTCTTAGGGCTCTAAGGTATTTAGAGTGGAAGGGAAATGAAGAATGGGAGAAATAGGGCTTGGAATGGGTGTTTTAAAACCCAAAAATCCCGACTTTTACTGTTCATCGTCTGTTTTGGGGGTTTTCCAGACTTACTGTTTTCCTTATTTTTGATCATGATAAACTTTGAATCTGAAAAAGTGCAAAACATGAAAGTTGTAGATCTAGATGTCTTCTGCATTGTGTCAAAATTTCAGCTCAATCGGACCATTGTAGCAAGAGTTATGACGATTCTACGACAACTGGTCCGGAGTAGGCAATGTACCCGGAGCAGCGCCCCAGCGCCCATTTGGGCGCCCCTTTTCACTTCCAATCCTTCCAACTTTAATCCTAACTTATCCTACATACTTTTCTACATCGACCTAATTAGTTCAAGTTCTTTTATGATTTATTTTGTACATTTTCATACCGAAACTAATCTTTTAACTACTCTTTCCTTGAGTTATACTATTTTATCATTTCAAATGAAATAATTACTGAACACCTATGTCTTTTATTTTTTTATTTTTTTTTTTAAACGCATGTGGGGTATTACAATCCACCCCCTTAAAGAAAGTTTCGTCCTCGAAACTTACCTCCAGTAACGAACAGAAATGGATACTTCTCCCGCATTTCCAGCTCCGGTTCCCAAGTAGCTTCTTCCACTCCATGATGTTGCCACAAGACTTTCACCAATTTGATTACTTTGTTGCGAAGCACTTTCGCCTTGGCGTCAAGAATCTTCACCGGTTGTTCTTCATAGGTTGCTCCGTCTTGAATCTCAATGTCTTCCAAGTCTACGACCGGCGTTGCATCCGATTGACACTTTCTCAACATGGACACGTGAAATACGTCGTGTACTCCAGACAACTGAATTGGTAACCGCAACTGATATGCCGCTTTGCCCACAACTTTGATCACTTCAAAGGGTCCGGTATATCTTGGTGCTAATTTCCCTTTCTTGCCAAATCGAAATACTCCCTTCTTGGGGGACACCTTAAGGAATACATAGTCCCCCTCTTGGAATTCTAATGGTCTTCGTCTTCGATCCGCATAGCTTTTCTGTCTACTCTGTGCCGTGCGTAGTCTTTCCCGGATGAGCTGAATTTTCTCTGTAGTCTCCCGAACAATCTCTGGCCCAAACAAGCTACTCTCGCCCGCTTCTAACCAACACGTCGGGGATCTACACGGTCTTCCATACAATGCTTCATACGGTGCCATCCCAATGCTTGCCTGATAGCTGTTGTTATACGCGAACTCCACCAACGGCAAATGGTCACTCCAACTCCCCTTGAAGTCCAACGCACATGCACGTAGCATATCTTCCACAATCTGTATCACCCTCTCAGATTGGCCATCTGTTTGGGGATGGAACGCGGTACTGAAATGTAACTCTGTCCCCATGGCTTGTTGTAGACTTTGCCAAAATCGCGCCACAAACCGAGAGTCACGATCCGACACAATAGAAAGCGGAACTCCATGTAACCGCACTATCTCACGGATATATAACTGGCTCAAGGTCTCGAATGTATCCGTGGTCTTCATACTCAAAAAGTGAGCAGACTTGGTGAGTCTATCCACAATGACCCACACTGCATTATGCCCGCGCGACGTCCGTGGTAAACCCGACACGAAGTCCATAGTAATGTGATCCCATTTCCACTTGGGAATAGGCAAGGACTGTAGGACTCCTCCTGGCCTTTGATGCTCAATCTTCACCTGCTGACACACCGCACATTTTGCCACATATTTGGCCACATCTCGCTTCATTCCCCTCCACCAGTATTGACGCTTCATGTCCCTATACATCTTTGTGCTACCGGGGTGGATAGCAAACTTGGAGCGATGGCACTCTCCAAGTATCTCCTCCTTTAAGGACGAATCATCGGGAACACATAGCTTCTCCCCATATCTCAACTCTCCATTCTTCCAAGACCATCCTTTAATAGCTTCTCCATTCCCCAATCGGACTCTAATCAAATCGAGTTCCGAATCTAGGCATTGCAACTCTACCACCCGTCGTCGAAGCGTCGGTTGAGCTACAAGGTTGAATAAATATGGTTGGTACTCCGGTCCATCCACCCATAGATCGTACTCCTCCAAAGTATCAATCATTTTCCACCTATTTATCGCGAGAGAATTGATTTCACCCCGAGACTTCCTGCTAAGAGCGTCTGCAACTACATTGGCCTTCCCCGGATGGTAGTTAAGTGTGAAATCATAATCTTCTAAATACTCAATCCACCTTCTTTGCCGTATGTTCAAGTCTTTTTGGGTGAATATGTACTTGAGGCTTTTATGGTCCGAGAACACTTGAAATTTCTCGCCATACAAGTAACACCTCCACAACTTAAGAGCAAAGACCACCGCGGCAAGCTCCAAGTCGTGAGTGGGATAGTTCTGCTCATGAATCTTGAGTTGCCTCGAGCCATAGGCAACTACCTTCCCTCCTTGCATTAGAACACATCCCAAGCCTCGTAGTGAAGCATCAGTGTATACCTCGTAGCCCTCCCCACTGCTCGGAATAATGAGGATAGGTGCTGTCGTCAATTTCTCCTTCAAGGTGCGAAAAGCTAGTTCACACGCTGGAGTCCACAAGAATTTCTCCCCTTCTTTGTAAGGCGAGTCATCGGCATCGCTAGCTTGGAGAACCCTTCCACAAACCTTCGATAATAACCGGCTAACCCCAAGAAACTCCGTACTTCCATTACATTCTTCGGTGGTTCCCATTTCATCACAGCCTCAATCTTGGCGGGATCAACCGCTACTCCGCGCTCGGACACAACATGGCCAAGGAATTTCACTTCCTTCATCCAAAACTCACACTTGCTCATCTTCGCGTATAGCTTATGTTCTCTCAATGTTTGTAGCACAATAGAGAGATGACGAGCATGTTCCTCCTGAGTCTGTGAGTAGATCAATATGTCATCAATGAACACAATGACAAATTGATCGAGGTAAGGCCGGAAGATTCTGTGCATCAAATCCATGAATGCTGCGGGGGCGTTAGTCAATCCGAACGGCATCACCGTATATTCGAAATGACCATAACGGGTACGGAAAGCAGTCTTAGGAATATCCTCCTCCTTAATTCGCAGCTGATGATATCCCGTGCGAAGATCAATCTTGGAGTAATACTTCGAACCCTTCAACTGATCAAATAAGTCATCAATTCTCGGCAACGGATACTTATTCTTCACGGTAACCCGATTCAACCTCCGATAATCCGTGCACAACCGTAGGGTCTCATCCGTTTTCTTCACAAAGAGGACTGGGGCTCCCCAAGGTGAAGTGCTTAGACGGATAAACCCAATCGCTAACAAGTGATCCAATTGCTTCCTTAGCTCCTTCAACTCCAAAGGTGCCATCCGGTAGGGAGCAATGGACATAGGTTCGGTTCCAGGATAGAGTTCGATCTTGAACTCAATTTCCCTATGTGGCGGTAATCCGGGTAATTCCTCGGAAAAAACATCCGAAAACTCCGATACAATTTGCACTACATCCGTATGAATTTTATCCCGGTTTTCTCCCATTAAGCTAGCTAAGAAACTCAAATGACTTCCCGCTTTCGCTTTTAAGAATCTACTACCCGTCGTAGGGAATGGATGAGAAGAATCTCGGTTATTAATAAAACTGAAAACGACTCCTCCCGGTAACTGAAATGTAATCCGTTTGCGGAAACAATCCATTACCGCCCGGAAAGCGGACAACAAGTCCATTCCGAAAATCACATCATACCCCTTCATTTCTAAAGCAATCAAGTCCACAATTAATTCGTGCTCCCCAATACGAAGCACACAACCCTTGCAAACTCGGCTAGTACCCAACTGTTCTCCCGTAGGCAAGTCAACCGTCAAGGCATGCTCTAACTTCTCGAAACCCAATCCCAAATTCATAGCATATGCAGTACGTATAAAAGAATGAGTAGCACCGGGATCGAATAAGATTCGGGCCCAAGAATTATAGAGGAGAATTATACCATCAACAACTGCGTTGGAGGCATCCTCCTCCGGTTGGGTCAAGGCAAAGACTCTCCCCTGAGTGGCGCCACCTGGGGCTGGAGCTCCTACAGGCCTCTGCTGCTGTAGTGGCTTATTTGCAGCCACTTGTCTTGTCACCTGGTTGTCTCTCGGTGGGAGAGATGGGCAATTGTGTCTGAAGTGCCCCACTCCTCCACATGCGAAGCACTGACGGGGGTCGGTGGCTGTCCTCCCCGATACGCCTCCTGCTCCTCGACCCATCTGGGGTCTCTGTCCCCCTGCCTGATCCGAGCGACGGTAGGGTGCCGCCCTCTGTGCTCCACTGCTACTAGCACCCGTCCGGATCGGACCTCCCCTCATAAGGCCCTGTCGTCGCTGAGTATCCTCCATGTCCTTCTCTACAAGTGCAGCTCTGTCCACCAAATCCCCGTAGTCCCGGATCCTGAGAGCCACCAGCTTCTCCCTAATGGCAGGCCTCAATCCCTGCTCAAAGCGTTTGGCCCTGTTGGCCTCCGTAGATATGAACTCCGTAGCATAGCGGGATAGCTCATCAAACTTCCTCTCGTATTCAGCTAAAGTCAGGCTGCCCTGTCGTAGAATAAGAAAATCGGTCTTCATTCGATCTCGGACCGATTCCGGGAAGTACTTGTCTTGGAAGACTTGATCAAACTCCGCCCAAGTGAGAGCATCCGTGTTCATTTTCCTTTTCACCGAGTCCCACCAATGGTCGGCTTCCCCCTCCAACAAATAGATAGCCAAGCCAACCCGCAAGTCCTCGGCCACTCCCATTCCGTCCAACATCTTCTTCACACGGCGGATCCATTTATCCGCATCCAAGGGATTGGAGCTCCCTTGGAAAGTAGGTGGGTGTTGCCTCAGAAACTCTCGGAGAGCTACCATTCTCCTAGTCTCCTCTCCGTTGCCCGGTACTTGGGCTAAAGGATGTGCTCCACCATTATGGTTGTGGTGGTTGTTGTTACCATTTTGGTTTTGTACCAAAGTGGTGAGCTCCCTCAAGCATTGGTATATGCCATCCATGGCATCGGGAGGTGGTGGTGGTGGTGGATATGTTTGACCTCCACGGCCACGGCCACGCCCACGTCCACGTCCACGTACACGTTCACCGTCCATCCTGCACATCAATTCACAATTTAGTTTCATTGATGTACAAGACATACTAAAATGATATGTAGGATGTCTTGATTTAAGCACAAGGCATATACAAAAATTAACTCAACCATTTCCTGCACCCTAAACCTACATCTCTAGTGGTAGTCCATAACCTACAGCTCCCATGTAAGACCTAAAGCCTAGGCTCTGATACCAAACTTTGTAACGCCCCAAATACCCCCTCGGACGGCATTACATTCTAAAACCTTTCACAATCATGAGAGCACTAAATAAATCCATAAATAAGAAATTTTTATCCATCAACCATTGATATTTTAACAAAATTCGGGCAGAGTCTCCTTTGTACGGGGAGCTCTACCACAAAATCCAACCTGTGCAATTCTACTATAATGACCACACCGGGTCCAATTAACTACTATATAATCAATCCATCAAATTTACATGTTAACCCAAAAAAATATGCCCACAATGGCATGTACATTCCCAAAGAATTAAACTATGATAAGCAGCGGAATTTCAAAAGATAACTAGACTTTACAATCTTTCAAAAAAACATAGCCTAGTCTAGAACAAAATAGAAGGGCCGCTCTAGGCGTCCACCTCGGGATCTACGCTCCCGTCGATCGGAGTCTCCCAAAGAACGGGCTCCTCGACTCCTGGCTCCTCCTCAAGGATATAGTCTGAAAAATGTTAACAGTAGGGGATGAGCACTAGGCTCTGTAGCAAAATCTTCCCAACTCCAACAAGGTTTATAAAATACAAAACGGGTCGGTCACATTTCATAAATAACATATATGAATTTGAAGTAAAACGGGACATTTTAAATAGATCTCAAGTTTAAGCCATACAGTAGTTAAGGAGAGAAATAAATTAAGTTTAACCATAGCAAACCATTTCCAACATTAAGTCAATTAGGAGGGGCTCCCTCCGATGCATCGTCCCATACCAATGCACCGGCCAAGCCATTCCAGCCAATCATCACATTTATGTTGGTTCATCCCCGTACCATGTATGTTGATTGTTTCTCATGAATCTACCCAACGATTATACCTAGTCCACCCATTTATAATCACAATCACAAGTACTTAGGGAAGGGGCGTCTACCATCCCAATGGCAGTGACGAGTCCCTCCCCAGGAATGGTATACCAACCCTAGTTCGAACTCCAGGCGTACGATAGTGGTCGCATTACCAAATGACAACTCACTACAAGTGCAAGAAACCATCTCCCCCCCACTGGGTTCAACTGACATTTACACTCTACGGCATATCTCGTAGGTAATCCAAGTCCCTCCCAACCACCATACAATGAGTAAACCAACATATTCTCAATCAATTCACATTTTACCAATTAATCGCAAAATACCCAAATTTCACAAGTAAAGCGTCATAGCAAGATGGAATTAAAATGAGCAAAAGATCAATATAAAGATCATTTTCGTTGAACAATATCGAACACTAAATTTATAAAGTGAGAACCAAGGCAATATATGGAGAAAACTCAATTTTTCTTAAAACCAAGTTTGGAAGATGAAAAAGAGAAATTTAATGGTTACCAAACCATCCCATTATTCAAACATAGCATTTATTACAAGGAGAATTAAGAATCATACAAATCATATCAAATAAATATGGATGGGAGTGGAAAACATATGTATATACATAAACCCTAGCCTCAATGTAAGAAATTAGGAAGAAATCCCCTACCTCTTGGTTGTAGCTTCAATCTAAGACCCAAGATTCAAAATCTTCCTATTCTCCTTCCTTTTCCTCTTAATTTCGTCCTCCTAGGGTTTCTAGAGATTTGGGTGTGAGTGGTTGAGGAATAGAAGCAAAAGAAATGGGTGGAGAAGAGAAAACTTGAGAAATTCGGTTTTGATCTTTATGAGGTGGGAATCTCTCTTGACCTTGGTGTTTTTCTCTCCCTTTTCTCTTCTCTTAGGGCTCTAAGGTATTTAGAGTGGAAGGGAAATGAAGAATGGGAGAAATAGGGCTTGGAATGGGTGTTTTAAAACCCAAAAATCCCGACTTTTACTGTTCATCGTCTGTTTTGGGGGTTTTCCAGACTTACTGTTTTCCTTATTTTTGATCATGATAAACTTTGAATCTGAAAAAGTGTGCAAAACATGAAAGTTGTAGATCTAGATGTCTTCTGCATTGTGTCAAAATTTCAGCTCAATCGGACCATTGTAGCAAGAGTTATGACGATTCTACGACAACTGGTCCGGAGTAGGCAATGTACCCGGAGCAGCGCCCATTTGGGCGCCCCTTTTCACTTCCAATCCTTCCAACTTTAATCCTAACTTATCCTACATACTTTTCTACATCGACCTAATTAGTTCAAGTTCTTTTATGATTTATTTTGTACATTTTCATACCGAAACTAATCTTTTAACTACTCTTTCCTTGAGTTATACTATTTTATCATTTCAAATGAAATAATTACTGAACACCTATGTCTTTTTTTTTTATTTTTTTTTATTTTAAACGCATGTGGGGTATTAC
>CAUOFW020007557.1:0-20572 GCA_963454935.2 Ilex paraguariensis
ACTTCAATAGCACTCAAGGAGAGGGGAGAGAAAGTGGGGGAGGAGAGTCAAGCAAGAGACCTCCTCATATGTGAGGTGACTCACCCACTGGGAAAGATGACTAAATTATCTTTGTAAAAAAATTGAAAGAAATTTTTTTACGGAAATCTGACTCCCGAAAATATGAAGTAATTGGACTTTCAATTGTACAATTTGACAAGAGAGCTCTTGATGCACTACATTGCTTGATAATCTTCTAAAATGATAACATGATGAAGGTTCCATTAGGGTATGGGCAACTGATTCCAATAGCCGCCCACCGCCTCCCACCACCGCCCAAGGGGGTTAGTCTATGATGATGAATCAAGAGGTCGGGAATATTGTAAATGTTCAAGGGGGGAAAAAAGTAAATGGACATGAAGAAAATAAAATAAAGAATGTTGGAATGGAACTTTGTGGTTGGGGAAATTATATTAACCTCTAAAATTGGGATGCTTTGTCACTCATTAATCAAATGTGGGTGGAATCAATAATATATATGTGCGTAGAATCCATTAGTTCTCATTTGCCATCCACAAAGACCTAATTAGTTGTCAGTGATGAGCCCAAAATAAATTGGGTAGGCCTAATAATTTAACTGAGCCCAAGTCAATTAAAAGGTAGCCAAGCCCATTTTGTCGATTCGATCTAGTCAAAGATCCAAGGAGCCCAAAAACATAAGAGCACGTGAGAGAGAGAGAATATTGGGATATACATTCATGTAGGTCAAATCCTACCTTAATTGTACTTCCCAAAAGAATAGTGTCATCTCCCTCACGTCACCGCCTCACCAAGTTTCTCTCTCCTAAAGTATTATAATTCTCCCGAAGCATACTCTTTCGGCTATTTTATTCATCAATAAGGGCCTTCGGTCACCACTATTGTTCCCGGGAGTGGAGTAGGTCATTCGAACCGAATCACTATAAATCTACATGTTTATTCTTATTTACTGTTTTACCACTGATTATCTTACTTATTGCTCATTAATTGCATTTGTTCATATACTTCATTATTGATTTTGCATGATACCAATTTGTGCATCCTCAGTTTGGTACCGTCTGTGAGAACGACTAGTTTTCCTACTCTTTTTCAATCCATGACAATCACGACCAGATCAATGAGTCAACAACCAGGAGATAATAACCTGGCCCACCGAGAGGAGGCTCCGCTTCCCTTTGCACCCTCAGAACCATCTGCTATGGTGACCCCCGTTGTCGGGCAACAGCTTTTTCAGACCATGTACTGTTGGTAAATCAAAACCAACAAATCATTCAGTTGATGCTTGCCCAGGGAGGCGTCGCCCCTCACCTTATAGGAGGAGGCCCACTCCTTCCAACAGGAGAGGAGCAGCAATCCATCCATTCTGGGCTCCAGGTAGCCTTTCACCATAGGGCCCCTCGCTAGAACACCCTAGGGCCACCCCAGGGCGCCCCTCACCCAGTAGTCCCTCCTCAGTGCATAGGGAGCTCATGTATTTTCCCTTCACACCTTCCTGAGCAGGAGAACAAATGAGAGAATCAATATGGCGATCATGGGAGCCAGTACAATCACCTAACAGAGGATGTTCCCGACCAATGGGATGAGAAGATCAGAGAGGTGCAAAACTAACTCATTGATACCCTCAACGCCATCAAGGTACAAGCGCCCAAGACGGTGGATTACCTAATAAGACGTATTGATACATCTTTTGTTGCGGACATAGTCAATTATATCTTACCCTCGAAGTTCAGGATGCCTACCATCGAGATCTTCGACAGTACCAAAGACCCCCTCAACCATCTTGATACATACAAATTTCTCATGTAACTCCACAAACATGCTTGAGGAGATTATGTATAGAGTCTTCCATACCACCTTGAAGGGGTCTGCTCACCAATGGTTCACAAAGATTAAACCCTCATCCATCTACTTCTTCGCAGAACTAAGTAGATCCTTCGTCTCCCACTTTATTGGGGGATACCGACATTAGAAGCATATTGCCTACCTGCTCACCTTCAAGCAGGACTGGGATGAAAGCCTCAGGAGCTACCTCACTCGTTTTAATGAGGAGGCTCTCCAGATTGAAGAGTCAGACGATAAAGTATCCCTAGTCGCCTTTATCGTAGGTCTGCGCTCCTCCAACTTTATGTTCTCTGTCCTGAAGAAGCCGTCCTCCAACATGCCCAAGCTGTTGCATAGGGCATAGAAATACATAAACGCCAAAGATGTCACCAAGGCCAGACGACATGAGTGCTCCCATGGGGGCGAAAAGAGGAAGGACACCTGTGTGGACAAGCAGGAAACAGAGAGCAAAAGGGGTAGGACAGAGAGAATCTCTGTCAAGGACCGCCTTGGTCCCCTGCCTCTAAGAGAGCGGCAAGCTTTCACACCGCTCAATTATTTCGTGGAGCATATCCAATTCCAAATACAAGATGATCCTATAGTACGCTTGCTAGAGAAGATGAAAGTAGCCCCTACTCGGAGAAGCCCGAACAAGTATTGTTGTTTCCACCGTGACCAGTCATGACACTGACGATTGTTTTGATCCCAAAAGGCAGATTGAGGAGCTCATATAGCGTGACCAATTAAGGCAGTACATTACGGGCAAAGGACAAGTCTCGCCACTTGGCCGGGACCAGGACGACAAAGAACGCCAACAACCACTCAAAGAAATCCAGACAATCTCATGAGGGCTAACTCCAACACCACCAAGAAAGTCTTGGCCCACCTATGAGATATCAAACACTTGAAGATTTTATCTATCCTTTATTGTTTCAGTTGATTTATTTTGTTATTTATTATTTTATGAAATAAAACTCTGCAAGATTATTGTGTCCATAACTTTCTTGTTTTCATTGCATAAAGTTTGAAAATAACTTATGACCTAACAACAAGGTAGACAAAAAGACAAAGGTCATCATATTCCTGACGATCAACACCTCAGATCCCTCATCTTCATCTCAATACAATGAGCCTCTTCCACGACAGCCATCTCTCGAGACTATACGTAGCTCGGTCTCAACTCTTGCGGCCCTCTCACGGAACGTTTACAACTATGACTTTGCTTTTGCGCAGGTAGTCTCCTTACAAGCTGCTGCTACGACAGTCATCTCCCGAGACTATACATAGCTCGGCCTTAACTCCTGCGGCCCTCTCACAGGACATTTGCAGCTATGACTCTGCTCTCGTGCTGGTAGTCTCCTTATAAGCCGCTGCTACGGCGACCATCTCCTGAGATTATACGTAACTTGGCCTCAGCTGCTACGGCCCTCTCACGGGACATTTACAGCTATGACTCTGCTCTCATGTTGGTAGTCTCCTTACAAGCTTTTGCTACGACAATCATCTCCCGAGACTATACGTAACTCGGCCTCAGCTCATAGGGCCCTCTCACGGGACGTTTGCAGCTATGATTCTTCTCTCGCACAGGAAGTCTCTTTACAAGCCTCTGCCACCGCAAGCCTCTACCAAGCTATACGTAACTCTAACTCTGCTCTCACGCAGACAGTCTTTTTATCAGCCTACAACTTTCCGGCTCTCTCATAGGATGCCAAAAATTTTGGTTTCAGGAGGCAAGACTCTCTCATGAGCAAGCTTCAACTGCTCCTCAGCAGTCTCTCGAAGCCCGCCTTTCTTTCGCCAGATCCTTGGATCCCTCTCAAAGTTTAATTGTTCTTGAAAAGAGGTAGGGAAAGGTAGCAGTCATGTACAAGAATCCAAAAGGCAGATCATGAAGAAAAAGAGAATCCCTTCATCGTGGTATAGATAATGCCCTGATATCCCTGGGAGTCACAGACCTCCCAAGTTGCTCCTTGATCGAAGTCACATCGAAGCATGAACACTGAGTCACTACTAGAAACATGACAGTTACTTAGAGTTACAGTCCCCGTAGAAGATCGCACTAGAGTCACAACTTCTACAATGGTACAAGGGTTAGCTCTAGTACACACAGGAATCACAGTCTGGGAATGAGGGAAAGAATGGGGGCACCAAACCTCAGACCTTGACCGAGAAGCATTAGGGGCATCAAATCTCGCCCTTTTGGGAGGAGGGGAAGACACAACCGTAACAGCATAGAGAGTCTCCATCATCGCCTCCCTACTGGCCTACTGGGCGCCACCCTATGGGACGCCCTTTGCCAGAGGCCTCCCTACTGGCCTACTAGACGCCTCCTTGCCGAGTGACTCCCAACCGGCCTACTAGACACCTCCCTACTGGTCTACTGGGCATCGCCTCCCTATAGGCCTATTGGGCGTCGACTCCCTACCGACCTACTGGGCGCCGCCCTACTGGATGCCTCCCTACGGGCCTACTAGGTGCCACCTCCCTACTGGCCTGTTGGGTGTTGTCTCCTTATCGGCCTACTAGGTGCCGCCTCCCTACCCGCCTATTGGACGCCTCCTTACTGGCCTACTAGGCGTCGCCTCTGTACTGGCTTACTAGACACCGTCGCCCCTACTAGACACCTCCCTGTCGGGTGCCTCCCTACCAAGTGCCTCCCTCTTGGCCTACTAGGCACTTCCCTCTTGACCTACTAGGCACCTCCCTATTGGATGTCGCCTCCCTATCAGGCGCCGCCTCCTTATCGACCTACTAGACGCCTCCTGATCGACCTACCGGGCGTCTCCCTATTGAGCGTCTCCCTACCAGACGCCTCCCCTACCAGGTGCCTTTCCTTTGGGCATCCCACCAATGTCTTAGGCACCTCCACTAGCAGCTTGGGTGACTCCGCTAGTGCCTTGGGCGCCGCACCCTCTCCTCCCCATTAGGGATTTTTTTCCTAGCATACTATCTATTGAAGCTCTCTCCACTAAATCCTTCGCAGCTGATCTAGCATTACCCTTGGAAACTGATCTGGCGTCGCCTAGAGCCAGTGCCCCAGCACCAGCGGCTTAGGCGCCGCCTACTTCATGGGCGCCGCACAACTTTCCATCTCTCCCTCTTAGTGGATTATAGGATAAGGATGTAAGAAGTGTTTCTAAACTCTGTTTCCAAAATAGGTGAGTTGGGGAAAATGGGGATGCCCTTTAAAATCCTAAAGGTTGGCACCCAAAGATAGAAAGCGAGATCCAAGTTTAGTGAAAAGCAGGCATAGAAGAAATGATTAATACAATGAGTGCCCAACCATGGAGCTATCAGAAGACGAGAAAAATTTTCCAAGTATAGGAGCAAGAAGCTCAGGAAGCTAACTTCGTGGAGAACAAGAAACTAAGAGCTCATTTACACCCTCAACCCCCTTCTCTAGCAAGAAATTGAGGCTTGGGGCATGGGGGTAGATGATGAGCCCAACATTAACTAGGTAGGCCCAATAATTTAACTAAGCCCAAGTCAGCTAGAAGGCAGCCCAAGCCCACTTAACCGATCCGATCCAGTCCAAGATCCAAGGAGCCTGGGAAGATAAAGAGCGTGTGGGAGAGAGAGAATATCAGGATATGCATTCATGGATGTCAAATCCTACCTTAATTGTACTTACCAAAAGAGTAGTGTCCTCTCCCTCACGTCACCGCCTCACCAAACTTATATAATGTAAGCCTTATCCACATGGAGGGGCATCATCTCACAACACCTCTCTACACACCAAGTTTCTTTCTCCTAAAGCATTGTAATTCTCCCGGAGCAGACTCCCCTGGCTACTTTATTCATCAATAAAGACCTCCGACCACCGCTGGTGTTCCCAAGAGTGGAGTAGGACACCTAGACCGAATCATTATAAATCTATGGGTTTGCTCTTATTTATTAGTTTGCCACTGATTATCTTACTTATTGCTCATTAATTACATCTGTTCATATACTTGACTATTGATCTTGCACGATACCAATTTGTACATCATCAGTCAGGTTAGAAGAAATGACATATCTTTCTCTCTCTCTGTGTAAATATTTATGTAGAGAATGCGATCATAGAAATCATGCATCATAACATCGAATGAGTAATTTTTACATGAACCCTTAGATCTTATGCACATTCTAAGTATATTTGGGACGAATTCCTAAAGTTTTAGTGTAAAATTATGCATATGGTGCTTCTATAAGACGGTTGCTTTCTTCATTCATCAAGACTGACGAGCTCAAATTTAGATCAGGTCTGGGCCCAGTTCATGGGTTAAGTCCAAACCAACAAAAGACAGACCAAACTTAGCTTATGACCTCAGTCTAGTCCAAAGCTTAAGAGTCGAGAAAGAGTTAATGCAAGTGGGAGAGCAATTATTGGGATAACCATGACTACAAGATAATGTCTATCCCTAATTGTAGCTATCTTCCTTGATAAACTAGTACATTGACCTTCATGACATCGCTTCAACTAGAACTCTGTGCCTATAAATTATAAATCCATCTACACATGGGGGCAGAGCTCTCACACACCTCACCTTGAGCATCCTCTTGTTCTCTCTTTCTCTCTTTCCAACTACATTGCACTTTCTCATTAATAGAGTTCTTCGACCACCATTACTTGCCTTTAGGGTCACCCACATCCAACAACTCAATATTTATCTCTTATTATTGATTACTTGATTAATTGCTCTACATCATAGTCGATTGATTTGATTGTGTATGATGGGCCCGAACCAAGACCCAATTCAGGTTGTGGGCCCAACTTGAATAAAAGATCCACCTATATGAAACCCAATGGGTCAAACCTAAAAGAGATCCACTCCTAGTTAGGCTCATGAAGGCTCCAAGAGCCACGTCATCAAGGAGTAGGCAGCGTCATCCCAAGAGCCTCATCCACACCAACTTAGAGTAAGGAGTAAGGAATAAGGAAGTAAACCCCACCATCCTATGACCTAGTCTTGATGAGAGCCCCACAATAGCCTCATTCGTTGTGAGGATGACGCCACCTCCAACAAATTAGCCTATTAGTTACTATTAAGCCGCATCAATATGTTAGGGACGACTATAAAATGAAAGCCCCACCTACACATGGGGTGCACCTCACACAATCTCTCACATATGGCATCATTCTCATATCTCTCATAACTTGTATCTCACTTGAACTCTCATTTCTCTTCCCTGAGCTTTCATTGCTCTCACATGATTTTCTTACACCAAAACTAATAAAACACCCAGGTCATACTAGCTCTTCACAGTGGAGTAGGTCACCTTGACCGAATCACTTAAATTGTGTGTTAGTTGCGTTAAATTTTCTCTTTATATTTTATTATTTGCATTAATTACTTAACAAGTAATGTGCAAAACTAATTTATGCATCATTAATATATAAATCTATTTTTGTACATCATTACAGACCAAATTATACAATTTTTGCAAGGTCTATATGAATCTTATGGACCATTTTGCAGCTTATGGCTTGGTTGCCCTTTCGTTTTCATGTTCCACAGAACAAAGGTTCTCACACAAAGTGAAAGGAAATGGTACCTTTAGCACACATTGACAAAATGAACATGGAATTATGATGTTGGGGAAAATAGCAGCCACTAAATGTTATCCTTGCACAACTAGAAGATGTGGACCCATCTTATCCGCAAACATGGAATTTTTTTATTTTGCATAGAGGATAATTGTGTCTTGTCATTCTTATTTTAGATAATCTTTATTTTCAAAAATTATTCTTGTTATGTAGGATCCATCTTCTTTTATTTTTTGGCCAAATGTACAATCCATGTACAAATTACAATCATGTGATATTATATATTGATGGATTGTTTTATATACCCAGTAAATTTAATTTTTACATTTTGTATTCATGGATTGTTTTAGTAATTATAAGATTTAAGAGGTAAAGCTTTGGTAGAAAGAGAGAAAAAGTGGCACTCAGAAAGGTTAATATTTTCATTGATATGGACAAATCTATACAGGGGCAAGGGTGACCACAAGCCCACCTTCAATTTTTTTTTTTTTTAAATTATATATGTGTGTGTATATATATATGTATAATATAATATAATATAATTTAAATCTCAAAAGATAAACAAAATAATTTTTTCTTTTCGCGGTTGAGATCTCTTTGAATTTTACTTTAAAGTTAATCTGAACACTAATATTAACATCTCAAATTTAATAAAAAAAATTAGTCTCTAAAGATATGTTTGTGGTGACTTTTCAAAAATGTTTTTGGACAACAGGCGCTGCCAATAACCTGTACAGGCTGGTAAAGACATTTCATAGTTTGGCCAATCATTTTATGTGGATAAGTTAATTAGTCATAATTCCAGCTGCAGGGGATGCCTAGTGCCATTAAGTCAAGTAAGAAGTATGGTTCAGTTTGCAAACTACCACTGGTTTATACATTTTCTTTTATTCGTGCAATATGTAAAGGTTATCCATCTGTTGTGTGATTTGCCCGATTTAGATGTACTTTTAGTGCATTCTTTGATCTCCTGATAAGTAAGATATCTAGTAAGAGAAAGAAGGTAAAATTATCACAAGGTAAGAAGTACGATTGGACTAAAGACTCGTTAATTATCCACAATTATAATAAACTTTGGTATGTTACTTACTTATCCCCTGAAATTGTTTACCAGTTTTGATTTTTTCTCATAAAATTGGACATTATACAGCGGGAAAAACCCTCACCTACTGATTGCCTCTCCTCCTTTCTTACTTTGAACCATTAAAAAAAAAAACAAAGTTCGACAAAAATCAATGGTGCTCATTGAGAGTCACGTCAACTTCTTCATATCTATTATTCAATGCAAAATAATAATGTGGCTCTAAATGCAAATATGTTAGAAGTCTAGTGTCATTCTGCTCAAAAAAGGTGGTGAGGGAGATGACAGAAATGGAGGTACTAGATGCCAATCCGGTGATGGCAGAGAGTTCATTGTGGATCCGTAATCCATGTCGGTCAGTAGTATTTTGTTGACAGTGTCCTTGATCAGGATGAGGTCTATCTGAGGTGGGGAATGTGGGCATAGGTTAATTTGTCTTTTTTTTGAAATTATAATTTCCCAAAAGTATTTTAAATAAAAAATAATATTTAGAATTGTTTCATAACCGCTGTCACCACCACTCCCACCGCCCTCACTACTGCCGTCACCCCATCATCACTTCTGCTACAATTACCACTACCACCACCACACTCATCGCCCCACCACCACCACCACCACCACTACCCAACCTCCACCCTTGTCACTATTTTACCACCACTACCTCCACTGCCACCACCCTATTACCACCACCACCCTTTCCATTGCCCCACCATCCCCTCCACCACCATCACCACTACCACCAATACCATCTCTGCTACAACAACAACTACCATCGCCTCACCACTGTTGTCGCCATCATAACTGTTGCGATCCTACTGCCACCACGACCCTCACAGCCCTATCACCACTACCACCACCCCCATTACAACCAGCATTGCCGCCACACCACCACCCCCACTACAACCAGCACCGCCGCCACCCCACCACCACCATAAACATCGCCATTGCAGCCGCCAAATTATCACCACTGTCATTGTCCCACCATCACCTCCATAGGCCCCACAACTACCACCAGTGTCCCACCATCACCACTACCACCACTACCACCACCACCACTGCCACCACTACCACCCCTGTCACTGCCCCACCACCAACTCACCCCCACCCCACCCCTACCACCACTGATTGTTACCACCGTCGTCTACCGTCAGCACCCACCACCATCATCATATTTATTACCACTATCACCATCATCCCATTACCACCATCAGCCATTATCAGTACCCACCGCCACCATTATTGTCCACTGCCACCCACTACTACATTTCACCTCCACCACACCTACCACCACCCTGTCATCGCTCACCACTATTGCCCATCCCCACCGCCACTGTTGTCACCCCATCACCACCACTACCAACCACCATCATCATCTCCAACCACCACCCACACCCCACCACCATCACCACCATCGTCCATGATTATCACTACCACTATCGTCATCTAAAAACCACCACCACTATCATTGTTTATTATCCACGGCTGCCACCATCATCATCGCCACCCACCACTACTACCACCGCTCACCCCAATACAACCGGTGTTGAAATTCTTTTTTATCTCTTCTATATTTGGGATTTGAATTTAGGTGTAAATACAAATATATTTGTTATTGAATATTTTTTTTTATTACTGTGTACCTTCAAATACAGGCAATAACTAATATATACAAAAATTTTTACTTGTGCCTGCCCTCTAGCTTTTTTACTTCAATTGATTGGTATTTCTTATTATCTTATGGCTTTTTACAGGTGACCTTAATATTTATATTTATATTTATGAATTTAATTTTAGTTTGTTAATTTGAAAGTAAAAGTACTTTCAATTGATCTTCAATTGGCTTTTGTGATAGCTCGTCTCTATTTTTATTCGACTATTATTGTGGTGTTTATTATATGTCACTTGATTTTCAAATTTTTTGATGTGTTTAGTTACTAAAATTTTGTTTAGAGGCTTTACTATTCTAATATCTCAATGATAATGTTTAAAAAATAGTTTATTAAATAAATTTAGTGGTTGGTAAGTGAAAGACAAACTTTTAATTACTAAAATGGGAATAATGACAATTAGTTATTTTTTATTCATGCATAATCTACATAAATTTTTTTTGGCCCTTTTATATTCAACGTATTTCATGTATTAAACAAGCTATGATTATATAAATTTGTTAATGACTAATGCTATTTCGACTTAAAAAATTTGACATAATTTAGTGACCTAATGATGTAGTTGCATTGAAACCATTGGATCAACAACAAATTTCAATGTTTGATGGACTCCATAGTTAATCCAAAGATCATAGTAAATTAAGTCAGCAAATTAGGTCAATAAATTAGATCTCAATAGTATTACTTTTTGTTAATTAATTAAAAGAGAAAAAATTAAAATATGTAATAAAGTTATTCACAAAAAAACAAATTTCTGGTCCGCCTCCTCTTCGGTGTAATCTATATTTATCATGCTTAGTGCATCTCCGACGAATGTTTCAAATGGGCAAAGTAGCTAAAATTTAGCTATTTTGGAGCAAAATTTCATCTCCAACATATGTTGTTCATGTTATGTAAAATGTATATTTGTTACAGTGACACTCTAAATATAGAGTGTCATTGTAGCAATATGTAAATATTTATATATATTATTTTCTCTCTTTTTTTCATATTTATTTCATTCTCTCTCTTTGTCCTTTTCACTATTCCCAAAAAAATATAATACAAAAGGGATGATAAATAATATTTAAAAGGAGTAATTAAAAATATAAAAAATTTGTTAGAGTGTATATTAAAAAAATTAATAGCTAAAATAGAAAAAATTATTTTTTGGGTAGCTAAAATAACTAATATCGTCGGAGATACTCTTACAAGTGAAACAGCGACAGAGATAATTGACTGTATATATGTTAAAAAAACTCATTTACTGTACAACTAACTCATTTTTTTACAGTTGCAAGTTGTGGGTGGAATAGATTACATTCCATCAAAATGTGTGGTTCTCTCTCTCTCTCCAAGAACTAGGTTTTAAGATTCTTGCTGAATTACAGACGCAACAGTTCTTGCCCAATACCTAATATGTTTCTTCATCTCTGCAGCTGTAGTGACTCTTGGTATTCTGAAGTTTAGCAGTGGCGAATCAGGTCTCCTGATAAGCCATGCCTCTGATAAATATGGCCTCATTACGCCTCTCTCCTCTCCATCTTCTTCTTCTTCTTCCTCTTCAATGTCATCATAATTATCCGCTTCGTTACCATCGATGTCGAGGGTTTTTTGTTCATCTTTGATCCCTCCGAGTCTTTGCAAGCCGGGGACTACGCTCATCATCCTTGAAGTAATATTCTCTTTCTTGAATATGAACCCTAAATCCATGAAACCATGAACTTCTTCGAGTTCAAGCTCCCACAAGCTCTTGCAGCTCATGGTTTTCTGCAACCTCGTCACTGCACCTGAGTGTCTGAATTTTCTAGATCGTTTTTGAGTTGATGGTGATGATGAACTAGAGCGAGTTTTACTAGTGATGGGACTCAAGTCAGTGAAGTCACTCAACCTCGTGGGTCTTTCCTTACTGTCCTCCCTATCTTCAATGTTGTGGTCACCCTTGTTAAGGGAGAAGTATAATTCAATCAATCGAACAAAAAATGTATACATGTGTGTGTGTGAGAGAGAGAGAGAGGATTGTTTTGCATTACCTGATCAGGAAGGAGGATTGCGGATGTAACTGATGGGATTTCTTTGTCTCGAATTACTATGGTTGGTTTAGAGTTGCTTGATGATGAATAGGCAAGTGGTTGAGGGGTAGAAACGGTTTCTTTGGGGGGTTTTGGGAAAAGTAGAGAAGAGGGTTCTGAGAAAAGAATAATTTGGTGAAACCAAAGACGATCCATGGCTCCTAGAAGACATATAGCATAGTTAGTTGCCATGGTTGTGGGGGGAGAGAGAGAGAGAGAGAGAGAGGTGGCTGTTTGAAGACAAAACGATACTAATTAATTTAATATATGATTTGTGGGTTGTGGGTTGTGGGGGTGGTGGAATTGAAGAGAATAAATGGAGGCAAAAGAATACAAAACAGCAAGTGGGTGGTCCTGAGGCTGTGGCAGATGTGGTTATGAGTCATGGAACCCCTCTCCTCCTCATCTTTCACATGTTTAATGACTAGTTTGTTCATACTACATATGGACACTACCACTACACAAACATCCGAATGTCCCACCTTAAATTTACCCACAAATGTAACATGTCAAACATTATTTGTCATATATATGTATATATATATTATTACTGAACATCACATGCATTTTATTAACTTCCTTGCATAACATTTTTGTAACCATCAAATCATAGTCTTTTAACATTTTGAGTATAGCATGGGGAATCCTTGAAGTGTAATGTGTCCTTGTACAAGTCAATACTATCTCAATAAGTTAAACGATTAATATTAAATGGACTTAATTTGGGGATTTAATTTAATTTATTTGTTGGATTAGTTATGAACTTTAATATTAGATTAAACTCACTTTTAATCTAACGAATAAAAGTTAGATCCCAAATTAGATTCTCATACTAAAAATACGAAATTTTAGCATAAGATCATATAGCAACTCTTACGACACAACTTATGACACAAACTAGTATAATTACTCAATACAAAGTGCAAGAATAGCAAAGGGCATTTGGTCTAGTGGCATGATTCTCGCTTAGGGTGCGAGAGGTCCCGAGTTCAATTCTCGGAATGCCCCAATTCTCTGATTTTTTGAAAGTTTTGAGTATTGGGCCTTGGCCAAGGCGTTAGCCTTCCATTTCCACATCAGGCCCATTTCTCCAATTTTGTAGCGGATCAAGAAGCCGCCCTGAGAAAAAAGTCAGAAACTGTTGACTGAGCTGGGCTTGTGCGCTTCGCAATCTCATTGGACGGAGGCAACAAGTTCATTTCTTGTTGAACTTTTAAAAACAAATTAAAAATTTTTTTAGTCCAAATGGATGAAATTTTTTTTAGGGCCGGTCCCTATATGAATTTGTTTAGTCTTAAGTCCGTCAAAGAAACTTATTTGTTATGAAATCCGTTTTTTTTTAATTTTATCATACTATCCCTTCCCATTAGAAGTAAAATAAAACTAAAAATTAAAAACTCTTAAATTTTAGGAGTTTGACTAACATTAAAATCTTTTCTCTTATATTTATCTATATCTATATATACATTAAGAGTTTGACTAACATTAAATTTTTTTCTCTTATATATATATAATTATAAAAAGGTTACTAAAATTTCTTTATATTCTCAAGATAAAGAAATTACAATACATGAAATAAAATACTTACAACACTAGTACTAATGGACTAGTGGAAGTGTGTAACTAAGGATAGGAGTCTGCTTCCTCATTTGCATTATTATGAAGATCAGAGATACAATATGAGAGAAGAGAAGGATAGTGTATGCTGGCTTGTATTGTTGTGTGAAAACACATTTGGTTTGCTAATGAAGACTGAAGTCCTTATATAGGGGGAGAGAGCCTTCGAAGGGAATCTTGGCATGATTACCCTTTGCTGCTTTTACTACGGTAAAATCCTTTTCACTTTAACGTTCGGTGGAAAAGTAAGAGTGAAATGCCTTTTACTTAAGTAACTCTTGACTAATGCAGGTGTGGACCCCTGCTGCTGGTTGAAGAATCTACTTTCGGTGGGAAAACAGATTGGATGTGTAACGCCCCAAAAACCACCTTAGACGGCATTACAATTTAAAATCATTCATATCATGAGAGCACCAATATAATCCATAATATAAATGAGACTTCATTCATCCTTCATAAAATATTTACAACATTATCCAAATTGATATGCCGAACCATAACATTTACATCCCAAAAATTTAACCATCATAATGCAGCGGAATTACAAAAGAAGACTGGACTTCAAAATATTTCAAAAATAAATTTCCTAGTCTAGAACAAAGATAATGTTGCTCTAAGCGTCCACCTCAGGATCTACGTTCCCTTCTATAGAAGTCTCCCATTGTGTCGGTTCATCCACCCCCAACTCCTCCTCTAGGATATAATCTGAAAAATATTATTTATAAGGGGTGAACACTTAGCTCTGTAACAACATTTCTCCCATATTCGAATAAGGTTTAGAAAAACATATAAAAACGGTCGGTCACCTTTCACAAATAGAATTTATGAATTTTGAAATAAAACAAAGACAATTAAATAGATCTCAAGTTTAAGCAATAATAGTAATTTAATGCATAAGTGAAAATCAATATACAAGTAATAATCCATTCCACCATAAATCGTTTCTCTCAAGTTCTTGCGGAATCTCATACTTCCCAAGATTCTTGTAGAAACCATTCCTGGTACAATGAACAATAACTCACCACTGTAATATACGACTAATAATCCATTCAACCATAAACCGTTTCTCCCAAATTCTTGTGGAATCTCATATTTTTCAAGATTCTTGTAGAAATAATTTCTGGTACAATGAACAATAATCTACTACTGTATTCGTATTTTTGGTATGAAGTAAGATCTCGCATAGATACCATCGAAAATATCATGGCCCACGTACAACCCACACAAATCCTTTTTTCACGATACCCCGTAAGCGATAATGGTTTAGTTCTCGCAAGGCACTAACTCTATTACGAGTGGTAGGAAAAGTTCGTACCCGCACGGAGTAAGAAGACGTCTACACACTCCATGATACCCGGTCAATAGTAGCACATGTTTATCCAACAACCATACAAGAGATACAATACCAACCATTTCCTTAAATCACAAACAATTCCATAAATCTCCAATTTCACATGTGATATTCCAATAAAACAATTGAAGAAAATTCAAGAGATTATCATCAATATAATTTTGATACACAACACAAAGCACTAAATTTTCGAAACTAAATTTAAGTGAATGTAGAGGGAGAAACCCATATTTCCCCAAAAACTAGGATTTTAAAGCAAGAACAAGAGATTTCATAGGTATTCAACCCTAATTTTGTGTAAAACATGATAAGAATTGCAAAAAGACCAAGAAAAGATGATTTCATAGCATATAGAAAAGATTTAAAGTCAAAAGAATACATATAATTAAGCCCTAGCCTCAATGTAAGACAATAGGAAAAAAATCCCTACCTTGCTTCCTTAGTTTTTGAGCGAAAAAGATAAAGATTTGATTTTTCCAAAACTTGGATCACCCTTTAATCCTTTGTTTTTCCCTTTATTTCTTCATCTCTAAGCTTTTATAGGGTTAGAAGTGTTGAAATGGGGCTTAGGGAGGTGTCCTTAGGTATTTATAGTGGAAGAAATGGTGTCTTGTGCGCGATTTTGAGGGTCACAATTCGTAACTAACGTTCGAACGTCCTTAGCTCCCAGTACTTTGGTTTTTTCCACCAGACAAAAAGTACTGGAACGCACTGTTGTTCGAACGTCATTCCTGATTCTGCTGAAACTTCTAGTGACGTTTTGGCCTATTTAGAGGTCGATTTGGAAAATTTCATGAAATACACTTTTGTAGCTCTAGAAGTCTACTATCTACTGCCGAAATTTCAGATCAAATGAATATCAGAATAAAGAGTTATGATCCACATACTAGGAAGTGTCTAAAATCATTTTTACCCAAATTCTCTCTAAAGTGTGCTTTCATTCCGGAGTACTTCCAAACTTCTACAACATACCCTATTACCTCAACTAACCTTTTTATTTCTACTCTTATAATCTACATAGTTCATGCATACATCATTACATATATTAACATTTCAAAAATATAATTATGTTGTTATATAAAAATAGGAATGTAGGAGTTTATAATCCACCCCCTTAAAGAAAGTTTCGTTCTTGAAACTTAATCGTTTAGTTAGTCTATCTAATTCTCATTTGATTATGATTTCTCCACTTCTATTCATCCTTTAGCCTCAAAGGCAAGATTAAAATAGAACATCATATCCTAATTTTAAATCCATACTTTCAACTTATATCGTCATTACCGTTAGTGAAGTCCTCAAGTTTACCTTCATTCACTACTTTTGATTATTCTTTATACTCAATAATTCCATGTGATTGTCTAAACTAACCCTATATCATGCATAATTGCTAGATCTTCAACTTATTTCCTAGTTATCGGATATCACTTCTCTTTTGAATGTACAATAATTTTAAAAATCTCATGTATGCTTTTTACATGCAACGTATCCATAAGCATTTCACAATAACCAAATTCAATTTCCTTAATGAGATTACTCATCATTCCTATACCCAAATTACATTATAATCCAAAACTTAGCAATACCATTACGACAAGATCTACAACGATTCCTTAAATAGAGGTATTCTTCTTAATGACTTTGTTTCTCATTAGACTAGAGAAACTCACAATATTTAAAATCTAATAATAACTTCACATCCTATGGAAACTTATAAATTTCTGTAGTTCGGTGGACACCGCAAGATTCCCAACAATTATAACCACCAAACTAAACACTAAGTTTTCCAAGAAATTGAATCTCACTCTTCAAAGTAATGGGGCTTAGGGAGGTGTCCTTAGGTATTTACAGTGGAAGAAATGATGTCTTGTGTACAATTTTGAGAGTCAGAATTCATAACTGACGTTCGAACGTCTTTGGCGTTCGAACGTCCTTAGCTCCCAGTACTTTGGTTTTTCCATCAGACAAAAGTACTGAAACGCACTGTCGTTCGAACGTCATTTTTATTTCTGTTGAAACTTTCAGTGAAGTTTTGGCCTATTTAGAGGTCGATTTAGAAAATTTTCATGAAATAAATTTTGTATCTCTATAAGTCTACTATCTACTGTTAAAATTTCAGACCAAATGGACATCAAAATAAAGAGTTATGATCCAAATATTAGGAAGTGTCCAAAATTCTTTTTACCCAAATTCTCTCTAAAGTGTGTTTTCATTCTGGAGTACTTCCAAACTTCTACAACATACCCTATTACCTCAACTAATATTTTTATTTCTACTCTTATAATCTACATAGTTCATTCATACATCGTTACATATATTAGTATTTCAAAAGCATAATTATGTTGTTATATAAAGATAAGAATGTGGGGGTTTACAGGATGCTAACGGGTGGCTGTTTTACTGGGAAAAGAGCCTGACTTTACTATATGATATAATATCATTACAAGTGACAGACAGCTTTCCCTTTTTCGAGAGTAGTGATTGAAGCTATCACGTGTAACGATAAAAATTATGGGGTAGTGACGTCGGTTAAGTCATCATATCCCTGTAAAAAGGATCCTAGTTATCTTTAAATGGATCCAAAGATGGGGTGATTGAAGCCTGAGATGATGCAGACGAGCTGCTTTCACTAGCTGCTTGTTAAAGAAGCTTCTGTGCTAACTCAATGAGGACAAATGACTTCTTCTTAGATTGCTTACTAGAATCCTTAAAGGAGAATTTTTTCTGCTTTATTGTAGATGGTTGTGCTGAGGATTCTGCACGGGCAGAGATCCTGAGACATGGCATAGCCTGTTTGACTGGGGTTACTGGAGCTTGGCTAGTTGTTCCTGGAATCATGATGGAGTAGGAACCTTTACTGGAAACTCTTGCTGAACCTGTTGGATAATGCGTGAATGCTGGTATTTGGACCACCATTTCACACGAAATTGTCGGATAACATATCCTGTTGTAATATCCCATTTCCAATTGCATATCCATGGGACTTTATATTTTTTCATAAAAATTAAAAGACTCGAAAAACTAGACTCATGTTTTCTAGGTTTATAAGCAGATGAGAAATAGGTCACCTGATTTTGAAGATCAAGTGCAAGGATTTCAAGTATGGGGCCGTGAACCTGCCACCATTGTGAAAACCAACAAGGAAGCTGGCTTTTGAAATCTTTGCTAAACTGGATGAACCAGGAGTGAGTCAAAGACGCATCCTAATAGAGGATAAGTTTATACCATGATTCTTTATAATCATAGTAACTAAACTTCTTACTATGGAAAGGTAGATCTCTAAGTAAGGAAGGATGAGATCCCCATTCTTTTAATGACATAATTTTTAATATATATAAAGAATGATAAATAATGTTACTAGGGTCTTTACTGTTCGGAATTTATTTAATGAAAATGGACTGGGTAAAGAAAAGGATATCCTGATAAAACTGAAAAGTCTTTTCAGGGTCATGTGGGACAAAAGTCCATCCAGGCTCAAGGTAAGCATTGACTAGGTCAATTGGGTCACTAAGATGAACATGTGCTGGTTCAATAGTAAATATGTAGTGGGCTGGAGGCTTGTTTACATAATCCGTCTTGGTGTAATTAGGTTGGGATTGTATCCCTGATATGGGTTAACTAGTTGGCTAGGTCTAGCTGAGGATATGGGTTGGACCATATTTGGGTTAGATGAACTAGCTGGGCCTTGTTGGGCCATCTGAAGGAAAGTACTAGGGTTTACTAATGTGGACTGGGCCACTGGTCTTACTGGGTTACCAAGGGGTTGGTAACGGTTGGCTATCGCAATTACTGTTGACTGGCTAGGCAATTGGCTTAGTTTTGGATTTGAGTTAGGTACGACTAATTATTTTCCAGTATCCTTCCCGGCTTTGGAAGAGGTACCGGGTTTACTATTTTTCCTATCCGTCATGAGGTTCCTGCAGAAATTCACAAGTTATGAAATCAGGGATACAGTTATTACTGCCTTTAATATATTCGATGTCAAAATCAACAATACTTAAAATAGATTACCATCTGGCAAAAATTTGCTTACTTGCAATATTTGAACATCTTTTTCCAAAACATATTTTGTTGATTTACAATCAACTCTTACTAAAAATCTCTAATTTAGTATATCATCATGGAATTTTGAGATACACAGGACAATAGCTAATTTTTTTTTTTAATAGTGTTATAATTTGTTTGTGCCTTATTCCAGATACCAAAGTGGAAACGAACAATTTACTCTGGGGAGTCTGGAGTAAGTTTCTGAAGTAAGATACCACTATAGCTAATGTCGGAGGCATCAATTTGGATGATTTTGAAGAAATCAACCGAAGGAATACCAAGGCAAGGCAAAGTTTTGATGAACTACTTGACTTGTTGCACTATGGATGTATGAACAGATGTCTAAGGAGAAGGATTTCCTTTAAGTCTGTCATACAGTGGTTTGACTATTTTTCTGAGATCCTAATAGAAATTAGAAACATAGTTTAAGGATTCTAAGAACCTTTGCAATTGGGTTTTATCGGTTATCTCATCAAAGAACTTATCTGCAAACTGGATAGAACGATTGATGAGAACAATAGTAGACTGTTGGATATTGTATCCAACAAACCTGACAGAGATTTGAAATAACTTGATTTTACTAGCAGAGATGACAAAACCATTGTGTTTGACAATCTCTAAAAATGCATGGAGATGCTTCCAATGTTCTTCTATAGATTTGGAGAAGATGAGAATATCATCTATATAGACAATAGAAAAATGACTAATAGAATTAAAAATTTTATTCATTATATTTTAAAATTCACTAGGTGCATTTTTCAATCCAGAAGGCATTACATTCCATTCGTAATGACCAAAAGGAGTTGTGAATGCAATTTTATATCTATCTTTTGGATAGACTTGGATTTGCCAGTAACCACTTTTCGAATTAAATTTTGAAAAGATTACTAAGTTACTTAGTCTTTTAATTAAATCTTGTTTGTTTGGAATTGGGTACCTGATCCATTCCAATACAGAATTTAAAGGTTTATAGTTGATTACTAGTTTTGGTATGCCTCTTTCTAATTACGCATTTTTGATAACATAGAAAGCTGGGCATGACCAAGGGAGATTTATTTTTCCTAATGATACCATTTTGAGTAATTCAGAAATCTTTTTTTTACAGATTTTCATTACTTCATGGCTCATTTGGATGAGTCTGAATTTAGTTGGAATATTTTTTCCTTAAATCCTTTAATATATGAAAGCTTAACCATATGTTTCTTCCTATGCCAGAAAGCTGTAGGAAGGTTAGAACATACTTTTGCTTCAAATTTTTCTTTAAACTGGTTAATCCTTTCAATTAAGATTGGATTGATTAGCTATTCTTGAACTTTTTTGTGTTATTTTTCTTTCTTTAAGAAATTTCACTTGATTTATATCTTTTGGTTAATGAGATTAAAATACTTAGAGATT
>CAUOFW020007558.1:0-377248 GCA_963454935.2 Ilex paraguariensis
ATTGGAATCTCACTTTGGAAAATGCGACACTTTACCAATCTTTCAATCTGTGGATAATTTTTGAAGAAGTTATCCCAAGCCTGACTGAATTGATAGACTTTGATACTAACGCTCTCTCTATGACTTGCTTGTTTTTTGTTTAAGGCTTTTATCTTAATTAATAAGAAGAAAGGGTATAATCGTCCCCCATCATTTAGATTGGCTTGATTTTTGATTCAAGGATGGTGCACGTGCTTCGGATCCTAAGAAGAGCAAGGCATATAAAGTAGCCATGACAAATTGTTTTAAAGGGATGGAGAATTTTTTGCAAAGCGAAGATTTGTGAGGCCTATGCAGGCAGAGATACAACTTATGAAGACAAAGATAAATGGTGATGATCCCTTCATTCTTCTAGATCTTGACCATGATGTCACAACACGTGAAGACTTAGAGATTGTAACTTATTTAGCTTTATGGCTATGTCGCGTTGTGTTTCCTTCATCAGATGACGTTATTTGTCCAACCATCTTGAAGTCTGCCTCCTAAATGGCTGTTGGAGTCACATATAGCTTGGTTCCCCCTATTGTTGCAAGTATTTACAAAGGTCTATCTGAGATATGCAACACCTGGTATGACCAAAAGAATCTCGGGATGACTTCTCATGCTTTTCTAGGTTATTATTTTTATGCTTGGGCAGCATTGCATTTCCCTCAGGGAGTTTATGCTGAGGTTGATAAGGAGCTTGATCGTCCTTTTCTTTGACGATTCAGAGGTACACTGAATGCTTATTCCTTTTTATGAGGAAGAAGCAAAAGGATTTTTAGACATTCTGCGTGAAAGTATGAGTTCCAATGATTTTTACTAGCAGCTAGTTCTGTATTCTAGAAACTGCGGGGCTCATCATGATGATGGACAACAATTAGATGAAACCTTTGAATTAATGAAAAGTATGCAAGCTAGACATATCATCGTTGTGTGGTCAGTTTGCATTCTTGAGATGTATAACCCACATCTTTGCAAGGCAGCATGGATTTCATCGACAATTTATTTGAAGCCTCTTTTTTATATCAGGCATGGTTGAGTTTAACCAGCATAAACAGTGGGGTAGGATTCCATGTCCTTAATAACTGTCCTCGAATTGAGAATCAATGTGACATTAGTTACAACAACTAGTGGAAAGATACGTACTTCCACACCTAAACGACATCAATTGTAAAATCTTGTTAGCTAGTGAATCTGAGAATTTCAAATTCAAGCCCAAGATGATGGGTTAAAGAAGGGGAAAGCCCTTCCTAAAGTGCCTAAAGCTCCTCTATGTCTTCGAAAACGGGAAAATTCAGAGGATTCTTTAAATCCCCAAGAACAAACAGCTCCAAAGATGTTGAAGGTGCTAACACTTGTTTCAAGATCAGTTGATGTTCGATCTGCTAATCCTTTAAGCATCCAAGGGTCTGTTAAAGTGAGTTCATCAAACGAATCTGATCATGCACTCCTTTCATCATGCATGTCCAACGATGCTTTTAAGAAGCAAGATAAGGCTCAAATCGTGGAAGGATTCCAACCATAATTGTACCAGTTGATAATCCTGGTTCTACTAAGTAGACAATTCAAGAGTGGTGTCAAGCAAGAGCTATAGAAGCTGAACATAATTTGGCTTGTGCTTAGTCAGAAGATAGTTCAAATCATACCACTAAAAAATCTCCCACAAGCAAGGTTTTCCCATCATGTAATGCTATGAATGACTTATCAACTTTGGTTCTACTAAGCAAGGTTTTCCCATCATGTAAAGCAAAATTTTGTTACTATTATCATATTATTTTTGTTTTTTATATATATATTTTTTCAAATCTCTTACTCTTGTCCTTCTTTTTTAAAAAAAAAAATTTCCTCCACTTCCAGATCTTGCCACATTAAATTCCATCCTAGGTATTTGTGGAGACCAAAATCCTGACAATGATATCATTGGAGTTTTATTTCATTACAACGATCGGACTATATCCTTTACGGTAGTGGTGGGATTCTTTCTTTGGTTGATAGAGAAAATACCAATCCAAGTGAAGAGGAAGTTAATTCTAAAATAGACCATTCACGTGCTATACAAGCAAGGGAAGAAGATATTAATAATTCTACTATGAATGCTCCTCGTGAGTCTTATGCACTTGGTGAAACGTGATCCCCAAGACTAATACTGATGTTTTTATCTGTCTCAGGTATATTTCATTAGCTTGATCTAGTTTCCCTTTAGATTAGTATCCAACTAATCACATATCTTTATTTGTGTCAAGTCCTCCTATTAAAGCAATTACTTCTGAAAAATTGGCAAAGAAAATAATTCTGACTGGGATGCCCCCATATTTGAAGGGTGAATTTGATTACGCCATGAAAAATGGCTTCTCCAAATTGAAGGTCTGGTGGACCTCCAAGTCTTCAAGTATTGAAGATACTCTTAAAAAATTCTTCTATGTTGATATAGATCCTTTGGTAAGACAAATGGATTGTCTTCTTATGAAAGTAGATGAGTATCTTTCAAAACGCCAAGAAAGCATCAAAACTTTAACCTCTAGACAAAAAGATAGAAGGTTGACGACAATTGATATCACGATATCAGCAGGACAATTCAAGGTTCTTGGCTTAACTGAACATCCGTTGGAATCTGATACAAAGTTATTGAGTCTTGATGATGAGATCCAAAGATTGCAAGATCGGAGGGCCGAGGTAGCATCTGGTATTGACTTCATTTGTGATGAATGATAGGACACTAAAAAGACAATTGGGTTAATGGAGAAAGAGCATGTTGAACTCCAGGAGTCTCATATTTGCAATGTTGAGGAGATACAAGATGGAGACAAGATGCAATCCATGTTAGAGAAGGAATTTGCTTCATTGGCCTCGATTGACTAGGTTAGGAAATTTTTATAATCTCACAACTCTTCAATTGTATTTCTTTATTTATATATTTTTTCTTTTTTTAGCAAATCTAAATGTTCAAATTTGAAATTTTTTTATGATATTATTTGTTGAACTAAAAAGGTTAGCTCTCAAATCACTTAGATATCTTGAAAAAGGTTTAAGTTTGAACATAATTTCTAAGGGAACTTTTTTTTTTCGTTGAGTCATTCACAGTTTTAGCTCATGCAAGTTAGAAGCAAAAAGTTTTTTTTTTTTTGGTTAAGCTATACACAATTTTAACTTATGCGGTCCAGGAGTAAAAATTATTTTTTTTTGGGTTAAGCCGTACACAGTTTCAATTCATGCGGGTTAGGGGTAAAATTTTTTTTTTTTTAGGCGGTATATAGTTTTAACCCATGTGGGCCAGAAGTAAATTTTTTTTTTTAAAAGTCGTACATAGTTTTAACTTATGCTGCTCAAAAGTAACATGCAGTTTAGGCTCGTGCGTCAAGGAGCGTGCTTGTTTTTAGGCGTAGAAGCACTTTAGAAATTTTCCATTGATTTGGCCAACCCTCAAGCCATCTTTGTCAACAATCTTGTATGTGCCGTTGGTGTAGACTTTTTTCACTACATATGGACCATCCCATTTTGGCATGAATTTTCCACCAATGCGATGCAAAATGACAATGGTAATTCAAATTGCAAGGACCAAATCTCTTGTTTTCAACGATCAGACACAAACCTTCTTATTAAAGCTTTGAAAAGTCTGGCTTGATAACATTCCAGGTTTTGTTGGGCATCCAGTCTCTTCTCATCAAGTGCTTCAAGCTCATCTAAACAGAAATGAACATTTTTTTCATTTGTGAGTTCTTCTTGCAAGGCGATCCACAGGGAGGGAATTTGATGCTTCAGAGGAAGAACAACTTCAACGCCATACACAAGGGAATATGAAGTAGCTTGTGTTGTAGTTCAGTATGTTGTTCAATATGCCCAAAGAGCTTTACCAACCCTTTCATCCCAATCCTCCTTTTATTTGTAGATAACTTTCTTTAACAAATTGCACAAGGTCTTCTTGATGGCTTCTATGAGTCCATTGGCTGGTGCGTTGTACATGGATGAATTATGTTGTACAAACCCAAATTTGATGCAAAACTTAACCATAAGGCTATTGAAAAATAGCTTTCCATTTTTGGTGATAATGTAACGAGGTACATCATACCGATATATAATATTTATTTGAATGAAGTCAACAACATTCTCTTTCTTTACTTCTTTGAGAGGGACCGTTTCCGCCTACATGGAGAAATAATCGGTTGCTGTTAAGATATAAAAATATCCTGCTAACGATTTTGGAGTCAAAGGGTCCTACGACATTAAGTCCCCATACATCAAAAGGTCATAATGCGATTGCAGGATGCAATGGTTCAGGTGGCTGGTGAATAAAGTTGGCATGCAACTAACAAGCTTAGCATTTTTTAGCGTAACTCATCGAGTCTTGTATTATGGTGGGTCAGTAATATCCTGTTCTCTTTATGCAAAAATGTAATTTTGGCAATGATTTATGAGCACCACAGATTCCAGAATAAGCTTCAACTTCGTCCAAACATTGCAAGATCTCTTTGTCGTATCTCGATTCTATATCAGATGAATGATGATATAGGATGCCTTTATAATAAATAAATCAAGGATCTCTCCATCATATCTTGATTCTATGACATGGATCATTTGATGATTTTCCATTCTGCAAATAATCAATCAGAGGTTGTCTCCAATCTTCATTTTCAACTTGCACAAATAAAATGGTAGTAACTTCCTCTATTTTAGAAATCAACAGAGGTATTACCTATCTTTGAAAAATTGGAACTGAAATTATTTATTTATCCTGCATGGTACGTTTTTAATTGTGACTAGATCAAATTGACTCATAAGTTGAGTTGCATAGCGATAATATGGCATCCAATCTGATTTACGAATATCGTACAATCCGAAAACTTGATGAACCACCAACTGCGAGTCTCCATAGATTTCTAACTGAGAGAGCTGCATATCAAGTGCCATTTCTAAGTGAATGAAGAAAGCTTGATACTCTGCTATGTTATTATAGCATAACTCAGTCAAGGTAATTGCATAAGGCAAGACTTCGTCCTCAGTGGTGAGAAACGCCACGCTTGTGCTAGCTCCACATCTTCGAGCAGCACCATCAAAATATAATTTCCAAGATGGTATGAAGTCAAAAAAGAAAACTTCTTTATCTGGGAATTCTTATGGTAGTTTCCAATGTATAGGGATCGGGTGGTTTGCAATTAAGTCAGCCAATGTTTTTCCTTTGACTGTCTTTTGTGGAACATAAACTATGTCTTATTTAGACAATAGAAGTGCCCACTTGGCCAAACTTCTTGAGAAAACTGGTCTTGACATAATATACTTGATAAGATCAGATTTTGAGATGAGATGAATGACATGAGCCAACATATAATGTCTTAATTTCTTTGTAGCGAAGACTAATGCAAGACATATGTTTTCAATAGGTGAGTAGTTTAGTTTTGCACCTACTAATGTCCGACTCATATAGTATAATGCATTTTTATTTCCCTCATCATTGACTTGTGCTAAGAGCACTCCTAATAACTATTCTTGGGCGGCAATATAATGGATCAATGATTTTCCTTGAAATGGTGCTGCAAGAACCGAAGGATGAATGAGATGTTTTCAAAGGCATTCTAACAAGCACCCTCATTCAAAAGGAACACCTTTCTTCATTAGTTTATTGAATGGATGACAATGCCCAATGAGGGTTGAGATAAATTTTCGTATATAGGCAAGTCTTCCTTGAAGTCATGCAGATTGCGAGGCTCAGGCATCTTTAGGATGACCTATATTTTTGATTGATCAATCTCGATGCCTCGATGCTTGATAATGAATTCGAGGAACTTGCTACCTCCAAAGTCACACTTTAAGGGGTTCATTTTTAGTTGATATCTCTGAAGTCATTCAAAAATGTTGCCCAAATCATCAAGATGATCTTGACATCTTCTTGTCTTTACAACCAGGTCATTAACATAATATTTAACTTTTTTGTGTAGGACATCATCAAAAATCTTTTGCATTGCACATCGATAGGTGGCACCAATATTCTTGAGTTTGAAGGGCATCACCTTATAACAGTAAACTCCCTTAGGGGTTCGAAATGCAATGAGTTCTTCATCCTTAGGGTCCATTCGAATTTGATTCTATCTAGAGGAACCATCCATGAAAGATAATGCCTCATCTCCTGTGGCCGCATCAACCATGAGTTCTGTGATCAATAATGACAAACTCGAATTTGTCCATTTTTCTTTCTGACAGATATGATTAGTAATCCATGTTGGATATTCATATCATGATAGGATTTTGATGAAGCCTTCTTTAGATTAATCGGGATTGGAGTGGGATAATATCCTATCCTGAATTTATGTTGTGCATAAGTCTCTCCTTTAGCAACCTTTTGTGCTATCATTAACTCATTAGTTTTTTCCCTTGGAAGAACTAGATTGAGCTTCCCATGCTGGCATGGTTCACTTTTAGCATAACCCGCATTTTCAAAGAGTTTTTTAACACGAGGATCAAATCAACCTTCTTTATGATCTTTTCTTTCTTCTGCTACAAAAGGTTTTATAAAGCCCTTTAGTGCTGGTTCAGAGATCTTTAGTCTTGATAATTGAGTTATAGGAAAGGTTAGTTCGTTCTTCAAGAGCTTGATGTCATCTTTCAATAATTGTTCTTGTTTTTCTCTTGATAGTTTGATCTTTGGTATGGTACTAGGAAGGGCCTCTGTGATAAGTTCTGCTTCAGAGTTGAATTTGGCATCTGCAAAGTGAGATTCTTCTATTGAAAAAGGCTTGGTCTCAGCGTTGACTTGCCTCACTTCTCCATCATGATAATATTTGAAGTATTGGTGCAATGTTGATGGCACAACTCCTGTCTCAGGTACCCAAGTTTGCCCAAATAGTAAGTCGTAAGATGTTTTGGAGTCAGTCGCATGTAAAAGAGCAAAAAACACCAATTCCCCGATCTCGATCTTAAGGAGAATCATACCAATGGCATGTTACCCCCATTGCTTAAAGCCTTGAATTGTTTGTTTAATTTTGAAAACTCTTCCATACAGATTCCAAGTTGTTTTGTGATGCGAATTGGCATGATATTGATAGCCGATCCACAATCAATCAAGAGGTGAGATACTTTATAATCTCGAATACATCTGTTTACATAAAGAGGTATATTGTGGAGGAGAAATCCTAATTGCAAATCTTCATCAGTGAATGAGATTGTTGTCATGCAATTGGATTAACTAACTTGGTCAGCAACAGTTAGAAATTCTTTTTAAATCTTTTCAAGTTGACCAAAGCTTGTACCAACACTTGTCGGGTTTCTTCAGATAACTCAAGTGCCTCAAGAAGACTTAGGTTTGATGAAATTACTCTGAACCTTGCAGTCATTTCTTTTTCGTCTATCAATACCTCTTTCTGAGCACTTTTGGTCTCTGAACCTTTATCTAGTGGAGCATCAGTTATGCATTTTTCTTCATGAGTACTGATCGCATAAGATGTCATTGGTTCCCTTGTAAAGAATTACTTGGGAAAATATTTCATCAATGTTACAGGTGCGCGAGAACAAAACTTATAGTATTTGTCATTAATGGTTACTTGCTGGGAAGACATTCTTCTTTTTCCTTCACGTCTTTGATTTCTGTGAGAATGAGATCACCTCTTTGTCTTGGGGTGTTTTGGCTTACTAGCTAAAGGAGATAAATGTTGTATCTTATAGAATCTATGATGTTTCACCATAGTTCACTCCCTCAGATCTTCTTCAATAGCCATAGAATCATCCAAAGGAGGCCACCCACTTGGTTTGAGATCCAAAATAGGTACTTCCAATATGAGCTCTGAATTGCCTAGTTGATTAGATGACTTTGTGTTAGTAATTGAGGTTTGGTATTTATCCTTTTTGTTGACAAAGGTTGACTAACCATCCCCAATTTCGTCTTCTGATTCAAATGATGATGCCCAAACATCTAGATCATCATCAATAATGAACTGTACTCGTATAACTCCTTTTGGAAGAGGAACAGTGAGTTTGTTACTTTCAATTGATAGCATTTCTTCTGTAGAGGTAGAAGAATTTAATAGTTGTGATGCTTCTTTAAGATATATCAGAGGTGATGATTGTGCTCCTTTGTTTGGGATTGGTATAGAAGGAGAAACATTTTACCAATGTTGGGAGAGATTCAAGAATCTTCTCCAAACCTGCCCACACCATACTTTTGAGAATTGGACTTTGGTAGAATTTTTCTATGATTCTTTGCCCACTAGACTACGTTAGTTTTTGAAAATATGGCTCAAGAAGAGTTCACGGAAAAAAGTTTGGAGGAGACATTTAATTTTTTTGACACCATATCCGAGAGTTCTCGGATGTGGGACTTAGCCTCTCTTACCATTGTTGAAGCCAAACTATCTACTTCCCAAGGGGGTAAATATGTCTTGAAAGAAGATGATGACCTGAGAGTGAAAATGATTACCTTGTCTCGAAAGCTTAAAGATCTAGGGATGAAGAAGGTAAATCAAGTTGACATTGGCCCTCCCACATAACAAGTCGGTGCGATTTGTGCTCTGATGGGACACCCTACTGGGGAATGTCCTACCATTCCTGCATTCAAAGAAGTCTTGTTAGAACAAATAAATACAATTTCTAATTTTAACAAGCCTTATTCCAAGCCTTATTCTGAAACGTATAATCCTGGGTGGCGGAATCACCCAAATTTCTGCTGGAGGAACACACAACCAACTCCTATGAATCCACAACAAGGTTCACAACCACCAACTCCAGGACCTCCTACATATCAACCATACCAACCACCACAAAATAGGAGTCTTAAGGACACATTGAATCAGTTCATGTAAAGACAAATGAATTACAACAATCATTCCACTCAAGCTTTCAATAACTTCAAAACCCATACCACTCAGTCATTTAAAGATCTCAAAAGTCATATCCAAAAGATGACCCAGTCAATTACCACACATGAGAAGGGCAAGTTTCCTGCCCAATCGAAATAACTACAAGGTCAATATCATGTTGGTAATCCTTCAACCTTGGAATCCTCACAAGAACAAGCTCAAGCTATCACTACCCTCAGAAGTGGTAAATTCATTGACAAAACCATCAAATCATCCCCACCCAAGAAGACAACACTTGTGCTACAACCTGCACAAGTCTCTCTAGAAAAGACTGAGTCTAAAGAAGATAAGAAGTCACCACCACTTTGTCCTATTCCTGCTCATTTTCCTCAAAGACTCAAGAAAGCACAAAAGTTGAATAACCATGCAGAAATTTATGAGCTTTTTAAGCAAGTAAAAATCAATATTCCACTTCTAGATGCAATCAAGTAGATTCTTTTTATGTTAAGTTTCTAAAAGACTTGTGCACAATCAAAAGAAGTCAAAATGTTCAAAAAAAGTCTTTTTGATAGAACAAGCCAGTGTCATACTCCAACACAAAATCCCTCCAAAATACAAGGATGCAGTGTGTCCAACTGTGTCATGTATCGTTGAGAATTTCATGATAGAACAAGCACTGTTGGATCTTGCAGCCAGTTTCAATTTGTTCCCTTTTTTGGTTTACCTACAACTAGGTTTGGGTGAACTCAAACCCACTTGTATCATACTCCAGTTGGCAGATAGGTTTATCAAAGTTTCGAGGGACATTGTTAAGGATGTTCTTGTTCAAGTGGACAACTTCTTCTTTCCCGTTGACTACATTGTCTTGGATATTCAACCAGCAATACATCCAGGGAATCAAATTCCTGTCATTCTTGGTCAGCCTTTCCTAGCAACGTCAAATGCATTAATCAGTTGCAAGAATGGGGTTATGAAGTTGACTTTCGGGAATATGACTCTTGAGCTTAACATTTTCAACATTGTCAAGCAACCTTGGAGTGGAAAAGGAAGTAAGAGCAGTAAATTACATTGAGTCTTTGGTACATGAACATTTAAATGATGCATTTTGTGAAAACTCTACTGAATCTTGTTTGTTGGATTCTATCGCATCTAAGTTAATAGACGATTGGCAAAATGCAAAGAGTTGCCCCGCTCATTTTGCTGGGACATAAGTACCCAAATTTAAGGAATTGACCCCAAGTGGTACAAAGACACTCTTATCAAGTGTCAAGCCACCAAAGCCTAAATTGAAACCTCTCTCATCTGACTTAAAATATGCATTTTTAGGGGTGGATGAGTCATAACTAGTGGTCATTTCATCCAAGCTTGCAGATTTACAAGAGTCTAAGCTGATTGAAGTGCTTAGATGTCATAAGAGCACTATTGGGAGGACTATTGCTGATTTGAAAGGTATAAGTTCATTAATTTTCAATAATGCTATATACCTTGAGGAGGATGCAAAAACCTTATTGTCAAATGTAGCGACAGTTGAACCCTCACATGAAGGAGGTTGTACAGACTGAGGTGAATCACCTTTTCCATACAATTGGATGCATGAATCATCTTTTCCATCTCTGATAGTAAATGGATTAGCCCAACCCAAGTTGTGAGGTTATAGTGGTTAACAATGATGCAAATGAACTGGTACCAACTTGAGTTGTCCTAGGATGGCGAATGTGCATGGACTATCGAAAACTTAATTTGATGACTAGAAAGGACCACTTTCCTCTTCCTTTTCTTGATCAAGTCTTAGAAAGAATTGCATGTCATGCATTATACTGTTTCCTAGATAGGTATTCTGGGTATAATCAAATTGAGTTAACACTTAATGACCAAGAGAAAACAACATTCACATGCCCCTTTGGCACCTTTGCGTTCAAAAGGGTGTCGTTTGGACTTTGTAACGCTCCTGCAATATTTCAAAGGTGCATGTTGAGTTTGTTTAGTGACATGGTTGAGAGATTTTTGGAGGTGTTCATGGATGATTTTTCTGTGTATGGTGATTCATTTGAGTTGTGTCTAACAAACTTGGAAAAAGTGTTGAAAAGATGTAAGGAAACCAATCTGGTGCTTAATTGAGAGAAATGTCATTTTATGGTAACACAAGACATTATTTTGGGTCACATTGTGTCATTGGAAGGCATAAAAGTTGACAAATCAAAGATAGATCTAATTGAAAATTTGCATGCACCTAGAATTGTTAAAGATGTTCGATCATTTCTAGGACATGCAGGGTTCTATAGGAAATTCATCAAAGACTTCAGTACCATATCAAAACACATGTCATCTCATGCCAACAACCTTTTGACAAGCTCAAGGGTATGTTGATTTCTGCTCCAATAATGTAACCTCCTAACTGGACTCTACCATTTGAATTGATGTGTGATGAAAGTGACTATGTTATGGATACAGTATTGGGTCAAAGTAAGGAGAAAAAAACCTTATGTGATTTACTATGCAATCAAAACTTTGAATGATGCTCAAATGAATTATTCCACAACTGAAAAAGAATTGCTTGCTATGGTTTTTGCTCTATAGAAATTTCGTTCTTACCTTGTTGGTTCACCTGTTATTGTGTTTACTAATCATGCCACGACTCTTGAGATGAATACTCTAATTACAAGAGTTTGATCTGATCATTAAGGACAAGAAAGGTGTCGAGAATATAGTGGCAGATCATCTATCCAAGCTGCCATATGAATTTCATGAAGATGGGCTACCAATCAATGAAAATTTCTCTGACGAACAACTGTTCATAATAGTAGAAACATCATGGTATGCTGATATTGCTAATTTTCTTGCCACAGGTATGTTTCCTCTTTCCTTTACCATAATGGATAAAAAAAAATTTTAAGGGAGGTTTGTAATTTCTTTTGGGAGGATCCATACGTATTTAAATACTGTAAGGATCAAATCATAAGGCGTTGCATCCCCAATCAAGAGATTAGACATGTAATATCTTTTTGTCATTTTGAAGCATGTGGTGGCCATTTTTCATCTAAAAAAATCACTGCGATAATCTTGCAGTGTGAATTTTATTGGCCCACACTTTTTAAGGATGTCCATGCCTTTTGTCTAACTTGTAATAGATGCCAAAGGTTGGGAAATATTTCTAAAAAAAACATGATGTCCTTGAACTCTATTCTGGTAATTGAAGGTTTTGATTGTTGGGACATCAATTTCATGGGACCAGTCCCCCTTCCTTTAGCTATCTATATATTTTAGTGGTTGTTGATTATATGTCCAAATGGGTTGAAGCAATTCTATGCCGAAATAATAATCACCAAAAAGTGATCAAATTTTTTAAAAAAAAGATTTTGTCCAAGTTTGGAATTCCTAAATCCATTATAAGTGATGAGGGTGCTTATTTTTGCAATCGTCCTTTTGGAATTTGATGAAAAAGTACTTAGGTTCTCATAAAATTACAATCCCTTATCATCCACAGACTAGTGGACAGGCTGAATTGGCTAATAGAGAGATTAAAATGATTTTAGAAAAAATGGTAAACCCGGACCACAAAGATTGGTCGTTAAGACTAACTGATGCACTCTTGGCATATCGCACAGCCTTTAAAATAATTTTGGGCATATCTCCTTATTGATTAGTTTATGACAAGCCTTGTATTTGCTCATGGGTTTCCTTTTTCTATTTACACTTACGCAAAAGGGTTTCCATGCTAATCAAAACCCAGATTTTTGAAAAAAATGATTAAATATGTAATTTGTTTGTAAGGTTTTGGCAGATGAATAGATCTTTCTCTTAAACCATAACCCACTCTACATACTGGTAAATTTGACACATTGGGGACAATGTTCAGTTTAGATTGGGGGTGAGAAATACAATTCGTGTTGACATAGATATGTAATTTTACTATTTTTTCTTGATCGTATTTACACAGTTTTCTTGCTCGTATTTTGTATTCATACAATATTTATGCATTTAAAAAAAATGATGATCATGTCTTTAAAGGCAGCTTCAATAGTCTTTGTAACTGACAGGCGTTAAAGAACCAGATAGGATGTCTTAAGCTTAGAAAAAATGGATGATAAGATTTTTTGGTTTAGTTTAGGCATTTTACGCACATTTCCATCTGATGTGCATTCTGCGATAATGAAATAAGCAAGATTTGTGAGAAAAATTAAAATTTGAGAAGAACAAGCAAAACCACTATGTGGAATAAGCACTTTTGCTAAACATCATTGTGCCCAATGACTTGGTGCATGTAAATAATGTAGCAGGATCTTTCACATGAAGGAATAAAATTAGTGTTCTGAACCAATTTTCGATCGCGCACTCGATCGATTAGACTGGATAGTGAATGGGCAGAGTAAGAATTATCTTGAGATGCCATAATATACCAATCATGTACTTACAAGTTATGTGCGACAAGAAATTGGAAGAGTCACTAATTGTTCGAGAGAAGACTCGAATTAAAATGCTTCTTGACAAAGTTGTGGAAAACCATGCTTTTAGGATGAAGGTTAATGGTCTGAACTTTTTTGTAAAAACTGTGAATATATTTTTATTAGATGTACAAAGTCATTTTTGTTGAAATAAAATGTGGGCCAAGTAAGGAATATCCTAAAATTCCAATGAACATGTACCGTGGGTAGGGACTTATCCTAAGACACCATAGTTTTTCAAGTTCAATTTGTGCATGTAGTCTTCTTTTAATTTATGTGTATATAAATAAATTTTGATTTGGCATTCAAACGCTAGTTCACGTCGAACGAAAGAAGCTCACAGTACTGCTTTATCTCTACAGAAACACAAAAGTATTAAGAACACATTTCGTTCGAATGGCAGATGAGTGTTTGAACTTGTAATCCACGTTTGAATGCCATTTTCACGTCCGAACTAGAGGAGCTTACAGTACTTTGATCTCTGTAGAACATCAAAAGTATTAGTACCAACTTTCGTTCGAACGACAGTTTCATGTTCGAACTGTCTTTTAAAATTTCTTCTATCCCCGTTCGAACGTCAGTCACGTTCGAACGACTGTTGCCTGGGTATAAATACCTAGATTGTCTTCCCCAATTCAAAAATTCTCAAGTCCTTTCAAAAAACCTAAAATCCAAAAATGCCTGCAAGGATGAAAATGGCCGCTAGGTGAAAGGCGGCCAACCAAGAACCCAACTTCATGGAGGAGGTGATCGAGCAAAGGGAGGGAAGGCCACCATTGATTCGAAAAAATGATTGCACACGCTTCCCCAATGCTCTCAAGGTCGATAGGTATGAAAACTTCTTCCAAAACCAAGCTATTGTTTGTGAATGAACAGTGGAATTGTTGGATTTGCAGAGTTAGGAATTTTGGCAAACATGGAGGCTAGAGGTTGGGTAATGTACTTGAGAAATGGAGGTGGGGCTGTGAAAGAGGTGGTTAGGGAATTCTATTCCAACACCAAGATAGTGAACGGGGCTACAAAGACGTATGTGAGGGGAGCTCACATTAGCGTGGATGAGGATGTGATTGTGGAATTAAGGCCAGTACCACTGGTACCAAGGCCTAACTACCCTCCGAGAAAGGAGGTGAGTTTGGATGAGGTTGGTGTTGAGTTGATGGGGTTGCAGACCTTTGCATGGGGAGGAAGATGGTTCTTTAAGCAAGGGGAGGTGATGAACAAGTATAAGATGCTTAACTTGATTGTCGTCTCCAACTTTTCCCCCATTGGACGAAAGAACGAGATACTTCCCGACATGGCCCGATGCTATACGCAATAGGGAAGAACCAAAACATAGACCTTCCCTCGTTGATATTTTCAGAAATGATAAAGGGATGTGATGCTAAGAGGAACTCACTCCCCTTCAGAATACTAGTGACAGAGATATGCATGGATTGGGGAGTGAAGATCAGGCTAGAGATGGAACTGCTCAATTCGATGGGAAACTTGTATAAAGTGTCATTTAGAAGGAGCCAGGGTCATAGCGTAGGGCCAACGGCAAGGCAAGATATGTCACCAGCTCAAGGCATCGATGAGGTTCAGGATGCCTTGGATGTTAAGGTGGAGCAAGCCTATGCAGCGACCGACGGACGTTACGAAAGATCATGCCCAGCATTGATGCAAAGCAAGATATGATTCTCCATCAACAAGAGGAGATTCTCCATCTATTGTGAGGTGGAGCTGGCGGACCCTCAGACACCTAAGTGACGAGAGACTGAGAGTGATTTTTTGTTCTTGGGATTGATGAATGTTTTTTTTTTTGATGATCTAAGTCTTGTTGTTTTGAAGTATGATATGTTTTGAAATGAATGATTTAGTTTATCTTCTTAATGCATGCGTTAGATTTAGCACTACATTTTTATTTGTTAATGATTGATGGGATCGATGTAAATATTGAGATTTCTTGCTAAAGTGACTAAGCACATGATTGGTCTGACACCTAACTTAACAATCCTGATTTAAAACCACATTTTCTTGAAAAATGGTATTTTCTCTATGCTTAAATATCAAATGTATATTGGTATTTGTTATTCTTAAAAGTGTAGAATAACCAGGCTTGAAAATGAAACTATTATATAACCGACATTTTTTGAAAACTTAACATAATCAGTGGAGATAACGAAGAATCTCATGGTATGCTTTTGAGCCTTGAGATACTTTTGAGAGAAAATCAATACTTACTCAATTAAGGTTTTTCACTTTCTATCTTTGAATAATCTCATTAGGATTGTTTGGATTGATGCTAATAGAGTAGTCTATTAAATGTATCCCACAAAGAATCTGTTTACATAAAAAATACATGTGCACATGCCTAAGAAAGGATTTTAGGCCATTTTTTTTATCTTTTTGAGCTTTATCCATTTCTTTTGATACTTAATCCCTTGTCAACCATGATTGAGCCTCAAAATGATAATTTTTTTAGTACAACCATGTCTTTGACCAAGCCAAAAGAATTCTAAATCCCTACATGGTTTATCTAATTTATCTACACGTTTTCTAAAAAATGGGCTTTCTGGGTATGGAAATAAGAGAAGAAAAGGGCAGAATGAGATGAGCAAAGAAAGAAAATACAAAAGAGGTCAATCTAGCCAAAGAATTGAGATTGAAAGAGAAAGGGAATGAAATGAAAAGCACGAATGATTTTCCCGAAGACAAGATGAAGAAAAGAAGGAGAGAATGTGCAAAAGTATAACTGAATTGGATAACCCATGTTGAACTTCTCTTATCCGTCATTTCATTAACCACTGGCCCCTGGCCACATTACAACCTAGAAAAAAGCCCTAATTGATCTCAGGTCTGATGCATGTAGTATTATTTTATTGGTATTAATATTCTTCCATGAGATTATGCCAAATATGATTAGTCTGTTTCCTTGAATTTCACTTCCGTAATTTTTTGTGCATGTGAATTTACAATTAACCTTCTTCTAATCACATGTCTCTTGAGAGAAAAGCCACTATAATTGGAGAAAATTTTTGCTGAGAGCATTCTAAGAGAGTTTTTGTGAAATCAAAGCTATCCGTGGAAGGTTGAAAAGAAGAATGATTGTTATATAATGATTCTTGTCGCTAGAATGATTATTCTTACCACATAGGGAATTTCAAATACCAATATAACAATTGTTTATTTTTGCATAGAGTACATACCTATGAAAGAGAAGTGTTTGGGAAACAAGTCGAAATTGAGGGTTAGGTGTCTCAACAATCATGGAACTAACTTACTTTGACATGAAATCTTACATACACACATCTGTTCAACTGAAGTTTGTGGATAGTTTCACTAGAAACCCTCACCAAACAATACTCGTCCGCTAGGGGAAACCTAGGGGTTTAACAGATTGTTGCATATGCTAAATGCAATCGGATGACCTATGAAAATGGCATTATGAATAAGTTTTCATTTAGAAATTTTGTATTACTAGGGACTAGCAATATTTAGGTTGGGGGGGTGTGATGCATGGTTAAAATTAACATTTTACTATGCTCTTACAAGACTAATTATGCTTTGATGGAGTTTAAATGACAACATTTCAGGGAGAAAAGTTGTACAATGGCCTAAAGTGAATAAACATCAAACTTTCAAGCAACAACCATGTGAGGGAATTGGAGAAGCAGGAAGAAAAGCTACCTGAGTACCACGTTCAAATGCCAATCCACGTTTGAAAGGCATCTTGAAATAATTGAGGGCACCCAGGAGATTGCTAGGGTGATGACTCGTGGTCTGTTGTATCTACTGTGGGTGACAAAAGCTACTTGAGTATCATGTTCGAACGCTAACAACGTTCGAACGCTCATCAAAGAAGACAGTCTTTTAGGTTCGAAAGCCAAAAAAGTTCGAACGCAAGATGAATGTATAACCCATGTAAGTCTTGTGTAGTTGATTATATCGCTACACAAGCAACACTTTGCCTTGCATTCCTAAGAAATTATTTTAGTCCATTTGTGGAATTAATTTGAGCCTTAACAAAACTTTTACTTGGACAAAGGCATGTAATGAGACACTCTTGAACATTATTCTTTTGTAAACAAATGAATGTAAATGATGTTGTATGAGTTGATAGTGTTAGAAGTTGAAATTTGAGAAATTTGAGAAAATCTAGACCCTAAGTACCAGTACCTCACAAGTACCTAGCTTCTAGTGGGGCTTAGGTACCGGTACCTATGATCATAGGTTCCTGTACCCTGCTGGGCCTAGGTACTGGTAACTAGTCTTACAGGTACCGATACCTAGCTTCCAAAAGGCCCAGGTATGAGTATCTCTTCCCAAAAATTGAATTTTGACTAAAAATACTTCTGAGCCTTCATTTCTTGAGCTATTTTCTTTGGATGATAAATATGGTTAAATTTTAAATCCTAGACTTTGGGATTTGGACCTTGGAATGGTCATATGATTAATATGTGAATAGTTTATGTATTGGGTAGTGCTCCCCGAATTTCGTTATGTTCTGATCCCGGTGAATGGGGTGTAACGACATGGTATCGGGTTATATGGTATCCAGGGGTATTCTTGAGTTAATGGGTAATCAATGAGTTGAGAAAGGACCCCCGAATTTCGGGGTATCACAAAAATATTAACTATAAATCCTATATTTGACTCACTAGTTACACCAGTGATGAGCTAACATGTGATACACACCCTTAGCCTACATATTTCATATGACATCTTTTTGGTTGAAATTATTTCTAAACAGGGGAACCCTATTTCTCGTAGTGTAAGCCCACGTAGTAGAACTCCCAAGAAAACCCCAAAATCTAGCTTCCCAAGCCTTGATTTAATCTAGAGCCAAATCCTCGATTTTTGAAAGATATTGTAATTGAATGCGGTTGGTACCCACGCATAGGCGTCACCATTGTGAGTAACTTTAATACTTGATTCAAGTCCAATTGTTGCCTGGATCTTGCTAGATCACAGGAAGAAGATGAAGAAAATGACTTTTCTTTTCTTTTTCTTTTTCTTTTCTTTTTCTCTTTTTCTCTTTTTCTCTTCTCTCTTTCCCTCTCTCTCTCGATTGATCCCTTTAGTGTGTGGTGGAGACTTAGTCTCCACTTTTTCCCTCTTTATATACTTGGCCTAAAAATGAGCTACACGTGTGACGCTCCAAAAATTGGGGATTCTTTTGTCAACCCGTTGATCATCCATCAACCCACGGAATACCCGTGGATATCGTGTAACTCGATGTCACGCCTTTATACCCCATTTACCGTGATTCATAATTTAATAAAATTTGGGCATAGTCTCCTTTGTACGAGAAGCTCTATCCAAAACACAACCTATGTAATCATACAACATTTAATCACATGACCCATCCGAGGTCTAATATACATCAATTCATACTCCTACATCATATAAATTTATGTATCAAACATAGTTAATACAAGTTCGATTACAATTATTTCCATATATTTACATGTCCAAAACCAAATTTTACAAAATTTTTACAAAACAAGGTTTAAAAGTCACAAGTCGGTTTTCCTTCATCCTTGAGGCCCCAAATACGAGCCGTCCACCAGTGTATAACCCGCACCTGAAATATTTTTTCATAAAGGGTGAGCCACACTCAATAGGGTATCTTCTAAAGAGGCTACTCCCCGACCTAAGTGTATATATAAAATTTCCACATGCAGCAATCAACAAGCAACAACTATTCCAATCAAGAATATGCAATTCAATGTTGGAAATCACCATGTCGTGCCATGAAATGAGATGAGACTCACTCATGCACTTCAACCCAAACCCTTACCGACTCCCGTAACACATGCAAATCCAATGTGTATAAATCCGCCATTGATGTTATATAGTCAATGATCTTTTTGAAATAAACCATGCATTTTTGTATAAAAAAAATCATGTGCCTCTGTATAAAACAAAATCATGTGTCTTTGTTGAGTAGCGGGATTTTGGTGTCTCATCACTAGTTCCACTCACCGATACACTTTTTTGGACTTGCATCGAAGGAAGTTTATAAACCAGTAATCAAGTCTTCCACTCGAGGGAGAATCTAGCCCTGGTCGCTATACCTGACACAAGTTTTTCGTGCGACCATGCTACTCAACCGAACCTAGGTCCAACCTTCCCGAGTTCACTTATCAACCACCAAGAATGGTGTTTGATCAACTATGCACACACACCCACACTCATGCCTCATGCCCATGAATGCATTGCTTCTATGCAAATGCAATGTAATGTGTAATTGCAACACCAATATCATGTCCAATATGTACAAGTGCCATATGAACAATCGCAACTACATTTCAACATACACCATTGTTAATTATATCATAAGAATGTAATTTCCACAAATCCTCATCATGCCAACATATCATGAGCATTTATCAACATTTACATTTAACAACAATTTTTCTCAAGCATGTTATCACATAATCTCATGCAATTAACACACTTTATTCACATAGGCATTTTATCAAACACCTTCAAGGTACCAAATCATGTAATCACATAAAATACCCAAATTTATCACATAACTCAAAAAAATTAGATTAAGTGATTTCCACATACCCAATTATCAAAACTTCTAAGAAATCACAAACTAGCAATTTCTAATTATCAATTCATACTAGAATTGAATTTATCCATTTTCATTAAATCAACTACAATAGGCAAGTGTTAAAATACATGTAACAGTCCACCCATTTCATATAGTCTTCCTAGGTTGAAAATAAACCTAAATATGATGAAAACCCTACCTCTTGAAGAGTAAAACAATGCTAGGAAGCTCCAAGAACCCAAACCTCGCCCAAAACCAACTTTCTCCAAAATCCCGTCTATGAATCTTCGGTGAAACCCACCTCATCACATAGATTGACTTTAATACTTGGCCCAAAAGATTACGATGGGTGGAACTCCGTAGATCGTAGAGAGATTTTTTGACTCATATTTATACCCTTTAACGATTGGTCCACGTCGCGCCACATGTTCCCTATTCCTGGATCCGTTTTTACTCCAAAACAATTAAATTTCTTTCCAGTTTAAGTTCAAGATATTTTTATATCAACTTTATTTAAATTATAAAAAAATTTAAAAAAATTTATTTTTGGGGTTATTTTTGAGGTCACCCCACACCCGGTCACCTCAAAAAATACAAAAAATTTGACTATTTCGAAATTCAATGAAAATTGTCTGATAACTAGATTTGGCGAGACGAATCCAATTGTGAGGTCCATTTCATCATCTAAAATCTAAAGAAAAATGGGTTTTTAACCCTCACTGTAGTGACAAATTATCGTTTTGCCCTTTTTTCATAAAAAGTTCAAATTTTCTCAGGTTTTACAGCACGTATAATTTTAACGGGTCCAATTTTATTCTGAATCGATTCAATCTCACCCTGCATTAAGTTTAGTATATTTGTATTCAACTAAATTTAAATTATTTCTTAGGTCCGGCGAATACAATTTGATAGCAATAATTTTTAGTCGCGCGACACCCGATCGCTTTGTAACACGCAAAAAATTCAAATTTCTCTGAATTCAATGAAAATTTACTGGTTAGATAGATTTTACAAGATGGATCCAACAGTAAGGTCCGTTGCGTCATCATGATTCTAGAAAATTTTAGATTTTCAACCCATACTTTAATGGCTAATTATTATTTTACCTTTATAATTATGTTTTAATTTTTTTTGGGTTGCACAATCTACCTCCCTTAAGGGAATTTCTTCCTTGAAATTGAACACATGCAACATGTAACATGGAAACATATGCAACATATCATATAACACACTATGACTAAAAAAATGTACCTCCATCCTCAAAATAGGAACGGATAAGTAGTGTGGATGGTGTCATCGCGCTCTCATGTTGCCTCCACCATTCCATGATGTTGTCACATCACAATTATCAGCCTCATAGGTCTTTCCACGTAAAACCTGATCTCGACTATCCATGATATACATCGGTCCTTCCTCAAGGTCCTCTCAGTATCAACAACCAACTCACCCCAATCCACCACATGTGTAAGATCTGGGTGTACATCCGGAGAATAGAGACATAGAATATTGCGTGAACACCCGATAGATTTTGTGGTAACACCAACCAATAACCAACTGCACCAACCTTCTTGAGTATCTCGAAGGGCTCGATATACCTCAACGACAGCTTTTTTCGCTTCTTGAACCTAACCACTCCCCTCTTAGGCATGACCTTAAAAAAGACGTGATCTCTAACCTCAAACTCTAGAGGTCTCTGTCGTCTATTGGCATAGTTCCTCTATCGCCTCTGAACCGTAAGAAGACTCTTCCGTATTAGGTCCATCTTCTCTAAGGTGTCCCCGATCAAATCTGGATCTATAGAAAGTCCATCTCCAACCCCCGTCCAACAGACCAAAAAACAACATGGTCTTCTATAAAGTGCCTCACAGGATGCCATTTGGATGCTTGCCTGGTAACTATTGTTGTAGGGAAACTCCACAAGTGGTAGATGGTCTTCCCAACTACCCTTGAGATCTAGGATGCATGCCCGAAATATATCCTCTAAAACCTGGATAGTCATCTCTCACTGATTGTCCATCTATAGGAATGAAAAGTTGTACTCATCATCAATTGCGTCCCCATCGCTCACTGGAAGATCTCCCAAAAATGAGTCATGAACCAGGGATCCCGATCTTACACTATATATCGGTACCCTATGTTGCCAGACTATCTCCTGTATATACAACCTATAGAACTCCACCAATCTAAAGGTCATCCATATTGCCAAAAAGTGTACTGACTTCATAAGATGATTCACTATCACTCATACTTCGTCGTGCCCATGTGAAGTCCATGATAAGTGAGTCAAAAAATCCATAGTGACCTATTCCCATTTCCATTCAGTCACCTTCAAAGGCTGGAGCAACCCTGCTAGTCTTTAGTGCTTTGCCTTGACCTATTGACACATGAGACGTCTACTAACAAAATCTTTGATGTGTCTCTTCATCCCACTTCAGTAATACTGGCGGCAAAGATCATGGTACAAAATAGAAGTAATGAAACTCCCAGAGAATCTCCTTTCCCAGATCCTTAGATTGGGGAATCACAACCCTAATCCTATATCAAAGACTGCAATCAATATGAATGCCCCAGCCCTCCTCACCTATACCCACATGTACCCAATCCTTGATAGAAAATGTATTTATGTCTTGCCCCTAGGAATTGATCACCTTTCTCATTAAGGAAAGCATAGCCACCAAACTGGCCAAAACATCCTGAGCCCAACCCCTGTAGTGTAGCCCAAACTATCAAATATCTTGAGCATCTGCCACTCCTAGGAAGCTATACCAACCAATTTCATGCGTGTGATGACTTCCATGGCATGATTTGTGATGAATGTTCCAACAATTTCCTCAAATTCCTTAATGTGCAAATAAGGATTTTCTCATTCAATTTAATGGAATTGAGGAAGTAGTTGTAACATTCCCGATTTAACATGGAGGCTATGGGCTTGGACCGATAGAAGTATGAACGAGGGGGTGGTGCTTCGGGTTGGTTGGAGATTATCCCTCATTGAACTCACCGAAGGATCAATTGGGATATTATTTCCCTCATTTCTTGGAGGAAAGAATTGCATTCAAGGGTTTGCCATTCTAGGGGTTTGCATTCCCCCGCCCCTTGGAATATTAGCACTATCATCCCCAAAATTGTCTACGACATCCTCAGGTGGGTCTTGGTCTAGACTCATGTTTGGTCCTAGGGCACATCTCACTAATCTAATTTGATCGTTCCATCCCCATATACAAAAATACTATCTACAAATGAAAGAAACAATATGCACAAATATATACAAAGGAGCAACATACCTCGACTCGTGATGAGAATCACAAGACTTACCTTCGTTGTTCGAAATCAGCTTCTAATTCGAAGTTTAGCCTTCTCCGGCAACGGCACAAAAAATACTTGAAGCGATTCACCCTAATCTTCAAACATGATCCTGTTGTGTGTATATGGCTTATACGAATAGGTGAGTGTCATTCTCCCTTGGGTTCGATGCTAGAAATGGGGAAAATCGTATGTGTGTGTGAAAAAGTGTGTGCAAAAGTGCTCCCCAAGCAAAGAGAGACTTGCAATGTTATGTATTACTTGGAATGGGTCTTCCAAGGTCGTCTCCTCAAGGAAGGAAGGTCAAATTGTTGTGAAGGATGATTTGTAAAAGAAATGAAAATTGAAAATTCGTGTAATTTATGTTTTTGAGAGTTGTGTTCTGTTAAAAATGCAAGGAAAACGAGGTTGGCTAATCCATAGGGGTCATTCTAATGGGAATGCCAAATTGATTCAAGTCATTCAACCAATGGTGTCTCAGTGTTTGATTGATTCGTAGGAAGTGAGGGGCTAGTGTGAGTGTATTGGGCCAATGCATACCCCGTGATAAGTCTATGGTGTATTAAGAGCCACAACCACGTCCACACTCAACCTAGTCAAATCAAACACTTTACACTAAGAGCAAGAACGAAAGACAATCGATTTCACATACCCAAGAGGAAATTCTCCTTGGATTAGCCAACTAAAAATCTAGCTACTCATAATAGATGCAAAAACAAGCATAATGTAAAGAAATTATGAAATGAAGAAAGAAAATTGTATTGATGTTAGAAAATGTTTAGACTACAAAAACAATATCATTTATACCCAACTTACAAGCTTGAAGAGGAAAATACCCATATGTAGAAATTTAAATGCTAAAACACTTTATTAAACTAGATTACAACTTGAATGGATGAGAAAGTAATAAAGATTACATGTATTTTGAAGCTTGCTAGAATGAAAATGGTGGAGGAATTGTGAAAACCTAATTTTCTCTCTCTCAAAACTTCATCTTCTTCCTTGAGCTTCTCTCTCTAAACTTTTGTAGAAAAATGAATAATGGGCAAGGGTTTGGTCAAAATTTGTCAATAACCCTCCCTTGGTCTGTGAGAGCTGACTTACTATGATTAGAAAGAGAGCATGGTTACAGTGTAAAATGTGTCAGGGCATGGTATGGATGAGCAGAGGTGGGCTCTACGGAGAAGGTGGAGTAGTGTGGCAAGCAGTTGGCAAATTTGGGAAAAACCTACCGGTAGAACGATTAAAAACCTACCGATAGGTTTTGTCCAGTAGTAAATTTCTACCGGTAGGTTTTGAGGTAGAAATTTTTCAGTGCATTTTTTCTACCGGTAGGTTTTGGTGATCTCCCTACTGGTAGGTTTTGCTGCACTTCTACCAGTAGGTTTTCTCCTTTTTTGGAATTTCCTCTATTTCTTTGTGTTTTGGGCCATCCGTTAAGCCATCTCTTCTTCTCCATTGCCTTCAAGCACTTGATGGGAGATTTAATGCACGCCCTTACCTACTCTTTACCTACAAGCACACAAAACTCCATTAAATGTTAGATTAAACACATTTTCCCCCATTTCACCGCAAAAGCAAGTATAAATGGGTGTAAAGAGATACATGATATGCAATATTCTATGCCCATCAGTAATGCCAAGTGAAGTCGTAATCCTCCAATTACTCCATCTACCTAAACTGCCTCATATTGAGGTCCAGTTGTGTGTAGATGCACTTCAAACTTTTTTGATCTAAAAGCACCTTAAATTGTTCTCCATACAAATAGTGGCATCATGCCTTCAAGACAAAGACAACGGCCGCCAACTTCATGTTTGTCTAGGGTAGTTCTGCTCATGATTTTTCAACTATCATGAACTATAAGTTACCACCCTCTTGGAATGCAATAAAACATAACCTAGTCCGTCCATAGAGGCATCACAGTAGACTTTGTACCTTTGTCCCCTCTACAAGACAATCAAAATAGGAGCTGAAGTCGGCCGCCTCTTGAACTCTTGGAACGACCTTTCACACAAGTCATCCCATTGAAACCTAACATCTTTCCTAGTTAGCCATGTCATCGGGGCTGCCAGGCGAGAGAAGTCCTCAATGAAACTCCTATAGTACCCTACTAATTCTAAGAAACTTAGGATCTCAAAGACTGACTTCAGCCTCTCCCAACTCATGACCACCTCAACCTTCTCTAATTGAACCAATACACCTGAAGTAGACATCGTGTGTCCCAAAATATTCACCTTAATTAGCCACAATTCACACTTGCTAAACTTGGCATACAATTGATGGTCCCTTAAGGTCTGGAGAACTATCCTCAAGTGACCCTCAAGGTCCTCCTTAGACTTGGAGTAGATCAATAAGTCATCAATAAAGACCATGATGAACTGATCTAGGTAAGGCTGGAATACCCAATGCATGAGATCCCTGAATGCCATTGGGGTATTCGTTAACCCACCATAAACTCAAAATGCTCGTACCAAGTCCTAAACACCGTCTTAGGGATATCAGCCTCCCAAATCTTCAATTGATGGTAACCTATGTGCAAGTCTATCTTGGAATAGACTCGTGCCCCTCTCAGTTGATCAAACAAATCATCAATCATTGGCAGTGGGTTTTTGTTCTTGATCGTTACCCTAGTTGATAGTCACTACAAAACCTAAGCGTCCTGTCCTTCATCTTGGCAAATAGCACTGGAGCACCCTAATGTGAGGTGCTCTGCCTAATGAAGCCTTTATTCAATAGGTCTTATAACTGAACTTGAAGCTCCTACAACTCTATCAATGCCATCTTATACAGTATCATAGAAATAAGGGATGCACCAAGCTGTAACTTTGGGGTGAAGTCTACATCCCGATGAGGTGGCAACCCCGATAACTCCTTCAAAAATGCATCCACATAGTCACACAAGACTTGAGGCAAAGCTAGCTCCTGTCTCACCTTGTTGTCTAGGGTAAGTCTAACAAGCCAACTCATCAATTGCCTATTCCATCAGGAGTCATATACAACCTAAGGTAAAGCATGGTGCTTTTCCCCATGAAACTTGAAACAAATCCCATCTAAAGTGTAGGCCGCAGCCCTCTTGCGCTCGCAATCAATGATGAATTTGTGTACCACTAACTAATCCATCTGATGTATGAAGTTGAACTCTTTCATCTCCATAACCCTAAGGTCAATGGTGAGGTGGATCCCCCTAATCTCTAACTCACAATCTCAACATTTGTTGTCAATATAAACCCTAGCTCCTAAGGGTGAACTCAAATACATGGGCTCCTCCAAGGCTTCAACCTCTAAGCCCAAAAATTTCACACAATATAGCAATAGACCCATCTTAGTGTCATGAACCATTAAAAATGTTGAAGCATTATAGAATATGTCACAACAATTCCATGATGCCGTAAAAAGAACATAAGAGTTGGTTTCAAGTTAATGTCATGACACACCCTTACTCTTTTTGTCATAATTATTAGGAAACTAAGAATTTAGGTCTGAAATTTATCCCATTTGAAAGTAGAAATCGTAAGCTTTCTAATGATATTTTATTTTCTTAATTCTGACTTCAGTAGCAAAAGTTATGGTCATTCGAAGTAAGAGGAAATTTTTTTGTCTCATTTGGCCCCCCAATATGTGAAGTGTACCGTGTTACTACTTTGTCGCATATGCATTCTCAGCGGCTCATGTTGCTTAAAATTTCTTACTGTATTACTATTTTCTCAAATGCAAAATTTTAAGCAATGTTGCTACTTTTACAGAGGCGTGTTACTACTTTTATGGAGGCATGCTACTATATTTTTTTAGGCATGTTACTACTTTTATAGAGGCATGTTACTATTTTCTTGCATATGTGATTTTAAGCCATGTTACTATTTTCTTTGAATATGCATCTTCACCATGTATCATGTTACTACATTCTTTGCATATGCATCTTCACCATGTAACATGTCACTACTTTCTTTGCCTCATAAACCAAACCCAATGCCTTAAAAGGTCCATGTGTAGCATACCTTAAGGGATTGGGTTTAACTAACCTTTAGCTATGTGTACTATCACCAACACTTAGAGTCATTTAAGATCATTAAAAGTTCAAACTAATTGAACTCCTAAGTGTGAAGGTGAATGACATGTGTGTACTTAATTTTTGAATTTTTCAAAGGCAAACACTATCCAAACACCCTAGGATGAAATAAACTTTAGCTCATGAATCATGTAATAAGGTTTATGCCATTAAGTTCTCAATTAGCTAATATGACTCGTAGCAATGCACATTTCAACATTAATTTAACGATGGAATCATTACAATGCAAACCTAAGTGTGAATTACCATGATCATTAACAAAGAAAAACAAACAAAAGAAATTCTTTTTGCGTTTTCTTTTCTAGTATTTTTCAAATAAAGAAATTATAATTATTCCTAAAAAGGAATGTCAAATTGGACATTAAAACTATTTTTGGATTTTTCATTTTCTTTTGTTTTGATTTTTTTCTTTCTTCAACTATTTTTGAATTTTTCTCATAGAAAAATAAATCAAACTAAACAAATAAAAAATATATATACAATGTATGACCCTAGGGTGTTCAATGAAATGCATGATAGATCACCTAGGTCCATACTGTCTCACCTCACCTACCTTTTTGGTGTCATTGCCTTGTTGGAAGTACTTGGGGCATCCAACTGGTAGAGATAGTGAGCCTCTCAAAGTCCTCACATCTCACCCCACACTCGTTTTCCCTTACAATCTCTCAGGTTAGTCGGGAAATGGGTGGAAGACTCTCTCTCTGAACTGCACCTTTTGAAGTCTTTCTCGGGGCGAGGAGTGTGAACCTACTAAAGCCATGAACTCTTCCTCATCTTCTTGAGAGGAAGTATCCTCACTTGTTGTTAACTCGGACTCACTTTCTCTCCTCTCTATGGGCATATCTTTCTTCTTTTGATTAGGATATTCCCAAGCCATATGTCCAAACCCTTGCCATGTAGCATTGAGGTCCTTGCCCCTCTTTACTTTCCCTCTTATCTTCTCCTCCTTCTTTGGGAAATTTAGGTCTACTTATCTTGCCTTTTGACCCTAGGGACTCAACTCCTCTAGCCTTAATATACTTCTTAAATTTTCTTACAATGTAGACTTGGTCCTCTTTTCCCAAACAAGGTGACTCAAACTCATCTCCATTTTCTCTTATTAAGCTTAAAATCATGCCCCTTGGTTCTTAGGCAGTTGGAGATTCATCTCAATAGTAAAAATAGACCCAATTATGTCTTCTATAGACACCATCTCCAAATTGAATCAAATTTCCAAGGTTGTCACCTTAGTATGAAACCTTTCTGGTAGAGATCTCAATATTTTCATTTAATCATGGAGTCATTATACTTGGTACCTAATGCGAAGGATGAATTTACAATATCGCACAATCTAGAATAGAAATCGCTAAATTTTTCATCCTTTCGCATCCTCAAAGTCTGCTTCCAAACCCCACAATATCATGAAATCCATAGGAGACTTTAGTATGGGACCATATGGGAGTTTGACTACTTTATTCATTCATGATCTTTACTTAAAGTACTCAGTTTTTTTTCTTGCTGACTTTTCATCTTTTTTTAATTTTATTTGCTTTGTTATTTTTCATTTTTGTTATGACATACTCTTAGTCCTTGTTTTAGATGTTTTATCATTTAAACTTTCAATTATATGTCTTGTTTGTCCTTTACTTGTTTTGCATGTCTATTTTAGCTATTTGGTTTGTATTTATACTCTCTTGTTATACCATTATTCTATGTCATTAGCTATGATCTGTCCCTTGTTGACATTTTGTGACAAATAAGAAAGTATATGTTGGGATAGCTTGATTATGTACCTTGCTTGTTATAATTTTTCATTGTTTTGGCGCTATGTGACAAAAAAATGGAGAATATTTTAGGTACATATAGGAGAATTCAGGGAGATATTCTCTTGATTAGCTTAGGTAAGTTACATGTAAATATAGTAACGGGAAGTTTGTTCTAATACTTGCGGTGAGTACATTTATAAACTTGGCATGAAGTCCCCTATTATACATTGTTAATTTTACACTTGTTATTTTACTTGTAAACACCAACTAAGGGGGATAACTAGTTGTGCATTGTCATGCTATATCTAAAAGTTTTCAAGCATATTGGGCAAGGTAGTTCTTACATGTTAAATATTTTCACTTGCATAACTTTAACATGAATAATTCCTATATTTATCTTGGAATTTTCATACCTGGTATTATGTTATGTCATTCATACATATTATGCTTTTCACATGCTATTGGTTTAGTGGTGATGTGCAGGACTATGATCTTCAAAACTTCATCTAGAAGATAGTGCTTGTAGTTAGAGATTAGGGATGTATACATGAGTGTCAAGATTTGTTTACAATTCTTTTTCTTCAATTGTTTAAGGATTGTAATCTTAATTTCTTCCTTGTTTATTTTTGTCACGAAATTGCCAAAGGGATAGATCGTTAGATCATGCTTTGTAATTAGCTAATTTTGCAGAGTCCTTATGGCTCTCAACATATTCCATGGTCATTATGCTACGATAATGAAGATTTGAAAGTATTAATTGAAGGAGGAAAACACTTCATATGCACCTTCTTGCTTAGGATAAGGTAATGACCTACAGACCTAAGACGATCCCTTGAATCTACATATCATACATAGTTGCTTGATTGTGTTTGAGTTGCCTTGGTTGGGATCACCTTGTGAGATTGAGTGTTAATCAAAAAATTAATAAAATCAATCTATATGGGTGTTTTGGGTTGTGGTAGTTAAAACGGGTTCTCACACTTCACAATCATATCATCGTGTGATGAGATAATTGTGGTAAACATAGGTTAAAATTGGTGGTCATCCAAGCTTAAATTTTAATTAAACTATTCACTCCCCCCCCCCCCCAATGTGTAGTGTCATGCAATCTACATGTATAATCATAAGGGGCGATCCACTTTATATTTGCCCACATTCAAACTAGCCTAAGTATGAAGGTGAATGGCTGGGCGTGCACTTGGTGTTATGAATTTTCTCAAAACTTGCACAATCCAATCAAGCAAGGGTGAAAGAATTTTGGTTTAAGGATCAAACATTAAGACTTATAACCACTAAAACGGGTTCTCACACTTCACAATCATATCATTGTGTGATGAGATAATTGTGGTAAACATAGGTTAAAATTGGTGGTCATCCAAGCTTAAATTTTAATTAACCTATTCACTCCACTCCCCCCCCCCCCAATGTAGTGTCATGCAATCTACATGTATAATCATAAGGGGCGATCCACTTTATATTTGCCACATTTAAACTAGCCTAAGTATGAAGGTGAATGGTTGGGCGCGCACTTGGTGCTATGAATTTTCTCAAGACTTGCACAATCCAATCAAGCAAGGGTGAAAGAATTTTTGGTTTAAGGATCAAACACTTAGACTTATAACCACTAAGTTATTTATCTCCTAATATGACTCATAGTAATGCTCTTTTCAACTTTGACTAAGGTCTGATAAAAAAAACTTTGACTAAGTTATGACCCGAATCAAACAGTGATTTACCATGATCAACAACAAAATAATTTTTTTTTTTTAAAATTTCCTTTTTCAATGTTTTTGTATTTTGCACAAATAACCTAAAAATAGAAAATTCACAAATAACCTAAAAATAGAAAATATGCACAAAATGAAACAATAAAAAAATAAAGCATTTACCAATAAATCCTAAAGAATGCCCCAATGAGACATCAAAATCTTTTTAGTTTTTCATATATCAAAAGCAAAGTAAATAATTATTTATAATGCATGAACCTAGGATATAAGATGCAATGCATGAATATACACCTAGCTCCACACTCTCACCTCACCTACCTTTTAGGTGACTCAACCTCCTTGGTAAATCTTGGGACTTCCAAATTAGTTGAGGTGGTGAGCTTCTTAAGGTAGGTTTGAACCAATTGATGTTGAGGAATCAACAAATGAGTCGTGGTTATGGGTGCAATGCCACTCGAATGCAAAGTTAGCTAGTTCTCCCCAAAATGCAAGGGGTCAAGGTCAGCCAGTGAGACAAACGAGAGGATCAAGTTCACTCAAAAAATTGGTAGAGGACTCTCTCTCTCTCTCTCTCTCCTTACCTTTTGAAGTTTTTCTGTAGAGGATGGTAGGTGAGTGTGAGCCTATTGAAGCCATGAACTCCTCCCCATCTTCTTAAGAGGAAGTATCCTCACTCATTGTCAACTCAGAGTCACGTTCTCTCCTTTTAGCCTTTATTGCCTTTTGCCTCTTTATAAACAAATCTTTGTCTGAGTAGGACATTCCCAAGTCATGTGTCCAAACTCTTGACACTTGTAGCATTGAGATACTTGCCCTCTTTCCTTTTCTCCTTATTTTCTCCTCCTTCTTTGAGAAATTCAAGTCTACTTGACTTTCCTTTCGACCCTAAGGACTCAATTCCTCTAATCTTGATATATTTCCTAAACTTTCTTGCAAAACTAGTTCCTCTTTTTCCAAACAAGGTGACTTGACTTCATGTGCATCTTCTTGTATGGAGCTTAAAATCATTCCCCTCGGTTTCTTGGGCAGTTAGAGATTAATCATATAAGTCAAATAGACCTAACTAGGTATTATATTGACATAATCTCCAAATAGACTCCGATTTCTAAGGTCATCACCTCATGAAACCTCTCTAATAGAGATCTCAATATTTTTTATTTGATCACGAAGTCAGCATACTTCGTATCCTATGCAAAGGATGAATTTACAATATCACTAAATCTAGCATAAAAATTGCTAAATGTTTTATCCTCTCGCACCCTCAAAGTCTTGAATTGAGATGTGTACCTTTAGAGAGGGGACATCTTCACTAATGGTGTTTCTTCGTGGAAAATTTGTAGGATGTCACATACTTCTTTGGAAGTCTCACAATTTGAGATCATCTAGAACTCGTTAGGTGTCACGGCAAAATCACATTCAAGCCTTTCGAAGTCCACCCTATAGAATCATACTCAATTTCTCACCAAGTCTCTAAGGATTTTGGTTCAACAACAGGCTCACCACCTACCATCGAAAAGGTTCATCCCTCTAGCACATACAATCACACTCGCTCATCAATTAATTTTAGAAACACACTCATTTGAGCTCTCCAATATGCATGGTTTGTACCATCAAAGAGCATAGATTGTGTTATTGAACCTCTTTTTTGAGACTCCATTAATAACCAACTATTCAATGAATGCCATTGCTAATTGCAATTCAAGGAAAACCTTGTTCTAATACAAATTGTGCGAGAAAATACTACACTTTAAGTGAAGGATCTTTTCACTCAATTATACACGAGAAATTGCACATTACACCTAGAGGGGGTAAATAGGTTTATCAAATTATAACGATTGAATGATCAACAATTTTAACCCTAGTCTACCATAATTGCCAATTCAAAGTTTCATTGTTCAATTAGCACTTTGAATCCCCTTTAACATAAGCAATCCAAGCCTGAAAAATAAAAAAATTAATTTATCAAACACATGGTGTGCGTGTGTGCATCAATTGCAAGTGTATAAGCAAATAAAGCAATAAGGAAACACAAGCAATTGTTAAAGGAAAAATCCTTCTTGGGAAACGCCACGAGGAACCCTGGGATTCCACTAAAGCCTAATCCACTAACTCAAATTCAATTTATGAGTACCAAGTCTTATACCTCAATCAATCCACATGGCTAGATGCTCATTGTAAAACTCGGGTAAATTTGAATTTTTTATAAAAAATGACAAAATAATAATTTGTCATTACAATACGAGTTGAAAACTCAAATTTTTCTAGAACTCAGATGATGAAACTAACCTCACCATTGGATTTGTCCTGCAAAATTTAGCTACTTGGTCAATTTTCGTCGAATTTTGAGACAATCAGATTTTTTGCGTTTTACGAATCGATCGGGTGTCGGGTGACCTCATAAATGAACTCGAAAATAAAATTTCAAAAATTGGATAATAATTTAAAGAAAGTTAAAATAAAAATATTTTGAACTTGAATCAAGACGAAATTTAATCAATTGGGGTCAAAATCGGACCCGAGAATGGAGAACGTGTGGTGCGACGTGCACCAAGCATTTAAAGGGTATAAATAGGGGAGAAAATATTAGTTTCTCCCCATTTCAGCAGGTCTTCACATTGGAGAGGGAAGAAAGGGAAAAAGAGAGAATTTCAAACCTCTCTACAATCTACGTCTTTCCGTCGCTCGAATTAACACGATCTAGGAACAAAAGTCGATCTCCTCGTCGTGAGCTACACGATCATACCAAAAAGGACAGATTTCACCAAAGTTTCAAAATGAGATTTTGGGAAAAGCTTAGATTAGAGCTTGTTTCGGGTTCTTGAAGCTTCCTACGGTTATTTTACGCTTCAAGAGGTATGATTTTCATCCTAACTAGGTTTATTTTCAACCTAGGGTTGTGATATGGAATGAGTAGATTGTTAGATATCTTTAGCACTTGCCTATAGTTGTAAAATTAATGAAATAGGTATTGAAATTGGGTGAAATCAATTCTAACTTGAATTGGTATGTGAAAATTGTTAGCTTATAATTTCTTTAAAAATGGTGTTATGTGGGAATGTTATGTGTTTATATTGTACCTATGTGAAATTAAGTGTGTTATTGCATAGACTATGTATAACATGCTTGAAAAATTGTTATTGGTTGAAAATGTTGTTATATGCTAGATGATGTATTGGCATTGTGATAATTTATAGAAATTATATGCCTTGGATATAATTGGCCATGGAATGTGTTGGAATGTGGTTGACATAGTTCATGTGGCATTCAGTACATATGGATACGATGTTGATATTGCAATTGTTCATTACATTGTATATACATGGAGGCATCGCATTCGTGGGCATTAAACATGAGTGTGGGTGTGTGTACATATTTTTGAATCAAACATCACTCTTGGTGGTTGATAAGTGGGCTCATTACAGTACTAAGGTTCAACAGAGTCGCACGAGTTGCATGAAAAACTTGTGTCGGGTATAGCAAGAAAGGCTAGACACTCCCTTGGGTGCAAGACCCAATAACTGGTTTATACACTTATGTCGGTGTAAGTCCAAAAAAGTGTAACGGTGTACGAAATCGGTGGTGAGATTCTAAAATTTGAATACCCAACAAGGACACATGGGTTATTTTTTAAAAAGGTCACTGGATGTGCAACATTAATGGCAAAGGCTTAGAATGCCTGATTTTATACTCATGGCATTACATTGGTTGTGGGAGCCGATAAAGGCCTGGGTTGAGTTGCATGAGTGAGTCTCATCTCATTTTATGGCATGACATGGTAATTCTTATCATTGAATTGCATATCCTTGATTGGAAGGATTGTTGCTTGTGAAATTGTGTGTGTGAACATTTCATATGTATCTAGGTTAGGGAGTAGCCTCTTTAGGAGAAACGCTATTGAGCGTGGATCACCCTTTATGGGACAATATTTCAGGTGCGGGATATACACCGATGGACGGCTCTCATTTGGGCCTCAAGGATGAAGAAAAGTCAAGATGTGACTTTATTTTGAGTTTTTTATGAAAACTTAGTTTTGGAATGTAATTATATGAAAATGATTGTAATCAAACTTGTACGAACTATGTTTTATGTGAAAACTTCACTATATATGTGTTGGGTTGATATAAAGTGGAGTGGAATGAATTGGAATTGAAAAATGATGAAAATGGGCAAAAATAGGCAAAATCTACCGGTAGAACGATGACAAACCTACCAGTAGAACGATGACAAACCTACTGGTAGAACTTTTCTAGTAGGAAAAACATAGTGGTAGAACTTTTCCAGTGTGTAAAACTTATTGGTAGAATGATGACAAACCTATCAGTAGGTTTTCCAAAAATTTGAATTTTTAAGAATGCTTTGTCATGCTTTTGGGCTTTGTGTCCTTTTATTCAATTGATGTAAATGGACAATATTGGAGTATAAATTATGGTATATTAGACCTCAGATGTGTCATGTGATTAAATATATGCAGGATATGCGTTTGAGAGTGCCCGGTATAAAGGAGACTCTACCCAAACTTTGAGTTATTCTGGTCCCGGTAAAAGGGGTTCATAATTGTTTTCGTGGGTTAATGGTTGGTCAACGAGTTGACAAAGGACCCCCGATTTTAGTGGCATCACACTCCTTCCTTCAATAGATTTCTCGTTTGGAAGTCCATCTCCAAAGTTATGGATAGCTTCACTTGAACGCTTCTACCAAGATGGAATGTCTAGGCCTCAAGCAATCTTCAAGTCTTTTACACCCAAGACTCTCGAAATGCACACTTCTCCAAGTAGGTTTTGGTTGACACCAAGCACAATCTTCTTCTTCAATATGTGAGGTTTAATGGAAGAATCAAGATGGTTGGCCTTTTTGGACTTACGGATCTAGGGTTGTTTTTGAAGCTCCCTACAAAGGTTTGGGTCTTTTCTAGCTCATAAAGGCTTTCCCTAGGTGTAAATTGTAGCCCCCTATTTATAGGTATGAAAATAGAGTTTCATTGGAGCCCAAGAAAATTAAGATTTGCGATTGAGCACTCGAGCAGTAGAAGGGCGGTGGTTTCTAGAGTGAAAAATAAGTCATTCTATTCCTCCAAGTGTTAGACCACTCGAGCGGTCAGAAAGTGGCCTAGAGAGTGGTCTCCACTAGTTCTCTAGATTTGTCTCCCTAAGTGTTCAGAGACTGCTCTAGCCAAAGGAGAATGACCAGAAGGTGATCCCTACTTGTTTTTAAGCTAGAAACCAAGTAAAAACTTCACTTGTTGAGCACTAAAGGGTGTTGCTCAAATAAAGTCCGATAAATGACTCAAAATATCTTTTCAAAATACATTTAAGGTTTAGAAAATATTTTCAACAAAAACTCTAGGAATCATTTTTGGATATTCCAAATTCCACTTTGTTCACCTTAATCATCCTAAGTCTAAAATTAAACCAAGGGATCTAGGTCTCTAAGGTCCTTACCTTTGTCCTATACTTGAAGGTGCATCGAAGTGTTCTTGATGGAACTTTATAGCTTGGTCTTCTTCCTTCCTTTGTTGCTTACAGATCTTGATATTTAAAGCTTGGTGACCATGGAATTTAGTTGAAATTTACATAGACTTCACAAAATTAGCAAATCACAAAACATGATCTAACACGCACGTCTCTATTCCTTTTGGGACTAGTTTCCTTTCTTTTCTGCCCTCATGCAGATATGTTGTAGTTGACTATGTCTAGCTCAAAGAACCTCCTCCTTACTTATACATTTTTTCTCTTTGGCCAGCATGCACGACCATGCTATTCTAGGGCTTTTGGTGACAAAGAATAAGAATTTCGAAGGCTAGAGCCTGTCAATAAATGCTACCAAGGCCATCTACTTGAAGGGTCTCAAGGTTGGAACATTGTATATACTTCCCTGGAATCTCATCTAGATTTTGTTTGATGTAGGGAGGTATGAAGTGGGTTTGAGGTGGCTTCTCACACCGATGAAATGAGAATCAAATTTCATAGAAAGCTCTTTGAAATATTTGATTCAAGCTAGAGGTAGTTTTTTGTACCAAGCTGGCATAGAACCTTTAATAGTAATGGCAAAGGCAATGCAATAAATAGGATCTTTATAGCCATGGAGCTCCATCATTTTCTTATAAGTGTTGAGGTGGTCGAATGGATCTCTAGTACAATTGAAGGCCTCCATGGAAGGCACCTTGAACTTAGAAGGAAGAGGAAAATTATTAATCTCCTAGGTAAAAGGAAATTCAATCTGCTGGACCAGATCTTCCATCAAAATGGGAGCTGTATTTTTTACAATGTTCTTCACATTGCCTAGCTCATCTTGGACCTCTCTAATCCTATCTTCCCAATAGTGATCCAAATGAGGAGGACATAGTGGAGGCTGTGGATTGTTTCTGAACCCCTCACCATTATAACTATGGGCTTCATCCTCCTAGTTTTCTTGATTTCTTCAATTATTAGCATTGTTGTTGGATTGGCTTCTGTTGTCTTCTAAAGTAACCCTATTAGAGGGTTGTTGATGTTGGGTAATAAGGAGGTGGATAATCTGCTAATTTTGCCTTACTAGGTGAAACACAATCTAGGTCAATGTATCCTATAGCCTTTTGTCAGAGACAGATTGGCCTCAGGACCTTGTAGAGCTAGAGTCATAGCTCGTTGCTAGTTTTTTCAAGGTTTTGGCTCATGCTTCTTGTCAAAACCATTAATCAAACAAAAAGGATATAAGTTAGAACGATAAAAATTATTTTCATAGACGACACCAAACTGATGGTGCAAAAAACTAAGAAGTGAGAGCTGCAAGAGCTGATGAGCTCTGAGTGAGGTGTATGGAGTGTGTATTATGGAATATGATAAAATGCATGAGGGATTAAGTGGTTCACCAAGTTGAAGGGCTAGACTGATCCATTATAATGGAGGTTGTTGCTCTTTGGTTATGTATCACTTGAGGAAAAAGAAGGAGGTTACACTTAAGGTACTTGCTCGTAGATGGTGAAGTAAGGCAATAACCTGCCTATTTATACACTAGGGTGGTATACTCTTAAAAAACTTGTCAAGGAATATTTAGGGTAATCATTGTTCGTCATAGGCTCCACCTCCCTCCCCCTCCCCCCAAAGCGTAACGTGACATTCTAGAAGTAGTGATGTGGTATTCTAGAAGTTGTGACTTCTTGTCCAAGGTAGGATTTACTAATGAAAATCATTTTCTACTCTTTAAGGTTGTTTCCAAGCTGGAATACTTGTAGCTAACATGGACATTTGCCAAGTTAGGTCGGCATATGGATGACCTGCCAACCTAACTTAGCACAAGTCTGAACTGAGTAATTTCTTCTGGTATCATCTCTTATAAACAAATATATAAATCAAACACAAGATATATATTAGCATACTTTAAATGAATAGGTCAATCCAAAAAAAAAAAAAAAGTTTTCACACAAATACCTGTGTACTTAGATGTTTATGTATAAGTGAACTCACTTGTTAGCAATTATAGGGGACGGAAAATACCAAAGACTAATGGACTAGTGCGGTTTTTCAAGTTATTTCATATAATGGTTATACGACTTCATCGCTGACACGTGATTTCACTGACCAATAATTAAAAAATAAGATAGACAAGTGAACCTAACTAATCTCACATAATTATTATTAAATGTGAAAGTTAATGGTGATTATAAAAATTGGTAAAATTCACTTGTCTTATATATTTATACATAAAATTGGTTAGTGAGACCACATTACGATGATACCATGGTAAAACCGTTACATACAATATTTTCTCTAGTTTCATAGCGAGCAAAATATAAAAAAAGGCAAAATATAACTATAAAATTTAGGGTTAATTAAAAAATGCCCCCTCCAAGTTTGGGTCATGTTGCAATCGACTCCCTCAAGTTTTAAATTCGACAATTTGTCCCTTAAAGTTTTTTTTTAGATTTAAATTAACTGAGAGAGTGAATGAAAAATACGAAATTCCTAAAATACCCCAACATCTAATCTACTTTCTATCTCCTCTTTGAATCCAACCCATTTCCCCAGCTCCGACGAGGCCTCCAACTCCTTTCCCGTACTTCGACGGCATTCCCAACCCCCACCCCCTGCTCTAGTGATGCCCCCCAAATCCCTTTCGCCTTCTCCAGAGTGGTGCCTCCAACCCCCACCTCTTACTCTGGCAGTCACCTGACCCCCACCCCTTGCTCTAGCCGATGCCCCCAAATCCCTTTCCCCTGTTTCTGTGGCAGTCCCCCCAACCCCCATCTCTTTCTCCGGCAGTCCCCCACCCCCTACTCCAGCGATGCCCCCCAAAATCCTCCTACTCCAGAGGTGGCACCCCCAACCCCTCCTCTTGCTTCGGCAGTCTCCTACCCCATACCCAACGCTGGTAGCACCCCAAAACCCACCTCCACCAGCCTCTTCCATACCAACACAAGCAAACTCCCAAGCCCCACTTCACAGCAACCATTTGATCGATCCAATCAACCATGGCACAGCAACCAATGGATCTAGGTGTGTGTGTGTGTGTGTGTGTCTCTCTCTCTCTCTCTATTGATATATATATATATACGAATCAGAGGAGGGAGTTGGGTTTCACCGAGGAAGTAGTTTCAGTTATTCGAGCGTGGTGGGTGGAGTTGGGTTTAGGGTTGAATTGGATTTCGCTGGTGGAGTTGGGTTTCGCCGGTGCGGTGCAAGTTAGGGTTGAATTGGATTTTTATTTTATTTTTTTCAAAACAAAAGATTGAGATATGGGTACTTTAGTACTTTTGATCAATTTTAGATAATTTTTATATCAAATTTCTGTCATTTTTAACGGTGTCAACTAACGGAGAAGTTAATTACAAAATATTCTAACATTAAGGGGGCAAATTGTCGAATTTAAAACCTGAGGGAGTCGATTATAATATGACCCAAACTTGGAAGGCCATTTTGTAATTAACCCTAAAATTTATCAATTGATACAGAAAATTAAAATTCTAGCCAGATAAAATATATTTAAAACCTGAGATCAAATTATCAAATGAAATAAATTATAAAACTAGTTTTTATTCATTCTAGACGAATTGTGAACAAAAAAAATACTAATTTTTTTTATGAGTATACTCTATCATTTATTAATGCAAAAAATTTTCTATTAAATCATTTTAAAGTATCCCAAGGTCATCCCTCGTAGCCTCTGTAGCAGAAATAATTTTTTTGTAGAGCAAGGTGTCTAGTTGACTTTAGCCATATGTCATCTGCGGTAAACTCAATAATTTATGCTCGAAAGAGGTGGACAGTTAGTCCCATGAATTTCTAAATTTCGTACTAGTCTTTTGGTCTAAGACTTTCGCTACCAAAAAGGTGGTGGGTTTGGAACAATTTGATAGACGATTGCATTTGGATATTTCCGAGACTTCGAGCTCCATTGTGACATCATTTGTCCGCCATTTTTGGGAACAAATAATACATGTAGCATCTAATTTTCTACAACTGTAACATCCGAGAGCAGCACATTGTAAACTATTCCCAAGTTGACTCTCGCAATTTCAGAATTGCATTGCTCAATAAAGATCTAAAGTTCTTGCGTACAAGATATTTTGATAATCAACACGGTTAAAATTTAAGATATCATAATTCAACCCTCAAATCTCAAACATATTCATTTGGGCACAGCTTGGACCGATTTGAGGCTGTAACATATACATCCAATTAGATCATCCAAGTCACCTTCTTTCGAATCAATATGCACCAAGTGATACACAGCTTTAGCTGGTCTAGGATTGGTGACTCTTAGAACCAATTACCAGATCTTATACAATATTTTGTAAAATGAACTGGAGCGAAGATCTAAAATCACTTCCGACATACTCAGCGCCACACTTTGCCGAGCCACACCATCCAATATATGATTAAGATAAAGTGTATTAACTAAAAGATTATTTTTGCCTTTTTTGTCATATTTTTTTGAGGATGATTGATACTTTTCTTATACTGTTATTATTGTTTTAACCCTCCTAAAATAGAATCCTAGGTTCCCCTGGAGTAATATCATCTCAGACTTAATGATGACTAATGTGACATTCATGGGTCAAGTATTATTGATTAGTTCCACAAGAAAAAGTCTGTTTTTACATGGTACAATTAAAAATTTTCATTCATTTGTTATGAAATCAACCATAAATCAATTCCCCCTTATTTGGGAATATTCAAATAGAAAGCAATGATTCCGGCCAAATCAAGGAACAAAATCATGCCTTAGACAAAGGGATAGCATATCAATCTCAAGGATCATATCATGGCACTAATAAAGAGCAGATCATGCAACAAGTCAAATGACAGCAAATCAGCAATTATCTTCCTTAACCTTCTCATTCATTTTGTTGAATTCTCTGCATTCTATATTCTTTTCATTCTCATATTGGGGATGCTTTTATTGATACTGGACATAGACAACTGGTTATTAAAAATGTACTTTTAATACCAGACTTAAAGAAACCTTTTGTCAATAAACCAATTTACAAGTGATAATCCTTGTAATTTTGAATTCTTCAATGGTGGTTTTGTTATAAAGGGTAGGAGCAACAAAAACATCATGATAGAGGGCAATAAAAGCGGAAATCTCTATGTTCTTGAAAAGGTGCATCCAACAGCTCTATTCTCAAATAGAAATCAAGATGTAAATGGTCATCTTCATTCCAACGTGATCAGATTTTTGAATAACAAAGACTTCATTAGAGACCATAATTGGGATAATAAGTCCATTTGTGACAGTTTTCAAATTGAAAAATCTTGTAGATTGCGATTTTTGCCGTCAAGAATGTTCTCTAATAAACCATTATCTGTTATACATTCATATTTATGGGGGCCAACTCCGGTTAAATCTCATGATAGTTATCACTATTATGTAATTTTTATCAATGAGTGCACATGTTTTACTTGACTATACCCTATGAAACACAGATATTTCGTTGAGGTTAACGTATCCGTATCGAATACGATACTCGTCGAATACTCAAGGATATGTATCGGATATATCTCCTACGTATCCGATAATAATTAAATATTAAGATACTTTTGTATTCAAGTAACATATATAATTTTTGAGTTGAATTTTTAACATTTCCTTTCAAATTTACATTTCATACAATACATTAACAAAAATTCATACTACTTCAAAGACACATGAGTATTTTTTAAATATTATCTACAATTATATGTCAAAAGAGTATAAAATAAACCTATTGTGTTATAATCTGAGCAAAAATTACTTCTAAATAAACCTAACTCGATAAATATTAGCTTTGATTTCTTTAATTAATCACTTCACTTTGTGAATATACTATAGTGATACGATATATATTTTCTTGAAACTAAAAAGAATTATTAATTTTCCTTATTGTATTAAAGAATTACCAAAATATATAAGTATTAAGTTGGTTCAAAATAGTAAAAATATTAAATATATTTTATTATAATCGTATCTTGACCATACCCGTATCTTACTTTTTTAGATTTTGTCGTATCCGTATCGTATCGTATCTGTATCCGTATCTGCGCTTCATTGAATGTTTTACTTGACTATGCCCTATTAAAAGGAAATCAGATTTCTTCCAATGTTTTATTATCTTTCAAGCCATGGTGGAACGACAACTTGGTACGAAAATAATATTTTTCAATCCAATGGTAGAGGTGAGTACTCAAATGGGGCTTTCAGAAGCTATCTCATTAAATTTGGAATAATTCATGTCTTGTCCAAAGACTCCGAAACGTAAACACCGCAATGTTACTAAACTTGGACTCACTATGATGGCACATTCTCATGTTCCTAAGAAATATTGGATTGATGCTTTTTATACCACTGTTTTTCTCGTTAATCTTATGCCTTCATCGGTTCTTGATATGAACTCACCTTTTCAAAGATTGTTTGGTAAAAATCGTGACTATACCTCCTTTCGAGTCTTTGGAAGCAAATGTTTTCCTCATTTCCATGGCTATGCTTCAAACAAATTTGCTCCCAAGTATTTACCATGTGTATTTTTGCGTTATAGCATGAAGCATAAAGGATATCATTGCTTATGCCCCACATCAGGTCGGATATAAATTTCTCGTCATGCTATCTTTGATGAGCACGTTTTTCCTTATTCTAATCACATTTGATCAAAGCAAAACAGGAAAATCAGGCCATATCCACTTTTCAAGAATGTGCAGATCAGGTGGTGAAAGAACCACACATATCACCTCCCTTTGTTGTGTCAACCCATGATCACATTGATAGTTCATCACTAGTCAACACTTCATGAATTGTTACAGGATCTCAGCAGCCAAGTTGAAGCTATTCTAGAGTCAAGTGAAATGCCCACAGATGCATTAGATGCACCACCCATGTCAGAACTTAGCCCAATATTTGGCACACAAGCTGAATCTGATCCAGCATTTCAGCCCCATAGCACCACTGTGCCTCATCTTTGTTCTTCCAGGTAGCTACTCTTGGGATACGGAGCTTAGGCCAAATTCTTCATCTCCCTCATAGTCCATTGGACACACCATGATGAATAAATCCAAGGTTGGAATTGTCAAACCCAATCCCAATATAAGCATTTTTTATATCCACTGATATTCAAAAAGAGCCTAAGACTATAAAATCGACTCTTTTGCTCATCCAGATTAGGCTTATGCTATGCAAGAGGAACTCAATGATCGAAACAACAATGACACTTGGGATCATCTTGTTCCCCGTGATCTCTCCATGAATGTTGTTGGAAGTAAGTTGGTCTCCAAAACAAAACTTAAGGCTGGTGGATCTTTAGAGCGGCTTAAGACTTGTCTTGTTGTTAAGGGTTTCCACCAAGTTAAAGGAGTTGACTTTTCTAAGACATGCTCTCCGGTTATCAAACTTGGTAGTAAGCATACTATACTCCCTGTTGCTATTATGCAAGGTTGGGATATTCGTAAGCTTGATGTAAAAAATGTATTCCTACATGGGCAATAATCAGACCCGGTATTCATGGACCAACATCTTGGGTTTGTAGACTCCTCTCATCCTGACCATGTTTGTCATCTTAAGAAAGCTCTCTATGGGCTTCGCTAAACACTTCGTGCTTGGTTTGACAGATTTAGTGTATTTCTTTTCACCCTTGGATTCTATTGTAGTGTGGCCGATCCTTCCTTATTTGTCTGGCATAATAATCATGGTACCCTAATTTACTCTTATACGGTGATGATATTGTTGTCACTAGTGATAATAGTGCTATGTTGAATCATTTTGTCTCTCCTCTCAGTCATGAGTTGGCTATGAAGGATCTTGGGCTTCTTTTATTATTTACTTGGGATAGAGGTCACTCCTTTAGATGATGGCCTTCATTTATCTCAAACAAAGTATGCAAATGGAACTTCTTGAACGTGCAAATATGACAAATTGTAACTTCGTCCCTACACCGATGGTGAAAAAAAGGTCTCATGGATCATCTGCTCCACTATTTTCACCTAACTCACTATCATAATTTGGTTGGCGGGTTACAATATTTAACTATGACACGGCCTGATATATCATTTAGTGTGAATCATTTCTAACAATATATGGCATACCCTACGGAGGAGAACTGTCATGTTGTGAAACATATTCTTAGATACATTAATGGCACTTTGGACTATGGCCTCCATCTTCGTCACTCTGGATCATTTGAACTTTATGTTTATTCTGATGCTAATTGGGTTAGTTGTCCAGTAACACGTCACTCTACATTGCAATTTTGCACATTCTTATGTCCTAATTGTCTCTCGTGGAGTGCTAAGAAAGACCAACTGTTGTCAAGTGTAGTACTGAAGCTGAATATAAATCCATGGCTTTCACTACAACTGAAATTACTTGGATCAATTTCATATGAGACATTGGTGTTTCCTTGCTTTAAACCTCCTACTTTATTTTGTGATAATCTAATTGCATTGTTCCTCACAGTCAATCCAATTTTTCATGCACGATCTAAGCACGTTGAGGTGAACTACCATTATGTGCGGAAAAAAGTTACCGTCAACTCTCTCATCACAAAAGTTTGCAGCATCATCTCAACAACTCGCCGATGTATTCACTAAAGCACCCTCACGTGAGCCCTTTGAGTCGATATATACCAAACTTGGCATCCAACCTCGTCCTCGTTTGAGGGGGAGTATAGAAAGCAATGATGTCGGCCAAATCAAGGAACAAAATCATGCCTTAAACAAATGGATAGCATACCAATCTCAAGGATAATGATCATGGCACAAATAAAGTGCAGATCGTGCATCGAGTCAAGTGACAGCAAATCAGCAATTATTTCCTAAACCTTCTCATTCATTTTGCTGAATTCCCTGCATTCTATATTCTTTCCATTCTGGTACTTAGAAAATGTTTGTTTGAATTTCAAATGGTTTTCTCCCGTAGAAACCATTCTCTGCTTTTAATATTCTGTCCATTGTATTCCTTATATAAAGAAAATATATTTCCTTCTCTGGTAGGGAAAAAGGTAATAATATTCAGATATTCCATATTCTGAGCTTCATGTTATTCCTCTCAAGGAAGATGTGGTCTACAGGGCATCCCAATTGGATTGAATGGGATTGACAGTTACAAACCAACGGACATCAATTACCATCTATCAGATATTGAAGTACATATTACATAGTAATGCACATTCCATTTATAGACTCCATTACATAGTACTAGCATTTTGTATCTAGATGGGAGAGGAATACGCACACCACAAATTCTGAACAGGCATAACTGATCGTGCTTGCTGCTTATCCCTGCAAACTTCCATCTAATGGCAGGGCAGCCATAAGCCTGTAAATGCCATTTCCAGCAATGCCAGAATACAACCAGAACCAATCCAACCTCAAGGCACCATGCGTTTCTATGGTGGAACACACACAAGGAAGACAGAACCTAACAGCTGAATCTCATAAGTCCTTAAACGGGAATGTTTCAGCAGCTTGAACTTTTCATGGCCACAAATTATAAACAAATCCCGGTCAGACCAGAGTAGAATTCCAGACTAAAATCAACCTAATGTCCAAGGTTAACAAACAAATTGACACTGATTAAATTATTTAATACTCATCACAGATCAATTCACAAGCACGACATCATTTTGTTGCAGCAAAGCTATGCACTAAACAATCTGCAAAATCTAAACAAGTGAAAATTGAAATATATCAACCCTAGAAAAGTACAAGTATTGGCATTCCCTCATGGATAAACAAAAGAATTCAACAAATCTATATTGACTTCTGCTGGCTGTAACGTAATATTCCGTAGACATCTATGATGCCCGGAGGAAAAACAGGATGGATCAATTGCTGCTCTAATTGCAACCTTTGCCACTGCAGTTGCATTTACAGGAGGACTGAATAATGGACCAATGAGAGGGACCTGAGTCAACGGCTTTGCACGTTGGAGAACCTGCAATAATTGAGTACATTGTGATAAGCAAATGACCAAAAACACCTTAGTTTCCATTGAAAAAATTATTTCCTCCTAGAGAAATTCTATCAGGTGGGCATTTCATACTCGTGGTCTGCTCCTTTCTTGGGTCTCATTATGCGTGTGCGAGAGAGAGAGAGAGAGAGAAGTTTTTGCAAACAATAGATCAAGTAGATTCTGAAACCAATAGTACTGGCAACCAGATGTAGATATGCACAGGCCGCACCAAACAAATATTTTCTTCTCTAATCAAAAATATATACAGCAAACAGTAGTTATTACAGAGGCCATTCCAGAAAACAGTAGTTACTAGATAGGTCAGTATATAAATCTACCATCGGAATCATTTTAGTACTTTATTGAGTGATAAGGAGAAACAACATACTGAATAGAACGAGAGAACAAGTATACTGCATAGAACGACCAAATTTCATAATGAAAACACAAAATACTTACCATCTCCAACGGGGAGCCAATTACACCCAGAGGCAACTTCATGCTACCCACACAGCAAGTTCCATAAATGAATCCAGGCCTCAAAATTATTCCTGAAACAAAAAGGATACTTCTGTCATGCATTTGAAATGTCCCATTCTAGGAAAAAAAAAAAGTAATGTTTTCTGAATAAAAGATGCTAGAAGTAAAACTGCAAAATCAAAATGAGTGCAGTTTTTATGAAGTCCTAATTTTAACAGTCTTTTATGCTCGAACCAGTTTTTCGGGTTAGCAGGCAGGTGCCTCAGCTGTCAGGCATTTTTACCGTCACAAAAATCTAACTATAAGTGCTGCGCAACATTTTCATGATAATGTTTCAAACCACTATGACAAGGAGATAACTCACCTCCATATGGATATTTGGTTAGTAGCTCTGTTTCGGAAGCTCTCTACATCACACATGCCACAAACATCAATAAAGTCGCCAAAAAGAATTTAAGGGGAAAAAAGGTATTTTAAACATCAAGTTGTTCACAAATACATGTATCTATACATAATGCAACATTGTAACACTTTACATAAATGAAATTCAAAGGCATACTTTGTGAAACAACAATAAACCAGTTACTATGACTTACTACCCGAAATGCAAATTGAAAATGAAAAACAAGTGCAAGAACAACAGTATGAAAGCAGCAATTCAAATTTGCTAAGGTCAAGAGTATTAGAGTAAGTTAGCATATTATTATTATTATCACAGTAGTTTAGTTGTAGAAATAATCAGTTCGGGGACTAGGGCCAATGTCATCCGCTGACTGCATCAAACTCCTCAACATGGTCCTGTTGCATCTATTTCCAACCCTTATGATGACTTTTCTTTTCAACTGAGTCAGCTCATCCAATAGCTGTCTTCATTTTCTCCACAGTTGTCTACTCCTAATGCATGTAGTTCTACATGCAAGGTTGATTGCCCAACCTTCTTCATCCTCATGGATTATTGATCCAGGAGCTAGTGATCACATATCTAGTATTTCTTCCCTATGCTCAAATTTTTGTTTTTCTAACTCACATATTGTCTTAGCTAATGATTCGGTCATGCGATATCTTCATCCTGCTAAGTTTATGCCATTAACCTTTGGTTCATTTGTTCTTGACTTTTTATTTTTTTTTAAAAATTTTGTTGTTCTATTTCCCTATTTTCTTTGCAATTCAGAATATTCTAGTATAGGACACTATTGTAGTTGTCTTCAATATCGATCTAATATTAAATAGGCAATAGGGTGCAAGGGTGTAGGATAGACACATCCAGAACAAAATATTATTTCACAATCTCTTTCCTCCTCCCTTCTCTTTTCTTCTTTCTTTTTTCTAAACCATAAATGGGCAATAAGGTCACATGTGAATACATTTGAACCACAGATAAATTGATATGAGGATATACCGAAGGGGGAAGAAATCTACCTTGCCCTCGTAGTATCCTTGTAGCAACTAATTTATCAGACCAAAGTCAGCAGCAGAGATATAAACAAATCTTTTTACTCCTACAGACAAGAATGAGAGGTCGATTACTAATCAAGAGTGTTAGTAGTAGGTATAAGAACCATACGCTTTTACTTTTAGAGAAGTAGTTCTATACTAGAGAAATAAATATGAAAGGAAAAATTCTAGATGCACATCAAGAAGAAGAAAACAAAGGAGGCTACAATTAATAGAACTACTGCCACAAGAAGGAACAAGCATCTCTAAAATTGTACAGGAGTATTAATCATAAGATGTTCAAAAGTTATTCAGCTCCAAAAAAAAATGAGGCATGGATTCTCCACAAATATAGAAAGCACAACCACCAAAAGCTACCGGCCTACCAGGCTAATAATCAGAATAGCACCTCTTCTGCTTCTCTTTCTTTGACTGGGGATTTCTTCTTTTCTACTTTCAATTAGCTCATGAAACAGTTAGCAGCATCCCGGCAGGAAGGAACACAAGGGCATCAAAAAAAAATTTTGTTATGATTTATGCAAGTATAGTCACCCATCAAATAAGTTGTAATAGTCTAACCTCCATTATACAAGGTATTTCAAGATATTTTGGTATATTTTGACCAATGTTTTGAAAAAATAATTCTTAATTTTTTATTTTTTTTATTCTGTTTTCGAAACGGGTCAAAACATTTCTGAAACATGTCAAAACGTTTCCATTTCCTAGGTGACCGAAATGAAATTTTGATCATCAACTCCAACACACCACATACAAAAGTATGGGCCATTGTACGAACCTTGTAGAAAGGTACCACAATCATCAGCAGTCCAATTCAACATCTCCACTTAAACCATCCAAGTTAAATTTATTTGTCAGCATCCTCCTTAACTTCCCTTCTTACAAATGTACTAGCGATGACCACATGCCAGAAGATACTATACAATACTAAAAATCAAACATTGACTCTGCAATATTTATATTTTAAATACCAATGTGATTTTTTTCTAATTACGCAATTTAAAATTAAAATGAAGAGAGAAAAAAGAGAAGTAAGTGTGAATTGATGAGATTGTTTGACATTAGAATGTGTTGTTTGAGTTATCTGACATAGGAGGCAGCCGTGCAGAAAGAGGATGTTTTTGAGCGGGAAAAAAAATTGAATGAATATTATACTATTTGATCAAAATAAATGAAGATTTGATCAATCTTGACTGTTGTTGTACTTTTATAACTTGAGAATTCAACTTTCTTGGAATAACATTAGATAGATGATTCAAGAATAATGAATGGGCACTTCAAGTTTTCTAGAGCTCAAGTAGTTACATTCGTGTTGTGAATGTGAAGTGAAAGTGTGGTTAACAATTAACAAGAAAATGCGATCAATAAGGAACACATAGATTTGCGTGGTTCCAAGGATTGAAATTTCATTTAAATGTATTATTTCAGTCATTTAGAAAACAGAAACATAATGAAAAAAATAAAAAATTTAAAAATTATTTTTTCAAAACATTAGTCGAAATATATCAAATTATTTTGAAATACTTTGAAAAATTCCGAAACAATTGTACAAATGTATTGAAATATTACAAAACATCTTGAAATATCATGAAATACCTCGAAATATTATAATTTCGATTTTATCACTAATTCGTTTCGGTATCCCTCGAAATGGAAACGTTTTGAAATTTTGATCCTTGCGTGGTTCGATAAAATCCCTGCCCATGTCCATAAGAGTGGTTGTTCTTCAGACTTCAATATACCAGAATGATAGTAGAGTTGCATTTTATAGGCTAACACCGACTGAGACCCTAATTTTGGTACATTATCTCAACTCAATTTATCAAAATACCCAACATACATATATCATACCGTGGGACCCCAACCCCAAAATATAATTCAACTTTGGCAAACAATAGTAGATATCTTTGACGGGCTTGTGGACTCGCTGTACTCTAGTGCACTGCTCTCCACTATGCTACTGTACTCTACCCACAGGCCATTGGAGCTTTTTTGGCATAATAGATATGAGCCATCATCCATTTCCAACTATTAGTTTCCAAAGTTTCAGAATTTCCTCCACAACCACATTGAGCATCTCTATACTTCACTCAATACCCTCTCCTATTCTTCTATTATCAACAAACTATTTTACAAGAAAACAACCTAAAACATCAAACTAAGCCAATGATTCCCCTAAGAATGGATCTGTCATTTGGACAATAAGGATGTTTAAAAGGACTCCAAATCAGGCTTTCATCACCTCCACTTTGTATGCTAGAACCCACATATGGTCATCCAGAACTACAGGAACAAGAACTGCTAAGAAATACAGGCACAAGAACTGTTAATCTATTCTACCTTTACTTATCTCTTCAAGTAAAGATTATAGCACACAGAAGACTCCTTAACTTAGTGGTGGTATATGAGTGATACATCCAGCAAGTGCCAATGCAAACAGTTCTGGAGGTTACTTATCATATTCAAGTACCCTTTATGATCCTTCAAGTTAGGTTTTTAGGTAAATCATGGACTGGCTTTTCTATGCAGATTAGCAAGTCGACCAACTCATCCACGTTCATCCGACCTACTCTTCAGATAATACTATCACCCTTTAGCATATTTAGTCGATTTTAATGGTTCACGCTCAGTTGACCACTCCACTGGTAAAATGCCCAACCATGCTGTAAACCTACAGGACTACACATTCTTGTGTCAATTGTTCTTTAAACTAAACATCACAGCATCAAATAATCCTTAATCAGAAGAATAATTAATCCAATAATCATCCAATTCAAGGGCCTTGATCCCTGTGTCACGAACACAACATGGAGGCCATTAACCCCATCTTGATAATTTTTCTTCACTTGCCCAAACAAGATTAGCTCCAAATGGTCAATGATACACCTCCCCTCAATACCACCCAAACACAGATGCTGATGCCAATGTGCCAGCCAAGAGAATGGCTCTTCCCTAGAAATTATATTGGTCATTCTATGCCTCCAGGGTTTTTGATCCCTTTCATCGTTACTTAAACTTGTAATCATCCTTTGCCAAAAAAATCATCCTTGTTAATTATATTTCCAGTCCAATCTTCCATAGTTTTTCCATACAGAAAACTCTTCTTTTTCCATACAAAATTCTATTCCTCTTTATTACTCTTGTACTCTTCAATTTACCACTCCACTTTATATAAGTATTCTTCTCACACACTCCTTCATTCTTTCTGATCAAATTTACTGTTAGAACGACAACAGAAAACAGGTTAGTCAGACAGCACACGAAGACATCTTTTTTTCCTTCTTAGCATGAGAAATAGGCTAATAGCAACAACACATTGACCAGGGAGTAACTTGGGTACTGTTATGTTATGTGTTATTTCTAGTCAAAGGGTAGTTTAGTACTTTGTGACTACATATATTCCCATAATATTTTGTCTCCTCTTCTTCTTCTTCTATTCTCTTCTCATAAACCCTAATTACTTTGTAATTCTAATCTAAAGCCGTAGAGTTGTCAGAAATCGTCAAGATTTATCGGACTTAAAACAGGGTGGCTGACATCATACTGACAAGTGACATCAGCGGCTGAAATGCTGACATCAGCAACTCGACTGGGTCAGATTTTATTTTTTTGCCCTGAGATTTATAGTGATTTTCTTGGATTTTTTTGAAGCCATATGGTGAGACTTTCGATTTGTTGAAGATTTTTCTGGTTTTTTAACCGTCAACATGATATCTGATTTTTATGGGCATTCCACCTGCTGTTTTTGCTTCCATTCTGCTGAGTGGGGTGCAAAAAAGGGTAGATCTCCGATGCCCATGAAGGTTTGTTGCAGTTAAATCAGATTTGGGAGGTGTTTTTCCCAATTTTCAGATTTGGCTACAATGTTTTCCTCCTTTGTCCAATTTCGGGCTACTGTTCCAGGCCCTCCTGTGTGAAGCTCTGCTGCTATCAGATGAGGTGTTTGGCTACTGCTTGATCCTTTTTGCCCATTGTTGTACAATTTTTGGGTCTCAATTTCCTCTTTTTTGATTTTCTCCTATTGGAAGGACATGTCGGAAGCTATTGAGACATCTACTAATGTTGGCGTAGTTTAGGGGGAGTGTTATGTTATGTGTTATTTCTAGACTAAGGGTAGTTTAGTACTTTGTGACTATATATAAAAGTTGGATGTAGTTGTGTAACCTATCACACTACTCTATTCCCATAATCTTTTCTCTCGTTTTCTCTTCTCCCAAACCCTAATTACTTTGTAATTCAACTGGCATCTTCAGTTAAAGACAGTTTGTTTTATTTTATTTTGATCCAATTAAAATAGCTTCAATGCAGCTTCCATTAGCCTGTGCCTCTCGACCCACACCAGCCCACAACATTTAGACACAGAAACGGAAAAACAAAAAGAGCAGGAGAAGGGAGGGGAGGAAGAATCAATGAAGCATGTCCCTGCATAGAAATAGCTTAACAGGATCCATGAAACAAAATTGGCATAACTGAAGTCATGAGCACCGCCTACAAAGAGACTCGTGACAGAATGAGCAAAATAAAACATTACCACATTACCCTTTTTTTCATCAAGGACACAATTATTCAATGAAAAAGATGAAGGACATTAATTTATACCCAAACATTCCAGCTAAATAATAAGGAATACTCTTAGATTTTATTAAAATGGTGGCTTTCTGAAACAGTTTGCCATGGATTCTTTGACAAGAGAATTCCGGTAGGTGCAATATAGAAGTCCATGGACCCATTTAATATTTTCAGATTATTGTCACAAAGCTTGGAAACCATAAACCGGTCAGGACCAAATGGAAAACCAGAATTCTTTCGTAACAGACTGGTGATTGATATCATCTAAGTTTTTTCAGATTATTCTGTCACAAAGCTTGGAAACCATAAATCGGTCAGGACCAAATGGAAAACCAGAATTCTATAGTAACAGACTGATGATTGATATCATCTAACTCTTTGATCTCATAGTCCAACTATTTTCCAAAAGATTACATGCAAGTAGAGCCTTGTAAAGATATGCCTTACAATTTCTATTATCTAGCGCCTCTTAATTCTCACTTATTATCAATCATGTGGAAAACAAAGAGAGAGAGTTTGTGTGCATGTGTGTGAAGGAAGGGGGGCACAAAGAGAGAGAGGTAGCGCATATAATATGACTAATCAGTATATCAATACCTTCTTCTGCAGCAGCTCTGATTGCATTAATGTTAGCAGTTCCATTGATCTTATACATGTATGAGTTAGAGCCAAAACCACCAACGCAAGAAATCTGCAAAGGTGGTCCTTAAATTAAAACAGAAAAAGTTAACGAAACCCATATCTACATCCAGTAGGAAAGAAATTGAGATATCTATAAAAACTCGTATCTACAACCATGTAGTCTTAAACGAAAAAAAGAGAACCACAATGAAGCAAGAAAATATCTCCTTGCACTAAGCAAAGGAAGATGAATTTTATTTTTTTGCTTCTTGACAAAAACATGAAAGCCAGTTGAAAACAGGGTTTCCTAGGAGATTAGGTGATTTTTTATGCCTCAAAACTTAGATGAGTTTCACATATCAAATACCCAGCAGAAAATCTGCTTACAAATAGAATTTTAAGCATTCTTGAGCCTTGCCACTTGTCATCTAAAAACCCTCATTTCTGTCAAACTCATTCTAGGAACATGCTCCAATAGCTTGAAGTATTAGCCTGCAACAAGTGTATCTTACGATATTTTGGAACCCAAATTCAAGCCACATTCATTTAAGATTCAAATGAAGTGAAAAAGTAAAGTTCGGATAAGTAATCCGATGTCTCACATATCAGAAGGCAATCTTCTATTAATAGATAAACTACATTCCACACGGAGGCAAGTATCAAAATATCGTTTCGAAACGGTCGAAACATCCGAAACGTTTTCAAGGAGACCGAAACGAAACAGTGATGAAATTGAAATTCTGATATTTTGAAGTATTCCATAATATTTTTAAATGTATTATAATATTTCAATGCATTTGCACAATTGTTTTAGAATGTTTCAAGGTATTTCAAGATACTTTGATATATTTCCATCAATGTTTTAAAAAAATAATTCTTAAATTTTTTATTTTTTTCATTATATTTTCGAAACAGGTCAAAACGTTTCCGTTTTCTAAGTGACCGAAATAATACACCGAAACGATATTTTGATCCTTGCACAGAGGTGCCCAGCTTACACTAATACAAAAAAGAGGAATATTCACAAACTCATTAGACACCAAAGCACAAAAGGAAGCCAAGAAATACACCCGGTCTTCAACTTCTAACCCTTGTCTTCAAAGATCCTCGCATTCCTTTCTATCCAAATAGTAGCAAAAAAATTACTTCCCGGGCCAATGACAACCAATCAAATCATAGGTGTCACGGATCTAGGCATCACCCAACAAACACAAAATCATACAATTTTGTTCCACAATGAGATCGCAATCGGACAATGCAAAAAAAAAAGGATGATGCATGCTCATGAGCAATCAACCATGAACAAATTTTCACCTCTAAAGACACTTTGACTTTCCAAATTTTCACTGATGGAAAGAATAATGAGTGAAGAATTATCAATTAAGAACCCAAAGAAGGATTTATTTGAAAAAATCCCCATCGGATCACCAATGCAATATCTTTTATCTGACTAATTTTGAGTCAAAGAAACAATATTAAGCATATAGAGAAGAACCAATAACTCTAAACATTCCCAATCATTAAGACTCCCAAGAAAACCAAAAATCCCAAGAAACAAGGTAAGCGTAGGATCGTACAAGGAAAGCAATCCAATGATTGAAACTCGATAAAAGCTAAGGAAAAAGAGTAGAAAACGAAGACTCCCCAGCGTAAGTACCTTCTCAAAAATGAACCCTCCTTCTATCTCCCCAAGTGAATTTAACTCTTTGAGAAAAATAAAATAATCACTTAGAAATGAACTTACCTAGACTCTAAAAGCTACCCTTTTCAACTCATTTGCTTGTAACCCATATTTGATCATAATAATAGAGTGTCACAGTGAATCTTGCTCGAAAGGGAATCTCTAAAGTCATTTAAGCTACAATCATTTTTAACCCGTTCCCAACTGAAAAAACACCTTTAACTTTTGGGCTAGACACAACCTCCCAACACATCAAGTGGTCATTGTGACCTTTACCCACCCCTTTTTATAAAAAATCTCTTGTCAACCCGTCAATCTTCTAACCAAAAAATACTTAACATTAGTCAATCTTCCCTAGAAATGAAAGTTTTCCTCCACCTATCTAATTCCTCCCCAATTTCTCAATAATAGGATCCCAAAAGGACCTACACATTGGATTACTACCTAGAGGGAGACCTAAATACTTTAACGATCATTCTTCCAAGGAAACCTTTCCTTAACTAGAATTTATACCCACAATTATACTCTTTTTCAAGTTAACCTTAAGGCTAGAAATTGCCCCAAAAACTTCAACAATCTTTTTTAAGTTCTTAAATTTCTCCTCATCTCCCTAAGAAAAGAAAATAGTATCATATGCATGTTGCAAATAAGATGCCACAACCCTCTCACTCCCAATCACAAAACCATGAACCAAATTACTCTTCTCCACGTCTGTCATAAGTTTACTCAATCCACCTAAAGTGACCAAAAAATGAGATAAAAGATTTTCTTGCCTCAACCCTCTATATGCCTTAAATTTACCCCTAAGCTTCCCATTCAATATAGCAGAGAAATCCAACGACTTCAAGTATCCCCTCATCCATTTCCTCTATCATCCTTCAAAGCCTTTTACCTCCATATGTCCAAAAAATTTCAAACCACATGGTCATATGCTTTCTCAAAATCAATATCGAACACAATAACCCCTCCCATCTCAACTCTATAATATTCAACCATCTCATTAGCTATAAGAATCACATCCAAAATTTGTTTACTCCTCACAAAAACCCCTTGAAATTTGAAAAAGTAACATTTAAACACTCCCTAAGCCTAATTAAAAAGACATTAGTATTGATCTTATACAAGCTTGTAACTAGGCGAATTGGTGTGAAATTCTTCAACTTCATGGAATTAACTTTTTTGGGGATTAGACAATTAAATGTTGCATTCATAACTGCATTCACCATACCATTATGAAAGATACTCAATCACCTTCATCTTATCCCATCAAACCTAAAAAATACCCATAACAAAAACTTCAAGATCCGAAGTTTTATCTTTGCCACACTCACAGACAACCTTCTTACTTCCTTCACTTTGAAAGGGCTCTCCATCCACCTTGCTTCCCTCTCTCAAATTAGACACCACCCAAGACCAATTAAGATAGGCCTAGATCAATCATGGTTAGAGTAAAATTGTGCAAAAATCTAACAATCTCCCCTTTAATCAAAGCCTCATCATCAATAATCGACCATATCAAGCTCCAACCTATCAATAATTTTTCTCAACCTACTACCTTTTGTCACTCTATGAAAAAATTTAATATTATTATCACATTCTTTCATCCATTTAACCTTTGATTTCTGTCTCCAACTAATTTCTTCTTCAAACACCACTTCCTCAAATTATTCCTAAGGTCCTTGTGTTCCTTCCCCAAAGCTTCATTCAACCCCCTTCTTCTAACCTATCAATATTCATAATCGTCTCTGATATGACCCTTTCAACTTCACGAACATCTCCAAACACTTCTTTATTACACATTTTCAATTCTTGTCTAACAAACTCAAGCTTCCTCATAAACTTAAAAACCTCTAGACAACCATTTCTTAATCTTTTTCATAAAACTACTATGTTCCACCCACATGTTTTCAAACCTAAAAGGGCAAGGACCCCATCATATTCGAATCTAGAAGAACTATAGGATAGAAATCACCTTGACAAAGCCTCATGTCTAACTCGGGAAACAATCCTCCCGCCCTACAGAAAACAAGAGCCTATCCAGTCTTTTGCGTACAACCCACTTCTAAAATTATAACACGTAAAAGCACCATTTGCTAAAGGAGGGTCCAGTGTTTTGAAAAGCTCGCCTAGGCGAGAAGCGAGATTTTGTCGTCTTGAACACCCCAAGCAAAGCGAATGTGACTGAAGCGAGAAAAAAGCGAGAAAAACGAGCGCCTTGAGATTAAGCGAAAGGCGAAAAAGCGAGCACCTTAGTTATACGAGACGAGGTTGTGTTTTATTTTTATTGTGGACCATTGGATTGTTTTAGTATTGTGGACCGTTGGATTGGGGTTATTGGAAAAAAAAATTATAAGATGCCCATACACCCAATTACTCCTTTATCCCATAAATATAAAACTCAAACCCTAATTTTGCTCAGGATCAGACGATCGACTACTACCGCTCGTCTGCTGCTGCTCCTTCCCCTCTGGTCAGAGATGATCGATTGCTAGCTGCTACTACTCCTCCTTCCTCACTAGTCACAGGTTTGTCTCCTCTTTTTCTTCTCTCTTCTGTTTCTCTTCTTCTCTGGTTCTTTTTTGCTTCTTCTCTACTTCTTCTCTGATTCTCTTCTCGCTTCTGATTCTGGTTCTTCTTCTCTTTTCTATTTTCTATTTCTGTTGCTACTGTTGTTTTTTTTTCTACTTCTACTGATGTCTGATAGTGTTGTAATTTTTTTTTTTTTGCTTTTGATTCTAATTCTTCTCTCTTCTGTTTTCTATTTCTGCTGCTGCTATTTTTTTTCCTGCTATTGTCGATGTCTGATAGTACTGTAATTTTTTTTTTGGTTCTTCTTCTCTCTTATGTTTCTGCTGCTGCTATTTTGTTTCCTGCTTCTGCTTTTTTTTTTCTACTTCTATTTTTTTTCTGCTTCTGCTTCTTTAATGATGAATGCTGATGATCCTGATTCTTTAATGTTGTTGCTTTTTTAATGTTTGTATCGCTGATGATTTTGATTTTTTAAGTACTTGAGATAGTTTCTTTAGTTGCTTGAATTGTGTGTCTTATGTTTTTAAATATTAGGATTTAGGATATTATTAGTGTTTGTTTAAATTTAAATGTTTAAGCTATGACTGTTATTAAAATTTGAGATATTATTAGTATTTGTTTTAATTTAAATGTTTATGGTTTTACTTGCATTTAAATATTTAGTATACATAAAATTAGACCTTAGATGTTTAGAAGTAATTAAACTAAAAATTTTTTTTTTTTTTAATTGTTCGCTTCGTTTTGGTAAATCATTTCTCTTTGCTTCTCGCTTCTCACCGAGGCTTTAGGAGCCTTGGTCGCTTCGACTCGCTTTACGCCTTAAATAACACTGGGAGGGTTCCCGAGTATGAAATAAAAGTATCAAAATCTATCATGTTTTTTGTTATTGTAACCCCATTCAACTTCTCCAAAGGATATTTGATAACATTAAAATCTCTCCCAATAAACCATCTGGTATTGCATATCAAAGCTCTAAACCTAGTTATTAGGTACATACACCCTCATAACCCACCACTCAAGGCTATCCCTATTTCCAATTCTAACTAAACGTGTATATTCACCCTCAATTGATTCTTTCACTAGCATTGATCTCTCATCCCAGATAATTACTACCCACCTGATCTCCCCCACATGTACTAGAAAAGACCAAATCCTAAACTTAGACCCCTGCGATATAAGACCCTATGTATTTATCTTAAATTATATTAAATTATTGTGTATTATGTTGAGTTTTGATAAATTGATTATTGTTAATTGATTATTGTAGTTGTTGTTGAGATCTTAGAAGACTTGTTGTTTTGGGGTAGTCACTTTCAGGAGTAATTGAGCTGATGACTTCTAAATGTAAATACATAAATATAACATCAAAAAAGGGATTCAAATCGTTGTTGAAAGATTGATCAAGAAGTTTGAGTTTGTGAGTATCGACTTTCGTGTCAAATTTAGTGTTAGGCGCATTTAACTTGAGAAGAGTAACTAGGTAAGTTTATAAATGTTTTTATGTCAAAATAAACTGTCATTGAATACAGAAGACCAAGAAACTTCGGGATAGGTGATATGAAGTGTATTAGAAATTTGGAAGTATTCCAGAATTAAAATACATTTTGGAAAAAATTTGGCATTTTGGTTATAACTTTTTACCCTGATGTTCGATTTTTCTAATTTTTGCAATATTAGAAAGTAGACTTCAAGATCTTCAAAAGGATGTTTCATGAATTAAACTCTAACTAGGACAAAACTGGCTTGAAAAATTAGGACAAGTTGCAGAATCTTGGAGTGCATTCAAACGCAAGTTAGAATGGGGAAATTCTAGGAGCAAAGCTCGTTCGAACACAAAATGCTCTATTTCGACGCAAGTACTCCATTTGAACGCAAAATCTTCCATTCGAACACTAGCGCGTGTTTTTGCCTAATTAGTTTAGCGCCTCTTAAACAGTTTTTGACTATATAAATACCCTAGGGGCATTTTTAATGTTGTTTTCGCTATTTTTCAACCCTAGGAAGTCAAGAAGAGTTGGGAGAGAGGAAAACAGACTAGATCTTAAAGGATTAACAAATTGGTAGTAGCAATAAAAAGTGTTAGAATAAATTATTTGCAGATTAAGGTCAAGTATATGTATCTTTTTTTATCCTGATTCTAATATATATTTTAGATCTACAATGATGTATTCTTTTGAATTATATGATTCGTTCCTTGAATAAATACATAATCTACATCCAAAATTGTATATTCTTGATCAAAAACCCTAGATCTTAAATATATATTTTTACTATCTCTTACATGTTTTAATTGGATTAGTTATGTTAGATGTTATTTCTAGACTACGAGTATATATAAAAGCTGAGTGTATTTGTGTAACATAATGCACTATTCTTTTCCAATATTCTTCCTTCTCTTCCCTAAACTCTAATGACCTCATAATCTAACTTGTTATCAGAGCTTCAATCAATACATCTCACAAATTTTGAAAACATCAAAAATTCATCATTATAGCAAGTAGTGTTGACGTCACTGTTCTAACGTGCTAACATTAGCGCCAGGCTGTCAAAAATTTTCGAGACCCAGACCATCTAAACCAACTTGGTCTCCTAAGCACCATGGTTATTTTTGTGAAATTTTTCGATGCTATCTGATTGACTTTGTGATTTTTTGAATTTTTTGGGGAATATTCGACTTGAATTTCAAATTGGCTTTCTTGATGCAATCTGGAGCTTGGATCTTGATTTCTCCTACTCAATAGGGTGCGATTGGGCAGATCTTGAATGCCCATAGCCCTTTTTTGCTAATTGGATTGATTTGAGTTTTTGGACTCCTGGGTACATCCGCCCTTTTGTTCTGGCTTTGTTCCTTGCTTCTTATACACACGAAGTTTTTTAGGCTATTGTTGGGTTTTGTAACTTTTGTTATTGCTACACAAAAGGTTGTACAACCACTGTTGGGTTTTGTTGCTCCTACACAAGGGTTGTACAACCATTGTTGGAGTCATTTTCCTGGTTCCTTTGATGATTGAGTTGTGTTTTTGGGATTGCTTGCTATCTCTTGTTGATTATAATGTGAGCGTACGTCAGTAACCTATCGTAATTTCACTCAAGTTGAGATGCAAACTCTTTGGCATCTAAAGACTCGACTTGATGTTTCCTCTACTACATCTCTTAATCCTACATTTTCTTCCAATTTTGCTCATACAGGTATATTTGCTAGTGTATTTACTTTTTCATCCTCGTATACTCATTGGACAATAGATTCTGGAGCCACAGATCACATGAAAAGTTCTTCTAGTCTTTTCTTTTCATATTCTACTTGTTCTAGTAGGGATAAAATTAAGGTGGCAAATGAATCTTTATCCTCTACTTTAGGAAAATGTTCAATTAATTGTTCTCCGTCTTTTCTCTTCATATTCTACTTGTTCTAGTAGGGATAAAGTTAAGGTGACTGACGAATCTTTATCCTTTATTTTTAGAAAATGTTCAACTAATTATTCTCCATCTTTATCTCTCTCCTCTATTCTTCATGTTTTCAATTTTTCCACTAATTTCTTGTTTGTTAGCAGTATTACCTAATTCTTAAATTGTTCAGTGACTTTTTCTCCGACTCATTGTATCTTTTAAGAATTGGAATCAGAAAAAACGATTGATACTCGTAGAGCACATAGTAGTCTGTACCTCTTGGATGTTGAAGTTCTTCTCAGTCTATTAGTCAAACTCTCCAAGTAGATGGTATTTTAGCCCTTCAGCTCTTGCACCAATGATATAGACATTTGAGGCATCCCTCATTTAATATTCCCGAACATCTTTTTCCTAGTCTATTTAAGAAATGTAATAGACAATCTTTTGCTATATTGTTTTACTATTTGCTATAAGGTTGCTCCCGTTTTACAATAAGGTTGCTCCCATTTTACTATTTGCTATATTGTTATGGAACCTAAGCAAGATGTTATTGCTCCATCTTTGCCTCCTACCTCCACTTCTTCAATTATTCTTAATGGTCCCATGACTTCCGTTAAACTCAATGGGACTAATTATATTTTATGGTCCCGCTCTGTTCAAGTCTTTCTTCGAGATAAAGGTTTCAAGAAATATTTGCTTAATCTTAAACCCAAGGAAGATACTCCTGAATATGATCAGTCGGAACAAGAGGACGCTCAGATTATGTCCTTATTGTTGAATAGCATTGAGCCTAGTATTAGCTCTTCTCTGCTCTATCTTGATACTACCAAAGAGATATAGGATCAATTGACCACTATGTATTCTGGTACAAGAAATTTTACCCGTGCCTATGAGGTGTGCAAGGAGTACTTCCGGTTGGAGCAGCGTACTCTGAACCTTGCAAATTATTACTCTCACGTTCGGAGAATCTATGAAAAGATGAAGACCTACCATCCATTTACTACTGATGCAAGAGTTTGGTAAAAGTAACATGAGGATATGAATGTTGTTAGGTTTTTGGTAGGATTGAAACCTGAAAATGAGGGTATTCGTTCTCAGATTTTAGGTGGTTCTAGTCTTCCATCGCTGCATGAGGTTTTCTCTCATTTACAACGTGCTACATCGTCTACTCCTTCAGGGATTGATCATAGTGTCTCCACTGATAGCTCAGCTCTTGTGGTTCGTAGTAGCCACAGTGATGGTCATTGAGATGGACGTGGTGATCGTGGTGGTCGAGGAGGTCGTACAGGAGGTCATACGGGTGGTCGTAGGGACCGTAGTAGACCTCGTTTCTGTACTCACTGTGGTCGTGGACGCCACACTGTTGATTTTTGTTGAAATCTACATAGAAAACCTTTTGGTGCTGCGAATTAGGTTTCCTATCAGGATGATACCTCTATTGCTGCTCCCATATCTCAGTCAGCTCCACCAAACACTAGGTCAGTTACTATTACACTGGATCGAGAGGAATATGCCTAGTTTCTGTCCCAACAACAGGCTGTCCCATCTCCCTCCACTGCTACTTTTGCCCAATCAGGTACTGTTTCTACTTGTTTGTTGTCCTCCACTCACAGTCCCTAGATCATAGACTCTAGCACTTCTGACCACATGACTGGTGCGTCTGATGTTTTTCTACTTATCAGTCTGCTACTTCTACACGTAATGTTACTCTTGCTAATGGTAATTGTTCTAAAGTTTCAGGTCTTGGGACTACTAAATTAAGTCTTGACATGTCCCTATCTTTCGTGTTATTTATCCCAAAGTTTCCTTTTAGTTTACTTTCTATTAGTAAGATTACTCGTTCTCTCAATTGTTCTGTGACCTTTTATCCATCTTATTGTGTCTTTTAAGTTCTTAAGACGAAAAGGAAGATTGGTACGGAGCATGAAGCTGGTGGCCTATATTACTTTGATTTTGATTCATCTCCTTAAGCCCTACATACCTCGTTGTCTCCTTTTCAATGGCATTGTCGTCTTAGACATCCCTCTCCAGAATATGAAGCACCAAGTTCCTAGTCTTAGTTATGTGTCGTCTTTGCCTTATAAAGATTGTCAACTTAGTAAGCATCACCGTGTGTCATTTTAGTCTAGAGTCAATAATCGTGTGTCTAGTCCATTTGAGTTAGTACATTCTGATGTATGAGGACCAATAAAGAATATTTCATCTAATAAATATCCTTATTTTGTGATATTTGTGGATGACTATTCTCGTGTGACTTGGTTGTTTTTGATGAAAACTCGGTCTGAATTATTCTCTATATTTGAGACTTTTCGTAAAGAAATAAAAACTCAGTTTGATTGTCGTATACGTACTTTACGTTCCGATAATACTCAAGAATATGAATCTGATCTTTTTTCAGCTTATCTTAGTAAAACTGGCATTATTCATCAGACTTCTTATGCTTACACCTCTCCACAAAATGGTGTTGCCGAACGCAAGAACCGTCATTTGTTGTAAGTCACCCGTGCCCTGTTCTTTCAGATGAATATTTTCTGATATTATTAGAGTGATGTTGTTCTTACTGCTTGTCATCTTATTAATCGTATGTCATCCTCTGTGTTAAATGGGTAAAATCCATATTCTGTTTTTTTTCCTGGTAAGCCCTTATTTTCCCTGACTTCTAAGGTTTTTGGTTGTATCTTTTATGTTCACAATTTAAGTCCTGAGTTTGATAAACTTGACCCTTGAGCTACCAAATGTGTATTTCTTGGTTACTCCCGCACGCTGAAGGGGTATCGTTACTACAATCCTTCTCTGTACCGATATTTTACTAGTGCCGATGTCAAGTTTGAAGAATCTATTCCATACTTTCCAGCACCTTTTCAGCCTTTGGATCTGGAATTTGAATTATCTCCTGTACCACCATCTCTTTCCTCATCTTCAGATATTCCGCTGCCCACTGTGTTACCATCTACTTTACTTCTTCGTGTCTACTCTTGCCGTCCTCGCCTATCGACTGAGGTGTCCGTACCGTCTTCCTTGCCGCCTTCTGATTCTAGTACATCAAGGTAATTTAGACTCTTTACCTATTACTCTTCGCAAAGGTACTCATTCGTGTGTTACTAATTATCTCATTTCTCATTTTGTTTCATATGATGCCTTGTCTCCTGTCATCTCCTGTTTTACTTCCCAATTATCTGCTTTATCTATTCCTAAGCATTTACAGGATGCATTATCTGATCCGGGTTGGAGGAAAGCTCTAGAGGAAGAAATGAATGCTTTATATCATAATGAGACTGGGATCTTGTTCCTTTACCCCCTAGTAAACGAACTGTTGGCTGTCGTTGGGTGTATACTGTTAAATTTTATCCATATAGTTCAATGGAACGTCTCAAAATCCGGCTTGTTGCAAGGCTTTACTCAGACTTATGGCATTTGATTATGAGGAGACTTTTTCTCCTGTTACCAAAATTTCCTCTGTTCATATCTTGATTTCTTTGGCTGTTAATCTTGATTGGCCCTTGTTTCAGTTAGACGTCAAGAATGCCTTCTTACATGGTGAATTAGTTGAAGAGGTATACGTGGAACAGCCACCTGGGTTTACTGCTCAGGGGGAGTATGGTAAGAGTGTATGTCGGTTAAAGAAATATTTGTATGGTTTAACAGTCACCGAGGGCATGATTTGGTAAATTTTCAGATACAGTTTTAGAGTTTGGTCTTCTTCGATGTCAGACAGATTATTCTGTGTTTCATAGACAAACAGATGCTGGATATGTCCTATTGGTGGTCTATGTAGATGTTATTGTGATTACTGAAAATAATTCTGAGGGGATTGTCAAGTTAAAAATATTCTTACAGGATAGATTTCATACTAAGTATTTGAGAAAACTCAAGTATTTCTTGGGTATTGAGGTGGCTCGATCTAAATAGAGTATTTGTTTATCCTAAAGAAAATATGTACTTGACATGTTTGAGGAAGCAGATTTGTTGAGTGGTAGACCAATTGATGTTCCTATGGATCCGAATCAAAAATTATTGATGGATGATGGTACATTGTTTGAGAATCCGGGTCAGTATCACAGATTAGTTGAGAAGCTTAATTGTCTCACTATTATTTGATCGGATATTTCCTATGCAGTCAGTATAATAAGTCAGTTCATAGGATGTCCTAGAGTACCACATTAGGAGGCAATTACTCGTATTCTACAATATCTAAAACGAGCTCCGGGACTTGGACTGTTATATTGAGCTAATGGACATCTTAGAGTGGAAGGTTTCTCAAATGCTGATTGGGCTGGCTCTCCTTCTGATCGGAGATCAACCACTGGTTATTATACTTTCTTAGGAGGTAATGTTGTCTCGTAGAAAAGTAAGAAATAATTCGTGGTAGCAAGATTCAGTGTTGAGGCTGAGTATAGGACAATGGCACATACAACGAGTCAATTGACTTGGTTACTACGCTTCCTCAGATATGTTTACCAAAGCATTGAGTCGTACACGTCTTACAGCTACACTTGGTTACTACACTTCCTCCAGGAAATTAAATTTTCAGTTCAACTTCCTTTACAATTATTCTGTGACAACCAAGCAGCTATCCATATCGCTGTCAATCCTGTGTTTCACTAGAGAACCAAGCATATTGAGATTGATTGTCACTTTATTCGGGACAAGATAATAGCTGAGGAGATTACAACTGTGAAATCTGAAGATCAGCTTGCAGATATGTTTACCAAAGCATTAAGTCGTACACATCTTACAGCTATTTATTCCAAGCTTGAATTATATGATATATATAGTTTAGCTCGAGGGGGAGTGTTAAGAATAGTAGGGTAGTATGAGTAAATTGTTAATAGTAAGAGGATGTATGTGTAATTCTTATTATTATAGGTTAACTATAAATACAAGTGATGTATGAGAGCTAAGTAATGTGTTTTAACCTCTCTTTGTTTCTCCCTAAATATTGTCTCTAATATTATGTTAATTTTTCAAACTTAAACACCTATCAATATGTATATATACATGGATATGTGTCTATGTACATAAATATATCATTGTATAGGACAACCATCACTCACTTTATGATAAATATATTTTAGTATTTGTAGGACGAATGGATGGAATATAGAGATCATGAATCACCACTTTGTATAACAATGCATAGAAAAAAATAACTTCTTTCATACTTCCATGGTCCTCTCTTGATATTTGTTTATTTTACTTTTACTGCTTTTGCAACAAATTCTAAGTAAATTTTAAAATAACTAATCTTGGCAACAATAGTCTTATTGGCTGTTAGATAATTGTACATCATCTTGCAAGCTTCGTTAACCGCATGTTAGACAAATGCTTAATTTTGAAGCCATAGGAATGATGTATTGTAGGGCCAGAAATATTGCTAAAAGGAGGGTAGAAAACCCAAATTAACAATTATATTTTAACTTGTGCATAGCCAAAGGAGAGTCAATAAAAGCATCCATAAGTGTCGAAAAAACGTGTGTCCACTACTGCAACTTCCAAGGGGTGTCCAACCTTCTTAGCTTGTAACATTTCATTCAACACCTGATTAACAAAAGCAATATAATCCCCTAAGGCATCGACAAATGTACAATTTAAGTCACTCCACGCATAAAACTTGGAATATTATGCCCAAGATTGCCTAATTGGGACCTGTAAGTTGAATACATCAGGTCCAGGGTGACCACTTTTCTCATTCATCAAATTTCAATAAACAATATAAATTTATCTTCGCCTATATTTCTCCATAGAACTACTGTCTGCAGTTAGCTTATGTTTTTATGACTCGGGGGTATAAATTAAGCTTCTACCCCGAATCAATTTTGATCCTTGGTCTACATCTTGTATTAATGTTTCAGAGCATTGGTGATGCACACATGCACAATGGCAGCTAAGCTGCTCATAGAATGAATACTTGGGCATGCCAACCAAAAAGCAATAAAAGAAAATTACAAATTCAATCTGATCAATCAATGATAGAACTACCCAAAAGAATGCTGTCACAAACATTTGGTCTACTGCTACACCTCAAGTTGAACAATAAAGAATACGAGTTTTGATGTATTGCAGAACTTCACATTGTATCGAATAAGATAACATTAAAAAGATGAAGAAAAAAAATTTCGAATTCAGGGCTCTGTTACTCTTTGTCAATTTTTCTATTACTCTTTTAGGATGACAAGCATGAAACAGCTAAAAAGACACAAGAAAAAAGGAAAAAAGGAAAAAAGAATTCAGAGCTCTCTTATCCTTTGTTAATATTTCTAATTCTCTATCGTGGTGATACACACGAGTCATGATCATTCTCCTATAACACGAACACAGAAATGTCAAAAGTTTAAGGCAAGACGTACAACAGAAGTCTCCTTTAAATGCTTCCTTCCATGAATTAGCCGAAAACAAATTTCCTGTAAGCAGGGAGTAATGATGGTTAGAGTCCTTGTATCATCTTAAGCATAATGTATACAATAAATTTGCAATGAAAGATGGCAAACCTTGATGCCAAGTCACACTGTTGGCCCAAGATTCTTGTATGGATGACCTTCCGGACCTACAAAAAAGACACAACCAGTTTAAGAACACAGAGTAAGAATAGTCAGTAATCTGAGCACCAAGGATGCTAAGATAAGGATATGAATGTCATATCCGATACAATACGGACACCGAGATACGGCAAAATTCCAAAATATAAGACACGGGTATGTAGCCGAAGATACAGCCAATAAATAATATTATACATTTTTATATATATAATAACAGCATCGATCATAACTAATAGCAAATAAATGAGTGTAAAGCACAAACAATAAATTCCATATATAAACGGCAAAAATCAGCATTCAGCAATTTTTGGAATCAGATACACAATAAAAATCAGCAGCCCATTAACAAAAAAAATCCCCAAAATATCTCCAAGTTTTGAAACCCTAACCCAATCAAATTAACAAATCAAATAAATCCAAACCTAAATAGAAAAATAAATCCCACAACATGTAAAACACAAAAGTAGCAAAACCCTAAAAAATAGAAAAATAACTTGATACGCAGAACTGGAGATCTGGATACACTGCCTGAAAGCTGACGCAAATCTGGTCTTCCCTCTCCTTCTTTTTCTCCTCTTCTTCTCCTCGTTGCCGAAGCAGATCTAGAGATTGGTTCGATAGGAGAACCCTTCTTCTTCTTCTCCTCTTCCGCGATTCTGCACTGGGAACAAAGCAATGACATTTCCCCCTTTTTTTTTCTTTTTCCAGCCCTAAAAACGACGTTTCTTTTCTTTTCTTTTTTCCATTTTAGCCCTCTCAATTTTTTAACATAACAAATATTACCCTGCCGTATCCCCAAGTATCCGAGCCATATCTAGTTGGAAAAAAAATATATTTTCCTGTTCAAGACACATGAATGAGTGTCGGACAAGTGTCCGGCCATGTCACACGTATCTGTGTCTAACACGTGTCCGACACTGTCACATTGACCCCCCGGTGAGTAACTGTGCCTACCTGGCTGAGCACATAGAGAGAAGGGGAGAAAAAACAGCCTATAATAATTGAAGTGGCCCATATCTGAATCCAATAGCCTGTTCTCCACAATAGATGTCCTCCACAAATCATTATTAACTAACATAATATATGCGTCAAATTCAAACAAAATAAAAACTAACTCCAAGAGAATTGAGAAAGCCAAAGTAGTCTCTAATAAAATTTATTCCATCTTTCATTTCTAGTGTCATAACTAGCAGCAATCTTCCATTTGTGTTGTTTCTTTTTTTACTTTCTGTCCATTTGTGTTGTTTCTTTTTTTACTTTCTGTGAGTGAACCTTTCTGCTTATTTAGGATGTGAGCATGTAAAAGGATCTCTCCATGTATGGTAGCGAATGCTAATAAAATTTCATGCACTTTTATGAACAAAACCTTGATCCAATGCATTAAGAGCCTTGTGAGGGCTTATCTAGGTCGGCTAGTGGATTGACTGGGTTTTGATCGACAACTTAGCTGGGCTGAACTTAGAAAGCCCCTTTATGGTAGGTGTAAGCTCAACCAAGGAAGTAGAAAAGAGTGGATGTAGGTCTTGTGGACCAAATCACCATAAATCATTCTATTCATTAGTGGCCTGCTATTTGAATTTAATTAGGAGTTTAAAATGCATCCCTGATCGCATTCATGAGTAAAAAATTGCAAGTTAAGTCTCTGTTGAATTTGTGAATGATGGTCTTAATTAATTATTAAAACGTAAACCACCTGGTTGTTTGGCCACTTGAATTAGGATTAACAGTTTGTGTAATTTACGATTCATGCTATACTATTGTTCAAAGAAGTAATAAAAATGATCAAAACAAAACTATAAAGGGGGCACACTGAAATTGAACTTAAATAGCCAATCTAGGGGCTATAGTTTTTGAAACTCATAATTGCAACATTGAGAACTAATCACCAAGTGAGTGATGTAAAGAGAAATAACTAAAACACCCTTAAATACAACTTTAGTTTGTCCTATGTGATGTATATTTGCACAATAATATTCAAGTTCTTAAAAATTGGTGACATGCCACGATTTCGAACAAGTGTTTCCTTTATTTTTACTTGGTGAATTTGCAAATCTAACCCTGGTGTGTGAATCCAAGGGTCTGTTTGGATAATCGGCAAGGATAGGAATGGATTAGATTTTTTGTATCCTAACCCATCCCACCCAAACCCATTCAGGCACTTAATTATATGGGTTATGTACACCATCCAACCCAAACCATTGTTTGGAAAGGAACAATGGAATGGGATGGAATCCACTTGACTTTTATAGATATTTACCATTGTACCCTTTGATACCCATCGATGAATCAGACCTGTACAGAAATGCCACCACCACATCAGAACAGAAATGCCACCACCACAACAGAACAAAACACCCACCACCACAACCACAACAGAACACCCACCACCAAAACATAGGGATGATGAATTAGGGCTTTGCGGTGATATATAGCCCTCAATCTCTCTGCTCAAGCAACAGAGCTTTCTGTATTTTGTCACTCTCTCTCTCATCTATTTTGCTCTCCATTTCTAGAAGGAAAGATGGGCAAGGGTCCTGGTCGTGACATCGGCAAGAAAGCCCGAGATCTTCTCTACAAGGACTACCAGACCGACCACAAGTTCACAATTACTACCTACTCTCCCACTGGAGTGGCTATTACTGCATCAGGAATGAGGAAAAGTGAGTTATTTCTGGTTAATATCAATACCCAGTTGAAGAACAAGAACATCACTACCGATATAAAAGTACAGTAGTCACCACCACCGCTGCCACAACAGAGACACCCCCGCCACAACAGAACCACCACTGTCACAATAGAGCACCCACCACAACAGAAACGCTATCACCACAACAGAACAGAACACCTACCACCACAACCACAACAGAACACCCCACCACAACCACAACAGAACACCCACTCCGAGGTTAGGGGTGGTGCTGGTGAAGATCTCTTCTTCATTCGGTCCACTCCGACACCCAAACCCATCCCAGCAAAAGCCCTAGGCTCAGGCTTTGTCGCCTTCAAAGAGAGAGAGAGGAGACAGACAGAGAATGAGAGCCAGAGGTCTAGAAAGAGAGGAAGGTGGGTAAATATGTCATTACCCTTCATAACCCGTCGGCTGGGATTGAAACCCAAGATGGAGGTGGGTTAATTTTAACCCATGTAACAGGGTTAAAAATCACTGTAGCATCCGGGTCAAGGATAGACCCAGGATTTATATCCTGGCTCAATTTTGACTTCCCAAACAAAAGTTTTGTTGGACCCATTGTCTTATTACTCTATCCTTATGGAGGTTAACCCACCTTAACCCACTACACAAACACACTCCAAGTGTTATCTTACCATTGCTATTTATTTTTCTCTCCTCCGCACCACCTAAGTTCATTAGAACTACCCTGAAAGCCTATAAAGTTATAAACCCTATAAAACCCGAAAAAAATTTGAAATTTTTCCAACAAAGGGCAAAATGGTAATTAATCACTATAATACAGAATTAAAATACGCATTCTCTAGAGCTTGTATGACTCAATGGACTTCGCCGTTGGATTCGTGTTGCAAAAACTAGTTACCTTATCGAATTTCGTTGAATTATGAGATAGTCGAATTTTTACACGTAATTCGAGACGACTAAGTGGCGAATGACCTTTTAAAGGTCCCCAAAAATGAGTTTTATAAAAATTTCTTATAATTGGATAAAAGTTCAAATAAAATTAATTTGAATTTAAACCGGGATGAAATAAATCATTTCGGGACGAAAACGAACCCGAATAAGTAAGGGGCGTGTGGCGCGACTCAGGCCAAGTCTTCAAAAATATAATAGGGGTTAAAATGAGATATTTCAGTAGAAATATCTCTGCAACTTCAACCAAAAACGTGTGAGAGAAAGAGGGAGAGAAAAGGGAGAAAACCAATCTTCCTTCGCCGATTCTTGGAGTTCCGTCAATCGTAATTCGTCGAGCCAAAGTTAAAGTTCATATCATCGACGAGGGCTACGTGTACGTACCAAAAAGAACTGATTTTTCCGAAGATCCAAAGAGAAAATTTTGGAGAAATCAAGATTTTGGGTTTAGGAGGTGTTCTTGAGGCTTCCTACCATTTCTACTACGCTCCGAGAGTTAGGGTTCTTCCTACTTTGGTTTTATTTCTATATTTTGTACTGATTTTTGGGGCTGCTATGTGGCCTATTTTGGGGCGGTTTTGTGGCTGTATATGGGCTGTTTTGTGGGCCGTATATGGGTTATTTTATGGCTTGTTTTAGAGGCTGTTTTGTGGCCGGATTTGGGGCTGCTATGTGACCGGTTCAGGGGCTGTTTTGTAGCTTGTTTTGGGATGCTATGTGGCTGGATTTGGGGTTGTTTTGTGGGCATGTTATGTGTTTACTTTATGCCTTGAGCATTAAGTGTGTTATTGCTTGATTATGTAGTAACATGCTTAGGGATTGTGTTCGATAAAATGTTGATATATGTGTATTAATATATTGACATTGTGATAAATTTTTGGAGATTATATGCATATGATATAATTGTCCATGATACATGATAAAATGTGTTAGAAAGAAATGTTAATATGTGCTCATTGAAATATTGACATTGTAATAATTTATGGAATTTATATGCTTATGATATGAATTGTCATGGAACATGTAGACATGTGATTTAAATTGCTCAATGGGCATTCATTACCTTGGGTATGATGTTGGTAGTGCAATAGTTTATTACATTGCATATGCATGGAGAACACATGGCATTTCATGGGTGTGAGTGCATGGTTGGATCAATCACTATACTTGGTGTATTGATGGGTGGGCTCAGAAAAGTGGGGTTGAATATCCTACTAAGTCGCACGGTTGTATACATGAAAAACTTGTGTCGGTTATAGCAAGAAAGAATAGATCCCCCCTCGGGTGCAAGGCCCGGCCACTGGTTTATACACTTCCTACGCTGCAAGTCTAAAAAAGTGTATCGGTATGTGGAGCCCGCGGTGCAACACCAAAAGTCTACTACCCAAATAATGACACATAATTTTTGGTTATATAAATGATTCATTTGATGGGAACCATCCAGAAATGAATTGATTTTATAAACACTTGATTTTTATCTTCAAAGATGATCATTGGATGTATTTCATCAATGACAAGGATTTTTACACTTGCATTGCATAGTGTGGAGTTAGCCGGCGAGGGCTCGGGTTGATGTGCGTGAGTGAATCTCATTTCATTCATGGCATGGCATGGTAGATTCCAACATGAACATGTATATTCTTGTTTGGAATGATTGTGTAAATGGTGAATGTTGTATGTGAACATTGCACGTGCACTTAGGTGGGGAATAGCCTCTGTAGGACTTATTCTACTGGGCGTGGCTCACCCTATATGGTAAAACATTTCAAGTGCGGGATATACGCCGATGGACGGCTCTCATTCGGGGCCACAAGAGTGAAGAAAGCAGACTTGTGGCTTTTATAACTCCTTTTGTAAAACTTTTGGAGCAAACTAATTTTGGCATGTAATTTTATGTAACAGAGTTGTAATTTAACTCATATGGACTGTTTTTAATATAACCTTGCATGTTTTTATATGAGTATGGATGAATGGACCTGGTGTGGTCAAATTTTACTCATAAATGGACCCGGTGCGGTTATTGTTCCATATTGGGCTTCGGATGGGTCATATGAATGTATATTGCACAGGTTGAATTTTGGGTAGAGCTCCCCGTACAAAGGAGGCTCTACCCGAAATTTGTTAAATTATGGATCCCGGTAAATGGGATATTACGGTGTGATATCGAGTTATTCGGTATCCACGGGTATTCCGCGGGTTGACGGGTGATCAACGGACCCCCAGATTTTGGGGTGTCAAAAACCCTATCCTGCACGAAAATTAATATGGGTTGAGGTAGTCAACAAAATATGGTGGTTGTAAGTTGTAAGTTGTAACACATCAAAGCATACAGCCCTTAACACAACAAAATGCCGAAAAAAGTTTCATATGACCTTCCCCAAACAGTTTAAGCAAGTCATTGTAGACTCTAGTTCAATTACTTGAGTTTCTTTCAACGTGTAGCTTTACGAACATCTTGCGAGTTTAACATTCATAATATAACCTAGAACAAAGGTTATATATAACAGTGTGTCCTCGGAGTACCCATGCACTTCTATAAAAGATAAATTCAAGAACACAATCTTCACTTAATTCTCTGGAAAAAAAAAAATTTTAAAAAGTGAAAAGGAAATCTAGTATATGTTCCAATCAAATGATCCTTATGACCTATATTTTGCTTATAAAATTTAATTTGCAACATTCGAAAAACTTTCCGTTATATACAATGCCACAGTCATACATAAATAACCACATGACAGTCGGTTAGTGAAAACAGGAATGTTTGTTCTCAATGTTGCAGAATAAACATGGCCCTGGGAATGGGATAACTAAAAGCTAAATCTTTAGTCTTGATCTGAAGATTTCTTCAACAAATCTTCATATTGAGCTCATATAATCAATTTCTTACAATTGTATGAAACAAATATGGTAATTATCAACAATATTTCATGTCCAATAGAACAATTCTGATATTATAAACCAGCTTACTAAAAAAGCTTGAAAGATTTCTTCAACAAAACTGCCTGCTTAACATTATCTAATGGCATGTCTACAACTCTATCAAGAAAAATGGCAACTATCACCGTATAGAACCCTAATACATGATATAACTAAAATCAAATAATTAAGATCTTCTATAGTGCGTCATTGCAAACACTAAACCACCTAAAAAATAGGCACGCAAGGCATAAAGAGATGGCATATCCAGGCAACTAACTCAATCTAATTTCTCAGATAAATATCATATTCCTTGAAAGCTCACCAACAAATAACCATTACAAACAAGAAGCTAATACCTGCTGAGGCTAGCAACAGACAAACCAAGATCTAACGCCTCTTTGCAAACATGTGAGCCAACAAATCCATTTCCACCCAGCACGAGTAACTGAAACAAGAAATGAAAAAATCTCTACATATGACCCTGGATGCAAACGTCCACCATTTCCTACGGTAATATAGGAATTTATGCCCAACACCATTAGAATACCTTTTCTGTTGGAAGTGGGGGCATATTTATTGTCTCAGCTTCCTCAACTCTAAAAGGTTCATCAGTTTTGTTAAACTCTGTTGACAAAAATCTAGCATTTCTGAATGCAGCCATTGTACCATTCCAGATAGAATGAAGAAATTAGTATGATCACTAGAAAACGATCAACATAATAAACCTAAAAGGCTAAAAGAGAAGGAAGCTTATGTGATGATGATCCCCATAAAACCCACCAGTCCACAACATACAAAATACATTTCCAATTTCATTGCCAACATATTAGATGTATCTTGAGAAAAAATACCAAAAAATACAACTAAGTTTTGAAATTCACAAAGGATTAACTATGAATTAGACTCTAGCACCAATGATTCACAGCACAGAGGCAGAAGCATGGCTGGTCCTTCCACAGTGGGTTCAACATTGGATTTTCCACGTAGGAATTAGAAACAAAAGGGTACAAGGGATCAATTTTGCAACTTCAATCCATCAGGGTAAAAGAATTACAATTGTAGTATCACCATCTACATATTGATAAACCCTAACGGTCGGTGTGTTCAATATTAGACAAAATCAACCAAGGAGATGAGCCAATGCTAGGAATAACTGAAGTTAAATCAAGCATTTTCATACCAACACCTTCTAGGACGGGGCAAGCCAAAGAAAGGAAACAAAAATAATATCAAGATTATCACAAGACAACTCCTATATTCTTGGGGATTTCCAATAACATTTGGTCTACTGCCAAATTCCTTTTCCACCAGATCCTGCAGGGGCCAAATGGTTGAGTTCAGAAAAAAGATCCCACAGAGACAGGAAAAGATGGTCCGGGGTACTCAGATCATCCCAACCTGCATTGATTATTTAAACCAATTCTTCTACCTTCCCTCCCGTGTTTGTGCTTTATAAAACCCGTAACCACTAACCAGCTTCCTCAATTACAAATGAAAGATAATAAAACAAAAGAGAAGAAAATGATTATCATAAAACTGAAGCAAATGAAATATTATATTACAAGTTCCGTATACTTAATTTTCTTACATTTTCTCAACGGCCAAAAAGAATTGCCCCAAGTTTTCAAATAACTGGAAATAAATTATTGAGGCTATGAATGAAGCAAAATTTAAAAAAAAAACCGCATTAATCTTCATCTTGTACGCAAAAATAATGGGATTGGATAGAGCAGAACAAAATCTAGACCAACAAGTTTCGTGTGAACGTTCTTAGAAAGGAAATTTGTAATGCTGCAGAGAAATGCACAGCATGAGATATTAGCAAGAGCCGAAGTTAAAACAAACTTACTAGATTCTGGAGATAGAAAGCCTTGAGGGGATTAAGCGTGACATGATGGCTTTGGAGGCAGAGTTGATGCAGAGCACTTGAGAAGTTTGGTATATTCAGACGACGGACCAGTACGTTTTGAGAGAAGGCCGGGGGACACATGGCACGTAGTGTTGCTGACAGGTACCGAGTGCATGTGGCTTAATATCTACCTAGAACAAGCATTACAAGAAGAATTTGTTTTTACACCAAATTACATTTAGCCCCCTAAATTAGGCCTCCTTTCCACATTGTCCCTAAATAATTCATTTTCTGAACGTAAATTTCACATTGCACCAATTGTTAACTTCCACCCAAATTTCATTGAACATTGGCTGAAAATGGAATCCCTCAATGGAATTCCTTCTAGATGAGAACGGAAAGATAACATACCTAAAGTTATAAAATTTCATTTTTTATTAGTTTGTCATGACAAAATGTGCAGAAGTTAACGATTTGAATGATTATATAGTTTGAGGTGCAATATGATAAAATGGATAGTTTAAGAGACAATATGAAATATGAAAATAATTCTAAGGTATAATTGTAATTTTCTCTGTTATTATTTGACAATTAATTAGAATGCGTTTGGTAACGTTTTCGTTTTTATGTTTTTTTTTTGTGATAAAAATTAAAAATTTAAAACACGTTTGGTAGTCATTTTATATTTAAAAAATTGTGAAAACAAAAATAAAAAACATATTTGGTAATATACCAAAAATTCATTACCCAAACCACACAACCCAACCCTACTGAGTTCCCGAAACCACCACCCAACCCCACCATCGAACGCCACCATCCAACCTCAAATGTCAGTTTCATCGAATGTAACCACCCTTCTCTTCCTTTGTTTCATTATCCTCTTGTTATGTCAAGAAACCATGATCTATGAATAAAAAAAGGAATTAAATAAGCTTGTAAAGCAATAAAACATGATCAATTAGATTAATTCCAATTAATTTTTTTTGATTTCAATCTCTCTTCCTTAAACCATTGACGGGGTGTATCTCAGCAAAATTGATTGAGACCCCTACCTAAAACCACCACTCAACCCCACCATGGAAACCCACTACCCAACCCCATTGACCACCCCCCACCACTGAAAATCTGAAAACCACCGAAACCCACCCCCCCAATCCACCCCCCACTGCCACTGAAACCCATAACCCCACCCCCACCATTGAAATCCACCACTGAAACCCACCCCTAATCCACCCCTACAACCACCGAAAACCCACTCCCAATCCACCCCCCCCCGTCACCACCCACAAAACCCAATCATGAAACTCCCAACATAACTTGTCAGAGAAAGGCGATATAGAGAGAGTGTGTGTGTTGGCTCTTTTGTCCTCCTTCGTAGCTCTTTGTCACTGCCTGTGAGAGAGATGAACAAGGGAAGAGGAAAAAGGGGTAAGAAATGCTTTTTATAGTGGGAATTGAAAAAACCCTTTATTTTGCGACTAATGGAGTTCGAAAGCTAAACCTCATTAAATAGTTTAAAAGGGCACACGTGTTTCATTTTTTCGTATTTTCAAAAATACCTCTTTTGATGTTTTTAAAATTTGGAGTTGTTTACAAAACAGACCAAGCAAAAAAAAATAAAAACACTCTCCAAATGCGATAGTGTTTTTTTTTAGCAAAAAATGAAAACAAAAACATAAAAAAACACAAACACCGACTTACCAAACACCACTTTAATCATTCAGACCCTCTAACATTTGAAATATTATATACAGACCCTTGAAGTTTGAACATACGCAACATTTGGACCTCTACCGTCAATGTCCGTATATCTATTAATAAATTATATTCAGAGCCCTTAAAATTTGTAGGCGTGTCATACTTAAACTTCTCAAGTTTAAAATGTTATACTTAAACTAAAAATACTCCAATTAAAAATAGAATATTAAATATTTTAAATTTGACAACTAAAATTCATATTTTATTATGACATTTATTGAAATAAAATAAAAAATAAAAATCTATTTTCTTAAGAAATCATAATTAGTATACAATTATACTATCTATTTGAATTTAATTTGGTTGTTTAATCAACCAAATTAAACTACCACATTATCCCAATTAAAGTTAAAATAAATTGTGTTCATTACAATTTGACCCCTTGTTTGATTTTTTTTAGTTTTATTCTAATAGATAGTATAATTGTATATTAATTATAATCTTTTAAGAAAAAATAGATTTTTATTTTTGATTTTATTTCAATAAATGATATAATAAAATATGAATTTGGTTGTAAAATTCATGCTCGATTATGAATGACTTAGACCATTTATTTGAGTTTTTAGTTTTATTCCAATTGATAGTATAACAGTATACTAATTACGATTTTTTAATAAAAAATTAATTTTTTATTTTTTATTTTATTTCAATAAATAATATAATAGAACATGAATTTTAGTTTTAAATTTAAAATACTTGATATTCTATCGTTGATTGAAGTATTTTTTATCTAAATATAACAACTTAACCTTGAGGGGTATAAATATTATACGCCTATAAACTTAAGGGGGTTGAAGTGTCATTTAATAACAGATATGCTAACAGACATTTGACAATGGGGGTCTAAGTGTTACACGCGTACAAATTTCAGGTGATCTGTGTGTAATATTTCAAATATTAAAGTGTTTGAGTGATTAAATAACAAATTTCAAGGGGTCTGGATATAATTCTCCCTTTAAAATATGATGTAATTTCTATTTTGTTTCTAAATTTTTATTCAAACTCATTATATACTTGCTAAGAATAAGACAACAAAAATCAACAAAACTAATAGAAAAAAAAAAGAACAAATAATTATAAGTAATTTGGTTCAAAAGCCTATATATCATTAAATATGGAACACAATTAATTTTGTGCACAATATTCTAGACTTAGAAGTGATCTTTATTTTAATTCAAAATCTAACGATTTATAAAAAATGTCAGGAATTTCAATCCTCACTCTAAGTAGTAATTGAAATAATACCATAAAATTAGGATTGTAATATAAGCAAGCAAAAGTGTAATATAAGCAAGCAAAAGTGTAATTTATCTTTTGTGAAATTTAGCCATCCAACTATACACAGTGAAAATACAAGTACATTATAGAATAATATAATCGTTATTGGTACCTATTGAGCAACATCATTACACATTTTAGACTAATACGAAAGTTTTATACTCGATGTTAGTATGCAATGTCATTTATCTTGTACTATAGTGTTTATCTTCTATGGTAGTATGCATTCATAAGAAACTATTGTAACATTCTAAAATTTTATAGAATAAGAGTTTAAATTGGGAATGAAATTTTAAGGATTATTGAGGATTAGAATTTTATGTGACCAAAATAATCTATTTTTTAAAATTTCAAATCCATACATGACAACAAAAAATGAATTGCTCGTGGAAAGACGAGTTCAATGACTATTTAAGTGTGGACAAGTGCTGTGGAGGGTGAATTAAGGGCTTGACAAGTTTTCTACGTGGGTCACTTTGCATGGCATGATGGGTTTTAACACTATGAAGTACAGATACGGATACGGATATAAGATACAGATACGATACGATATAGATATGACGATACGATAAAATCTTAAAATATAGGATATATATACAGTCAAGATACGACTATAATAAAATATATTTAATATTTTTATTATTTTCAACGAACTTAATATTTATATATTTTAGTAGTTCTTTAACACAATAAGTCAACTTAATAATTCTTTTTAATTTCAAAAAAATATATATCGTATCACTATGGTATATTTACAAAGTGAAGTGATTAATTAAAAAAATCAAAACTAATATTTATCGAGTCGGTTTATTTTGAAGTAATTTTTGCTAAAACTATAATGTAATAGATATATTTTATGCTCTCTTGACTTATAATTGTACATAATACTTAAAAAAAATGCTCATTTGCTTTTAAAGTAGCATGAATTTTTATTAATGTATTGTATGGTATGTGAATTCGAAAGGAAATATTAAAAATTCAACTCAAAAATTATATATGTTGCTTTAACACAAAAGTATTCGTTAAGTATCATAATATTTAATTATTATCAAATACGTTGAAGGTATATCCGATATGTATCATCAAATATCCGATGAATATCATATCTAATACGGTATCGGATATGAATACGCCGATCTCGACAAAGTGTTCGTGCTTCATAAGTTTTAAGTGTGCACGAGAGTGTCAGGACAATTGTCGTAGTGCATGTGTACTAGCGCTTGCATGAGTGTCATGTGCCCCATGTCATCTTCTCCTCTAAATGCCTATAAATTCTGCCCCTACACATAAAACAGTAGCTAAGAAATAGTGGCAGAAGAGGAGGAAGAGGGAGAAAATGAGAGAAATACAAGGGAGAGAAAGAAAAGAGAGATAAAAAATGAGGCTTCATCAAACAATGATTATTAATCGTTTTGCTATAAAAAAAAAATTACACCAAATTACATTTAGCCCCCTAAACTATGCCTCATTTTCATATTATCCCTAAACATTTTATTTTCTCAAAGTGAATTTCAAATTGCACCAACTATTAGCTTCTATCCAAATTTCATAATTTTCATAGAAAATTGATTAAAAATGGAATCCCGACTAGATAAGGGCGGAAAGATAATGATGGGTCAAGCCCAAAATGACCCAATTTATTTGAAAAATTCAAACTTCAATTGAAGAGCTCAATCTTATAAAGACCCACTAAGCCCAATTCTATCCAAGTTCAGTTTCATCAGTTCGGCTACATCATCAAGAGGAAGTGTGTGGGGGCCTTACTTGCACTGCAGAAGGAAACGGTCCACCCTTTCCTTATCTTTGACCGCGTTTCATGGGGAGCTGCTCAACCACCTCACCCATTGAGAGGAAGACGTGAGCTCCACCAAAATAGTTGCTTAGTTGCTGAGAAGTAGCATCAACCTGTTAAGGGGCAACTATAAATTGCACGCGCCACCAACTCTTGGGGGCATCACACATCACCTGAGCACTACTCTCTTCTCTCTCTCAAAGCTTGTATTCTTTACTCCCCACACCCTTGAGTTAATAAAATACCCGCCAACCAAAGTCATTGAAGAGTGGACGTAGGTCGAGCTGACCAAACCACTATAAATTGCCTGTGTCTGTCTCTCCATCTCCTGATATTAATTTTCTGGCATTTATTATTCACACTTGACAGGTGGTGTGCAAAACTATTTTGTACATCATCAGTTTGACACCGTCTATAGGAAACGACACAATTCTCACTCTTAAACATTCCATTTGTTGACCCAATGACGATCACTATCAGATCCATGAACCAACATGAAGGCAATCCATCATGAGAGGAGGAGGTTGCTCCTCCTCCCACCAACCCTGTCCCAAATGCTCTAGCTCCAAATCCACAACAAATGCTAAAGACCATGCAGCAGCTGGTGCCCCAAAATCAGCAGATTCTGCAACTCATGCTCACTAGAAGAGGAGGAGCGCAACTTGGAGGTGCACAGCATGGAGGACCCCAAGGAGCTCCACGCCCTGGGCATCAAGGGGCTCTACACCCTGCTGCACCACACATGGGCGCCCTTGCAGGGCTGGACGCCCCCCGTGGAGCCCCTTGGGCGCCCCACACAGGGGAGCCCAACATGAGGGAATCCCATTTCCTCCTCCTCCACTTGCTTCCCATGGTGACAACCTTCATCTCTAGGAGGATGAGGGTGAGAACCAAAGAATGGAGCATGTGAGTCATTTTCATGATCATTCCAGGGGAGTCCCACATCATTGGGATGAGAAAATCAAAGAAGTACAAAATCAACTGGGTGATGTCTTCAACGCCATGAAGGCACAGGGACTTGAGATAGTGGACTACTTGGTAAGGCGTGCAGACACGCCTTTCAAATCTGACGTGGCAAACTACCCCCTCCCTCAGAAGTTCAAAATGCCATCTGTGGAGACCTTTGACGGAACAAAAGATCCACTAGACCACCTCGACACCTACAAGACTCTGATGCAGCTGCACAACATCCCAGACGAAATCATGTGTAGGGCTTTCATAACCACATTGAAGGGATTTGCACGACAATGGTTTGCTAAGCTCCCCTCAGCCTCCATCGCCTCCTTTGTAGAGCAGAGCAGGTCATTTGTGTCACATTTCATTGGGGGGAGTCGCCACCAGAAGCCTGTCACCCATCTGCTTAGCATAAAGTAGTACTGGGAGGAGAGCTTGAGGAGTTACCTCACTCATTTTAACAAGGAGGTACTCCAAGTTGATAAGCCCGACGACAAAGTGACGATGACTGCCTTCTTCGGAGGCCTCCGCTTGTCAAGCTTCCTTTTCTCAGTAATGAAACACCCACCAAATAGCATGCTAGAACTGTTAGCAAAGGCCCAGAAATACATGAATGCTAAGGACATCACAAGGGCCAGACGAGGTGAGTCCTCCAGAGCAGCAGGGGAAAAGAGGAAGGAAAGAGAGAGAGAAGACAAGAAGGAGACTAGCAGCAAGCGTGGTAGAACGGAGAAGGTTCCTGTCAAAGACCGGCTAGGTCCTATTCCTCAGAGGGACCGACAAGCCTTCATTCCCCTCAAAGCCGCTGTCGAGCCCATCCTATTCTAGATCCAGGATAACCCTGCTATAAAGTGGCCAGGGAAGATGAAGTCTCCTCCAAATCGCAGAAATCCTAACAAGTACTGCCGTTTCCACCGCGACCATGGGCATGACACCGATGATTGTTATGACTTCAAAATACAAATTGAGGAACTCATCCACCGTGGCCACCTACGCTAGTATGTTGCTAGCAGAGAACGAGCACCACCACCTCACAATCATGAAGACCAGCAGCTCGCGGGGGAGATCCACAACATCTCGGGAAGACTAGCAGGAGATGGAGAATCACTCTTTGCAATGAAGGCCCACGTCAGAAAGGCAAGACACCTCTACGAGATACGCCCATCCAAAGTGCCAAAGTAGGGTGGCAACAAGGTCATATCTTTCTCAGATAAGGACCTAGAGGGAATCCAACACCCCCATGATGACCCCCTAGTGCTCACCATGACAGTGGCCAATTTTCAGGTGTGCAAGATCCTGGTGGATAGTGACAGCTCTGCAGATATACTATTCGCAGAGGCATATGACAAGCTCAACCTAGGCAAAGAGAGACTGCAGCTTATCAGATCACCCCTCATTGGGTTCTTAAGGGAAAAAGATATATCCCCTTAGGGTTCATCACCCTACCTGTCACAGCCGGAGCATTACCCCGGAGTTCCACAATCATGGTCAATTTCTTGGTCATAGACTGCCCATCAGCCTACAATATCATATTGGGGTGACCTGCTCTTAACACATTAAGAGTTGTGCCCTCCACCTATCACCTCATCCTCTATTTTTCAACCACGAATGGAGTCGAGGAGGTCAGAGGAGACCAGATTGCAGCGAGGGAGTGCTATGTATCTCCATGAAGACCAGGAAGCCACAGAAAGTATTGCAAGTTGAGGTCCTTGATCCGAGGGATGATGCCACCATAGAAAGAGGAGAACCAGTCGAGGAGCTCACCCCTATGGCCCTGGATGAGGAGCACCCAGACGGAAGAGTATACATCGGTTCTTCCCTTCCTGAAGACCTAGTTGGCCCGCTAATAGACATTTTGAGATGTAACATGGATGTCTTTGCATGGTCACACGCAGACCTTGAAGGAATTGACCCAGAAGTGGCCACACACAGTCTCAATGTAGACCCACGCCACAAGCCTGTTCGCCAAAAGCTAAGGGGCGTCTCCACTAAAAGAGCCCAAGCTATGGACAAGGAGGTGGCAAAGCTAATAGATAACGGGGCCGTCAGAGAAGTAGCATATCCTGAGTGGCTCTCCAACGTGGTGATGGTCACCAAAACTAATGAAAAGTAGTGTCTCTGCGTCGATTTCACAGAGTTTAACAAAACATGCCCAAAAGACAACTACTCGCTGCCACGGATCGACCTCCTCATTGACGCCACCGCTGGGCATGAGTTGCTCACCTTCCTGGATGCTTACTCTAGGTACAACTAGATTAGCATGTACCCCCCAGACCAGGAGAAAACATCATTCATCACTCCGAAGGGAACTTATTGCTACAGGGTCATGCCCTTCGGACTAAAGAACGCAGGAGCAACCTACCAACGGTTGATGAACAAGATGTTCCAGTCTCATATCGGACAAACAATGGAGGTGTACGTGGATGACATGTTGGTGAAAAGTCTCACAACAATAGACCACATTGATCACTTCCAAGAGACTTTTAATGTCCTAAGGTCCTATCACATGAAGCTCAATCCTGAGAAGTGCGCCTTCAGCGTAGGGTTTAGAAAATTCTTGGGTTTTATGGTTAATTAGAGGGGAATTGAGGCGAACCCCGATAAAATCAAGGCTATCCTCGACATGAAGTCACCTTCCTCGACCAAGGAGCTCCAGCGCCTCAATAGAAGAATCGCTGCACTCAATAGGTTCATTTCCAAATCTGTAGACAAATGTCTGCCATTCTTCAAGATTCTCTAGAAGGCCTTCAAATGGGAACCCGAGGTGGAGGAGACTTTCCAAAGGCTCAAGGTCTACCTAGCCACACCTCCCCTCTTATCACATGCCACTCCGGGAAAAACTCTCCATCTTTATCTTTTTGCTTCCTCCTCAGCAGTAAGCTCAGTGCTCATCAGAAATGATAGTGGAATGCAAAAGCCAATTTATTACGTGAGCAGGGCATACCAAGGAACAGAGATCAGATATTCAGGACTAGAAAAATTGACGTTTGCCTTGATCACAACGGCAAGACGACTACAACACTACTTTCAAAGTTACAGTATAGTGGTCGTCACAGACCAACCTCTTAAAAGAATCTTGGGGAAGCTAGACGTATCCGACAGAATTCTTAAATGGGCAGTGAAACTTGGGGAGTTTGACATTCAATACCAACCGAGGACAGCCATCAAAGCACAAATCCTGACAGACTTCATTGTCGAGCTCACACCAACTGAAGAAGGGAGTTGTAGGGATACCGAGGTGTGGGACGCCCAGGCAGCCCCTACGGGCGCCCAGATTGAAGCTCCACGTGCCCAGACTGCTCCTCTTGGCACCCAGGCAGCCCCTGCAGATGCTCAGACCACCCTGGCAGCCCTTGTAGACGCTTAAACCCCACAAGCAGCCCCTGCAGGCACTTACACTACCTAGGCAGTCCCTGCAGGCACCCAGACTGCCCCTAATGCCTAGACCAAAACTACAGGCACCTAGACTGCACCTCCTAGCGCCTAGGCAGCCTTCCTAGGCACCTAGTCGCCCACTTTAAATTTCAAACCCCCATCTCTTCTACTTTGGATACTTTATGTAGATGGCTCCTCGACTAGTGAAGGCGGAGGAGCTGGCCTAATATTGATCAGCACAGATGGCACCACTCTCAAGTATGCGGTAAAGCTCCACTTCGTTGCCTCTAACAATGAGGTGGAGTACGGAGCTCTTCTCTTTGGATTAAGATTGGCAGTGGAATTGGAAACTCAACACCTTGCCACCTTTAGTGATTCTCAGCTGATAGTTAATCAAGTGAATGACGAGTTCGAAGCCAAAGGAACCAGGATGCAGGAATACCTTGGCATGGTGAGAAGCATGATCGTAAAATTCCACTAATTCCAGATAAGCCACATCCCTAGAGAAGATAACATGGCCGTCGATGCACTCGCAAGGCTCGCCTCATCTGTGGAAGCCCCATCAGGAGAGCCAACGTTCATTGGTCACCAGTTCGAGCCAAGCAAGTTGGATATGGAGGCCACAAATGTAAACTGTACATCAGCTGAGTCAAACTGGATGACCCCAATAACGATGTACCTTCAGGAAGGTGTACTGCTAGATGATCCTCTAGAGGCCAAGAAGTTGAGGATGAGAGCCTCTAAGTTTGTTGTCCTCCAGGACGCGTTATACAAGAAAGACTATTCCTTGCCGTTGCTGCGATGCCTCTCACCCGAAGCTCACTATACCCTGTGAGAGATCCACGAGGAGATCTGTAGGAACTACTCTGGAGGGCACTTCCTTGCCCACAAGGCGCTCAGACAAGGCTACTTTTGGCCCTCCATAGTGAGGGATACCCAAGAATCCTCCAAGAAGTGTGACAAGTGTCAACGCTTCGTAATTGTGCTCAGGCAACCATTAGAGGAGTTAACAACCATTTCAAGTCCATGACCTTTTTCCAAGTGGGGCATCGACATCCTAGGCCCCTTGCCTCTCAGCAAAGGACAATGCAAGTTCGTGGTGGTAGCAATTGACTATTTTACCAAGTGGTGAGAGGCCGAACCCTTAGCTAAAATCATAGACGTGAAAGTCAAAGATTTTATCTGAAAAAGTCTGGTCTGTCACTTCGGGATTTCCCACGCCATTGTCAGTGATAATGCAAAGCAGTTCGATAATAAGCTGCTAAACTCTTTCTGCTCCGACCTTTAGATAAAACAACCTCACTCTAGCCCAGCACACCTGCAGGTAAATGGACAAGCAGAGGTCATGGTAAGAACAATGCTACGCAACCTAAAGACAAGACTTGAAAGAGCGAAGGGTCTTTGGGTGGACCAGCTTCCTAGAGTATTGTGGGCCTATCGAACCACTCCAAGAACTCCTACTGAGGAGACCCCATTCTTCTTCGCCTTTGGAATTGAGGCGGTCATCCCTGTGGAGATCAGAGTACACTCTCTAAGGGTCCAGGACCACAACCCCATCACCAACGAGGAAGGACTCCGCATCAACCTCGACTTGATGGAGGAGGCAAGGGAAATGGCTGTGGTCCACAACGCGGAGTACAATCGATGCATGACAAGGTATTATAACTCGAGGGTAAAGCCTCGTTCCTTCGAACCAGGGGACTTGGTCCTCAAGAAAGTGATCCTCGCCACAAAGGATGCACGCGAAGGAAAGCTGAGACCAAATTGGGAAGGACCCTACCTCGTAACAGAAGTGGTGAGACCGGGCACCTACAGGATCCAGAATTCTGAGGGAAAAACCTTACTCCATCCATGGAATGCGAAACACTTGAAGAGTTATTACTAATGACACCCTGAGAGCATCAAAACAGTGAAAATTGGGACTTGATTTTATTTTTTTGGGCTATTACCCAATATTCAATGTACCTTTTTGAGTTTAAATGAGCAATAGATTAATAAAATTTTCTACGTTTCTACTACAAAAAGATCTTTTGCATTTCATTTCAAAGGAGTATTAGTACAAAAATGAGACTATAAACTGCCTTCTTAAAAAAAAAAAATTAAAAGTCCTAAACACTCTAAATGCTCTCATGGTCGTCCTCCACTTCTTCCTCGTCATCCTCGGCATTATCAGAGCCCCCATCACTATCATCAGTAGGCACGAAACCTGAGAAGTCAATGTCAGGAAAAATAGCAGAGATCTTCCCTTGGAGATCCTCGAAACCATCAATGAAAGCATCTGCGAGGCCATTCTCCAAGTCTTCCTCAGCACAGGAAGCTCTCTCCTGAGCAGCCTTCAACTCCACCGCCTCTCTGAGCATGGCCCTCTCATGGCCCACTACAAGCTTAGCCTCCCTGAGTACGTTTCTCTCATGGGTCACCAAAAGCTCAGCCTCAAGCTTAGTTGCCCGCTCAAGAGCCTCAATAAGCTGACCCTCCCTGAGCGCATCCATCTCACGAGTCACCAAAAGCTCAGACTCAAACTTGGATGCCCTCTCATGAGCCACCACAAGCTCATCCCGAGAAGTACTACCAGCTGCCTCAAACTCGGCAATCTTCCCCTGAGCAATAAGAAGCTCCCTTTGCACGACGTCAAAATTCAACTTTAGCTTGTTATAATTATAGGCTTTTGAAATCAAGCAGACAAATGAAGTCGAAACCTGAAGGAGATGAAAGGTGGAAAGGTGACAAGAAACTTAATAAGGAAGTGAAGAAAGGGAAACATCAGACCCTTACCTGAGCCAAGCCTTCTAAATATGTGTTGATAATCCTCTTAGTGCCAGAAGTACTATGCTGACAAACTGCGGGTGCGAACACAAACCTCCCAAGCCTTTCTCTGATGACTGGCGGCCTGCCCATTATGGGAACAAGCCAAGTCGATCTTCTTTCAGGGTTTCCTGCATAAGGAGGAGACAAAGGAGGGGCAGAGGGTGTGCCAGACAAGGAAGACTCTAGAGTAGTAATTGAAGAAGTCGCTGGCTAGAGAGGTACCGCCATAGGTGTCACTTGGGGGGCATCACTCGTCCTCGCCACCTTGGAGGAAGCAGGGCTGCTGCTAGAATAACGAGACACTACCACCCTTTTACTTGCTACGAAAATAAAAAAGTGTCAGGGAGACCAAAAATACCAAGGGGGAAGGGAAAAATTAAAGGAGGAAACTAACCCACCCTTTTTTTTTGAGGAAGAACCACCAGATCTCTGAGAGGGAGCAATGACCCTAGTATCCTTAGGCAGAAGGGTTCCCAAATCTTTGCAAGGGCAAGCCTTGACAGCCTCCAACTTCCACTCCTGGTCTTGAGAAAGCACAAACGTGTTTGCAAGGGAATGGTGAACACATATACAAAAAAAAAAAAAAGAGAGAAAAAGCAAATGTGCAACGTACCGGGTTTTTTGGCAGCACCCCGCCGCATTGGCACCAAAGCTCTGTCGGCTTTTGCAACCCACTCTCCACCAACAAAGAAGAAGCAAGATTTTTCAACCGCGACAATTGGAGCGCATCCCTGTAAGCACTGTATCACTTCTTGTGGTAAAGTAGTACCACCCCCTATTTGGTGTAGGAGTTTGGCTTAAATTATATGTCGCGTGGAACTCCACATGAGAAGTATCCTTATGGTGCACTTTCCTCCATAGTACAAGAAAACCCTGCAAAACTCTCCAACCGTTGGGCGCTAATTGCCCCGGAGTCAAAGAAAAGTAGCCTAAAATACGACAAATGGGGTGAGGATTTGGGGAATCTTAGCCCAGCCTCGATCATCTCCTCGTAAATAATAATATCACCAGAAGAGTCGTTGCAAGCAAGCTCGCCCAACTCAGCCCGACGACACAACACCATCGGAGGAATGCGATAAGTACAAATAAGCCTCAAGATATCTTCATCCGAATGGAACAAACTGGAAAGGGCACTTACCTTAGACCCGTTATCATCGAGCCCCATTTTACCTTTGCGCTTCTTATTTCGGGGCTGCAGGGAGTAGTCTAGGCCACAATTTGGAAAGTCTTGAGGAGCTTGGATTGGAGGAGGCACAATCAGATCCTAATCATTAGAAGCAGCACCCAAAACTTCCTTGTCGCGTGCAGTATCAAGCACAACACTTGGAGGAATGCCTGACCACTTTTGGTCATCCAAACGAGGCAACCCAACACTTGGAGAGGTGTCTGACCACATTTGCTCACCAAAACAGAGCAGCTCAATAGCTGGAGAGGTGCCTGGCCTTTCAAAATTGTGCGAAACAGCATTTTTGGTGCCTAAATCAACGTCTGCAGTGCCCGGATCAGCGCTTGGCGAGGTGCCCAGATCTGCCCCTTCACTCGGGCTGCTACCCAACTCTCCCTGCTGCTCCATGGGTCGATTTCCTCCATTTTCTATTGCAAAAATACTGCTGCCCAGCTCTCGAAAGCTACCCAGGACAGCAGAATCTGCGTTGCCTAGCGTGTCTGAGCTGTTCAGGATAGCAGAAACAGCCTCTACACTGCTGCCCAGTGCGCCTGGGCTGTCCAGGACAACAAAACCAGCGCCCAGGCAGCTGCCCAACGCGCTAGAACTGCCTAGAACCGCCTTCTTTTTACTGGTCATTCTGCCTATGGAGTCCACCTTTCTTCATGCATGCACACCCAGGCTGGAAGCCTTGTTAAAAACACCAAAACCTACATGAGAGGGGCCTGAACCAGCACCCAAAGCAGCGCCTAAAGGCTATTGCGCAGGGCTACTATGGCGCGCGCGCGATAGTGGTTGACCGGGGGTTTTTTCCTCCTTCTCCTCCTTCAACTCTTGCAACTCTAAGGGCCCCAAGACTACCTCTCTCAGCCCTAATCTCACCACTCCTCATGGCACCAATGAAGTTTTCTATCCCACTTCCTTCAAATCTCCAATGCCCACTTCAAAAACTCCACCCAAGAAATACCAACAAAATAATCTTGAAAAACTTCAAGCCTTGCCTCCCTTCTCTCAAATCTCAATGGAATGGAAAGAACCAAGCTCACAAGAATGAGCTCTCAAGTTTTTCAAGAGATGAGTGTTCAATCTTAAAGTGAATGAAATGGGTAGGAGAAGGTCATATTTATAACCTAGGGTTTTTAAAAGAGGGAAAAGTCCGAATTAAAAATTATGGGCTCTCTTAAAAAACCTAGCAAAAGTGAAAAAAGCTTGAGGCATGCAAATGAAAAATGCATTGTGGAGGGAAAAAGGTCATCTAGCAGAAGAAGTCTCCACCACTTATAACTCAAGGAGCAAGCTAATGCACCCTTCTCCAACTTTCCTTGGACACGGGGCATTGGGGGGCAATGATGGGTCAAGCCCAAAATGGCCCAATTTATTTGGAAAACCCAAACCTCAATTGAAGAGCCTAATCTTATAAAGACCCACTAAGCCCAATACTATTCAAGTCCAGTCTCATCAGTTCGGCTACGTCATCAAGAGGAAGAGTGTGGGGGCCTTACCTGCACTGCAAAAGGAAATGATCCACCCTCGCCTTACCTGCACCACAAGAGGAAATGGTCCACCCTCGCCTTATCTTTGACCGCATCTCATGGGGAGCTCCTTAACCACCTCACCCGTTGAGAGGAAGTCGTGAGCTCCACCGAAATAGTTGCTGAGAAGTAGCCCCAACCTGTTAAGGGGGCTACTATAAATTGCACGCGCCACCAACACTTGGGGGCATCACACATCACCTGAACACTACTCTCTCCTCTCCCTCAAAGCTTGTACTCTCTGCTCCCCACACCCTTGAGTTAATAAAATACCCGACAACCAGAGCCATTGAAGAGTGGACGTAGGTCGAACTGACCGAACCACTATAAATTGCCTGTGCCTCTTCATTTCTTGATATTAATTTTCTGGCATTTATTATTCACACTTGACAGGTGGTGTGCAAAACCATTTTGTGCATCATCAGATAACATCCCTGATGTTATGGAATTCTATTTTTTATTGGTTTGCCATGATAAAATGTACAACAGTTAATGATTGGAATAATTATATAGTTTCAGATGCAATATGATAAAATATATAATTTAAGATACAATATGAAGAAGCAAATAGTTCAAAGGTTTAATTGTAATTTTTCTCTTTTATTAATGCAAGAAAATGTCAAGCATATACTTTTTCCTTTTAGAATATAATGTAATTTCTAGTTTTGTTTCTAAATTGTTATTCGAACCCATTATAAACAATCGGTTCAAAAGCCTATATATCATTAAATGTGGAACAAAATTAGTTTCGCCAATATTCTAGGCTCACAAGTGATCTCTATTTTAATCCAAAATCTAGCGATTTATAAAAAGTGTCACGAATTTTCAATCCATACTCTAACAAGTAATTGAAATAATAACATAAAATTAGAATCATAATATAAGTGAGCAAAGTATAATTTATTGTTAGATCATGTTTTGTAATTGATTAATTTTGTGAAGTCTTTATAAATCTCAACATATTTCATGGTCATGCTAATACAATGATAAAGATCCGAAAGTGTAAATTGAAGGGAGGAGATCATGCATCAAAACTACATCAAAAGTTGGAAGACCCCATACAAAATTCAAATATAAATAACATGATATTAAGAATACTTCTAAAAAGATGATAGAAACTTCGAATCATTGTTGAAAAATTGATCATGAAGATTGAGTTGTGCATATATGGACTTTTGGGTCAAACTTAGTTTCAGGGGATTTTAAGCATGAGAAGGGTGGCTAGGTATATTTTTAAATGTTTTTAGATTAAAATAAGATCACCATTGAATCTATAAGGTCGATAAACCTTGGGTTAGGTGATATGGGGTGTATTGGAAGTTTAGAAATATTTTGAAGTTAAAATGCATTTTGGAGATATTTTGGGTAGAAAGAAATTAGACAATATCTTAGTATTTTAATCATAACATTTTATCCCCAATATCCTATTAATATAATTTTTGGATAGTAAAAATTAGACTTCAAGGGCTATAAAAGTATATTTCATGAAAAGTTTGTGAATCAGCTTTTAACTAGATCAAAATTGAGCTGTAAGTGTGGACAAAACATCACCCGCGTCCGGACGGGAAAAACATGCATCTGGATAAATTAGGCAGAAAGTTTGAGGAAAAATCAGGCATCCAGACACTGAACAATGTGTGTCCAGATGCACGAGGAAGATAATTTGTCCGTTCCCAACCTATTTTGAGTGTTTTATCCTATTTTCATACTATAAAATACCCTAGGGGACTTATTTTTAGGGTTCTATCGTGTTTTTCAACCCCAAGAGGAATACAATGGGCTTGCTCTTGAGGACATCAACATGTACGCAATCACACAAAAACACCTTAGGAGTAATTTTTTACGAATTAAGGTAGGGATTCTTTCTAAGATTCATACATTGAGACTAGGGCTACTATTTATTATGATTTTTAATCTTGATCTTTAAATATATGTTAGATAAATAACTATTAAAATTTTTTTTCAATCACATGAATCGTTTTCGTGAAAAGAAATAATTTTCATCCAAGATTTATTCGCTCTTGATTCTAAAATCCTAGTTTTTGGTTATGATCAATGTAAATATATTTCTTGCATGTTTTCTTGAAGTATTCTCTTTGTAAAATTGTTAAACTATGATTCTTGAATTATCGTTGGCTTTTATGGAAAAATTATGAAAATTATCTCTTCTATGGGTGGGTGCGATGAACATGAATTGCATTCGAATCTATATCGCAGTGTTTAGACGTTTATTATTACCTTGAGGGGTTTGAAGGTTTTCTATCACTCGTAGTGGGGTTGGTGCCTTGCGAATACCAAACTACTATTCATTCATGGTGATCAGGATCGGAGGTTAGTATACTAGTCCTGGGAAGGATTTGTCACTACCGATACATCGGTATATACACTTCCTAAAGTTTATGACCCTTGGGAGATTGATTGGATAGTTTGTGATTGTGTAACGCCCCAAAATTCTCCTTGGACGGCATTACAATCTAAAAATATTCACATCATGAGAGCAACTAATAAAATCCATAAATAAAGATAATTTCATTCATCATCCATAATATATACAACATCATTCAAAAGAATATACCAAACCATGAAAAATACATTCAAAAGAATCAAACAAAATCTTGTAGCGGAATAACAAAACATGCTAGACTTTACATTGTCTCAAAATAAATTCTCTAGTCTAGAACATAAGAGAATATGTCCCTAAACATCCACCTCGGGATCCCCATGTCCATCGACTGGAGCTTCCCAATTTATCGGCTCCTCAACTCTGAGTTTCTCCTCTAGACCACAATCTGAAAAATACATTGTTGATAGGGGGTGAGTATTAAGCTCTGTAGCAACATCCTCCCAAACTCGAACAAGGTTTAGAAAACATATAAAAAAGTTCGGTCTCACTTTTCAAAATAGCATATATAACTTGAAATAAAACAATGATAATTTATTTGATCTCAAGTGAATGCAATAGCAATAATTTAAATGAAAGGAATAAAGATGTCAGAGTGATAGAAATCGAATACTCATTCAATAGCGTCATCCCACATTCTCATGTATGTTGGTTGCTTCCCATGAATCTACACCCCGATTCTACCTCATTCACCCACCATAATCCCAAATATTTTAGGAAAGCTGTATACCATCTCTCACGGCATTGACGAATTCTTCCCAGGAAAGGTATACTATCCCTCACCCTCGAACTTACGTGAACAATAGTGGTTACTGTCACAAACAACAAACCATTACAAGTGTTAGGAAACCATCTCATCCCCACTGGGATAGACTAACCTCTAACACTCTACGGCAGTGCTCGAATGTAATTCAAGTCCATCACAACAACCATACAAGAGATGCAATAATAAACATTTTTTCAAATCACAAGAAAATTCAAAATTCTCAAATTTCACAATTTGTAATACAAGAGAACAATTTGAGAAAATAAGCAAGAGATCATCAACAATACATTTTTATTGTTCATTACTAAGCACTAAAGTTTTGAAATCAAGAACAAGGGAAAAATCAATAGAAAAATTCATGTCCCTTGGAAACTAGGGTTTTATGACAAAAACAAGAGTTTTCATGGTTATCTAACCCTAACTTTATTTAAAACATGGTAATCCTTGCAAAAATAGCAAGAAATGATGATTTCCTAACATATATATAAATGAGAGTGAAAACATACATATACATATAAGCCCTAGCCTCAATGGTCAAGAATAAAAGAAACTCCTACCTTGATGTTCTTGAAAAACTAGGGCTTTGATCCAATCCAATGTGCAAATCCCCTTTGATCTTATGTTTTTCCCTTTCTTTCTTTCTCTCTAAGGTTTCCTAGGGTTAGAAGTGTTGAAATGGGGCTAAATGGGATGTCCTTAGATATTTATAGTGGAAAGAGGGTAGGTTGTTTGCGACTAATTTTTTTTCAGAATTTACAAAGGGTACTGGTATGCATAAGCTACTGGAGTTCCGCTTTTGCTGAATCTACCTGTTTCCTCTATTTTTCATTTCTAATCCATTCCAAACCCTTCCAACTTTAACCCAAACTTATACAACATACTTTTGTACATCAAACCTAGTTGGTACAAGTTTTATTACAACGATTTCATTTATTTACCCGAATTTTTACCATATATGCATTTCTACGATTATAACATATATGGTCCATTCCTACGCCATTACATATATTAAAATTACTAAACACTTTTATAATTATATTAATATCAGCGTGTGGGGGTTTACAGATTGTGTTGTCGTATGGACCAAATATGTTCATGGGGGTAGTTTCATGCTAGTTTGCTTACGTACCTGATATATATTTGTTGTGATCAACTATTGTTTTAAAAGTTGTTTATGGTCCTTGTGAAATTCATTATTTTGTATTGTAAATTGGAGATCTTGTTAATAATCACATTTTACTTAAAAATTATTATATGTTATTTTAAAAAAGGAAGACTTACCTGCTTTTAACGATTTCTAAACCTTGATTGGGTTTGAGAAGGTTTTCATACTGAGCTTTATCGCTCACCTTGCCATAACATTTTTTAGATTTTAGTATTGAAGAGAATCTCAGACTAGGTGAGCAAGTAAAATGGGATGAAGACGTAGATCCAGATGTGAAGGCTTAGAGATAATTTTTTTAGTTTATAATTCTAAATTGTAGATGTTTTGAGATATTCTTTTATTAGTTAGTTGAGGGATTATTATTTTGACTTTTGGATGTAACTTTAAGGAGTTATTTTGTTTGATTTGGGATTTGTTTAGTTATCTATTAGAAGACGGATAATTTATTATTTTAATGATTACTTTAGATGTTCTCATGATTGGATGTGGTATAGATAGGTAATGTCTTCTAGGACCTAAGATGATCACTTGATTTAATAAACTTAGGAGGGTTAACATTAAAATAGAATTGGTAATTGATCTGAGCATGAATCCTAGGTGTTTTTCAAAGAAAAATTTTCCTAATCATTTTTTGTGTTTTGAAAACATAGATTTGAACCATTATTGGATCCTCTCGAGCAATGCCCTTTAGTGTTCTAGAGGACAAGTTTTTTACATGGTTTTAGGCTTAAAAAACAAGTAAGGGCCATCCTATGCTCACTAGTCTTTGTTAAAGCAATCTCTAAATGACTTACAAAAAAATTGGACAAAGGATAAGCAGAGGAGAATTAGGGATCACCCTCTGGGTCATTCGAGCAGTCTTAGAGGTCGCTCGAGTGGTCTTGCTCTCCTAGGTCAATTTGGAATTTATTTTTCATTCTAGTGACCACTGCCTTCCAATCGTTCTCCCATTACTCAAGAGGTCGTTTGTGAATTTGTGTTTTCTTGGCTTAAATAGAGGGATCCTTTCCTAACCTAGGATATTCTATTGTGAGATAAATTCTTACATCTTAAATTTAGAGATCATCATGACCAAAAAAAAAACTTTAGTGATCATACCACAACCCTAGATCCTCAAATCCAAAGGCTAGCATCTTATGATTCTTATCCAACTTTACACCTTGGAGAAGAAGAGCTTGCTTAGTTGAAGATCAACCCATTGGAAGTGCGCATACCAAGGACATTAGCAAAGAAGATCGATCGAGGCCTAGAGCATCCATTACGGTGGAGAATTTAAGTGAACTATCCAAGGCATTGATGGAGAGGCTTATTGAAGGAAAAAGAGCGTCTAACCATGATATTGGTTGAGGTATAAGTCTTGAGTATTGGTAAGCTAACTTTGGGGTAGTGCATTAGGCTTTTGGTGAACCCTAGAGGGGTTCCCCGAGATTTTCCCCTGGAGGGTTTCCGCATCAACAAATTTCACGTGTTAATCTTTGATATTTTCATATACACTTGCAATTTTAATACACATGCTCACTATGTGTTTGATTAAATGATTGTTTGAATATTTTTATCATCCATAGCTACGTATCAAAGGGTTGCGATCCCTGTAAGAGAATAAGTGTTAAGTGATTAATTGATAAAATTAATACATTAATCTTCCTGGTTTTTAGGGGGTCGTTGTAGTTAAAAAGGGGTTCCCACTATTAATCGAACAATATTTTTTAGAAGAGATAATTGATGTATTAATAGGTTTAATTTGATGTTTGTCCAAGCATAAATTTTGAAAACCTATTCACCCCTCTATGTAGTGTTGTGCAATTATGTGTATAATCGTGAGGGAAAATTCACTTCATATCTCCCCGTCCTAGAATAGCAATTGGTATCAGAGTGTGGTTGCCCTAAGTTAACATTAGACATATTGTAGGCATATTTTGTAATTGCTTACTTACCTAGTTGTATTGCTTCTTAGAGATATATTGATATATATTAGTTAGTATCAAATGGAGCTCAAAAAGAAGGAGGTTCAATTGCAAAACACCTCTATTCACCAAGTTTAACTTGGCATATTGTAAAGCTCACATGAGAGCATTTCTCCAATCGATAGAAGAGAAGGTATGAGTATATGTGTAAAATCCGGATAAATTTGAATTTTTGTGAAAAATGGCAAAACGATAATTTATCACTTCGGTGCGGGTTGAAAACCTATATTTTTCTAAAACTCGGATGAAGAAACAAACCTCGCCGTTGGATTCATCTCGTGAAATCTAGTTGCCTTATCAATTTTCGTTGAATTCCGAGATAGTCAAATTTTTGCATTTTGTAAGGCGATCGGGTGTCGAGTAATCTCATTAACGATCCCAAAAATAAAATTTCAAAAATTGGATAATAATTTAAAGAAAGTTTCACGCCCCATCCTGGTCTTCCAAGGATGAGATGCGATTAGATTTTTGATGCACTTGTTTACAATTGTTATAATTTGGACTAATTAAACATTAAATAATCCCACATATGTAACAACACCACCCATCACCTTAGTCATTAAACATGATGATAATCCTTATCTTATAACTTGTACCATAGATAAAAAACTTGTACCAATCGTTTATTTCCCAGGTTATAGACATATACAAAATTTCACACCCACATAGCATACATCACAAAGTATACTTGTTGAGTCTATTTACAAATATATACTATTAATCTGCCATAATAATCTCGCACAGATATAATACACAACTCAGAAATTAGTCATACTGACACTCAACCTGAGTGATATCACACTAACGTTGTACAAGATTCAATCAACTGGACAGTGGACTGGTCTGCATCATCCTCTATAGTACCTGAAAAGAATAAGTTATAGAGGGGTGTGAGCTAAAGCACGCGCTTAGTGATTATATATGTTGTATATGAAATGAAAAAGATAGTAATACACTGAAGTAGATAGATACTACGTAGATACACGTATCAAACAACAACATCAATCCAATTTCAAAGAATTCACAAGCCACATCACATCCATACTACGCCTCATCGGGTAATCGATCCGACGTGGATCCATGTCTCCCGAACCTCTCAGGAGCACCACAGTGCTAGCACACCACTACACGCCCAGTGATCAGGCATCAACGCCCCTGTCTCGAACAGTGCGTCATATTCTACAATACACAATACATAATACAAAGCATCATTCAATCACATAAACACATAGCACATAATCTTGGGGAATTGCTATTAAATTCTATCATTTACTATCATTTTAACTTTTTCAAAACAGATAAAGATATATACCCATCTTAGATATACAAATCTACAGCCCTTCGGTCCTGTCGGTGGATCCTTTTGGTGTCACCGTATCTGTTCCAATACTGACTATCTCACTCGTTTCACCTAACACATTTGTGATTATAATATCAATGTATTTATCACATTTAATAGTTAATCATGCAATAATGCATGCAAAATGATGCACCCCAAAGTGCCCCGGTAACTCCGGTTACCGCACTATCCACTCACACACTAGCACTTTTGTTCTAGGGATCACATTTTCTCCCCAAATTTTCAAAATTACTCACATTAATCACAATTAGGATTAAGTAGGTCAAACACATTGACCGGGGGTCCATTTCTACAGATTTCGACCCCAAATCCTAAATATTACACTTTCGGCATTTTATTCGCACCACACAAAATTCATAAACAAAACCATACCCATAACCGAAATTTACTACACCAAAACACAAACTTCTTCCTAAGTTTTAAACAATGGAATACATAGAAGTATTTGAAGAAACTTATACCGAAAGAAGTCACTCCCTTAAATTCTTCAAGAAGAACTGATTTTGATTCAAAAACAAAAGAATTTTTTTTTATTATGTGCCGTATTTGAACTGGAGAGCTAAAAATCCCCACTAGAAAACTTCCTTCCCCACTCCTCTCTTTCTTTCCTTTTTCTCTTATTCTTTGCTAAATTTTGGTCATCACTTTATACTCTCTTTCTCTCTGTGTTTTTCCTTCCCTCTCCCTCTCTCATAGAAGTTGCGTTTAAACACACACACACACACATATATAATAAAGTAGAATGAATTTGAATTTTGGAGACAAAGAGCGTTTGAGATTGTTTTGTGACCAAAAAAGGCATCATCCCACGATCGAGGTAATCCTAAATTGTCTCGATCTATTGATGTCTCATATTATCTCAAAATTCTTGATCTAATGCATGATATTCATTTATGAAAAAAAACATTTCTGCTCATCACAAATTCTATTTTTAATTCCCTCAAAATCATGCACCTGACTCCCCTAAAAAATTCATTGCCCAAATTAACTCCCACTTAGTTCACGAACTTCACGCTTACTCTCTTTGCTGAGTTGTTGTCGTTCCCCCCACCCACCCACCCACCCACCCAAAATCTCTCTTCCTAAAATTTTATCCCCCAAAGTCAGATCCCCTTCACCCGCTGCATATATCCCCTAAAAATAGCTTTCCAAACTTGATGCATATCTTTGAAAAATCCCACCCAAATTATTCCCTAATGGCTTCCCAAAAATATAGCCAAGAATCCTTCAGCCGTTGCTCTCTATCTCCCTTCCTATTCTGCATTGCAGGCTCTCCTTCCCTGGCTCTCCCTTCAGTCGTTGCTGCTTCCTTCTCTCAGGTATGTCATGTTTTGTTTTGTTTTTTTTTTTTTTTTTCTGTTTTGGTGATGGCGTTCTCAAAATATTGCCCTACACACCAATTGTTTGATGAGTTGCCAAGCCAAATGTTTTGTCCAGTGGGATCTTGGGTGCCTGTTTGTATCTGATTTTTATTTTCTTTTTTGATGATCACATTCTCAAAAATGTTGCCCTGCACGCAGATGAGTTGCCAATAATTTGTTAAATTCCTGGGAGCATTTTTGTTAGCTTTTTCAATGACCATGTTTGGGTCCTTTACTTCATTTTTTTAATTGGAATATTTTCTCAAAAATTTGTTTGTGATTGGATTCTTTTCTCAAACACGGACAAAAAAGTGTTTGATGATGACTGTTTTTCTGTTTGGATGGTTTTTTTTTTCTGGACAAAACATTTGGTGTGATGATGACATTTCTTAAAAAGGCTTGCCTATTTGTTTGCCTTTGTGCCTTTAGGTAGTGGTTTGCGATTTTTTTGTCCAGTAAAAACTCTGATACAGGCAGAAAAGGTCTCAATTTTTTTGTTAATTTAGCTGTGGCATGTTTGGATTCAGCTCTTTATGATTTAATTTGGGTCCTTTACTTCATTTTTTTTTTTGCATCTTGCCCAATTAATATTGTACCAAATTTAACTTATCTATAAATATTTCTAGCAATTTAACTTCTGTGTAGCTTAATTTGGGTTGATGTAGCTAATGTATTAGTATAGTAAAAAAAAATTAATGTATTTTTTGACATAGTGCCTTATGTGTATGTAATGTACTTGCCTGTGACTATCTATGTCTTCCACTTGACATAGTGCCTTCTGTGTATGTTTTATGGTCAAAAGTGGAGAATTGAGTTTTAGCTTTTGGGTGATTAATGATTAGAGTTGTAAAACTTATTTTGCGTGATGGTAATACTATGCATAAGTGTGTTGGTTTTGTATGGTATGAGTTTTAAATAAAAAATATTTTGAAATTTATATTTGGTTTTAATTATGCATTGGTCTGATTTTCATATATTCTCACCATGAAGTTTACCCAACAAAATTTGGTTTTAATCAGACCAATGCATAATCTATGAGTTTTTAATTTATATTTGATTTTCATAGATTCTCACCATGAAGTTTATTATCATTGTGTTTGGTTTATTATATGTTGTTGGATTTAATTATGCATTAGTATGAATCACAACCCGGCACACATTACTTTTTATTGATACTAGAAATTGCCCGTGCCCAACACAACACCCGAACACATTGACCCACCACCATCAGACATGCTCACTCAAGCCACACAGACTCAATACTAAGGTGTTGCAAGAGAATAGTTTACCACATTATAGTACTTCAAATGAAAATATCTCGGTGATTAGTATCTCAAGAACCTAAATTCGAATCTCTTAAAAGATATCATGATTTTATGTCATGCATGTGGTTTTTGTGACTGACTTGAGTAAAATTAAAATCAACTCAGGCAAACAATTCTGATTATTTTTTTTATGATTTCTGGTTGTTGTGAATAGTCTTTACTATTTGAAAATCTGAATGGGTGTATATATATGTTCTACTATTTTTTTAGATGATGCCTTTTTTAGTTGGGAAGACGTGTTTCGACCCATATTATTAACATACATGTTCTATTTTTTTTCCTGTTTTGATGATGATCATGCTCACTCAAACCACACAGACATGTAGTTGTAAGCAAACAATACTGGGGTGTTATTGCACTATTTTTCCTATTTAAAAAATCACGTTGAAGTTTTAGTATGAGTTTTTGTTGCAATTGAGATAATTATAAGCTAATTTTCGTACATTGTAGCCATTTTGCTTATCTTTCATAAGTTAATATTATATCATTCATTTTGTTTGTAACAGTATTGGTTTTTGGTGGACAAATTTTTTGTAATTTGGGTTCGATCGTTCGACAAATTAGATTCTTGCCGCTAAAAATTCACTGCATTGTGGTGATTTGGTGCTGCTAAAGTGTTTATTCAGGTGCAAGGTGTGTTTTGTTTTGAATTTTAATATAAGATTTAATTTTTTGGCATTGGTGATATGGTTTGATATTAAGACTTTGCACTGTTCACTGATTTTTGCTCAATGTTTTATTTTGTTCAAGTTGTAAGGTGAGTTTTGTTTTGAATTTGGCATTATTTGCTTAATTTTTTTTTTTTTTTTCATTTTGTTAATTGTTCATTGATTTTTGCTCAAGATTTAATTTTGACATTGTTTATTTGGTTTTCCATGCATGCCCGATGAATCCTGTACTATAAGGATTATTTGTTATTTGATTAATTTTCATTCAAGCAATACTACAAACACGAATCATATAAATTCAATAGTCAATTTTGTTTTTTCCATAATCAATAAAAAAAAGCATAACTTGCAAAAAAACTAATTTAACAAAGAAAATATGGTTAACAAGTAAAATATACAAGATTAAATTCAAGTTATTGGGCATCTCAGATATCAAGAGTTATATTAAAGAAAATATGTTTAACATTTAAAATATATAAGATTAAATTCATATAAAAACACGAATCATACAAATTCAATATTTAGTGAACAACACAAAACAACAATAACTATAGTAGGTGGAGAGTTAAAAGAGGTTGACACACTTGTCTATGCCAAGAGTAATCGAAGGGGATGAATAGGATAAGTGGATGGGATGGAAGGAACTCGAGTAGCCTATTAACGAAGGGATGAACTAGTTAGCAGAGGGTAGGTGAAAAATGCTCTCACTAGCTAGAAAATCATCCTCCACAATGAGCAAGTAATGTGGGTATTTAGAGCACAGTGCTCGGGCGGGTCGGGCTGCCTGTCGCAACCCCTGCCACTCGTGCTAACCCACAACTGCCTCGACCGCGACAATACCAATGGCCTTTGACGGCGAGCCATGTGTCCCAACATTAACTAGGCAGATGTGATGTTTATCTAAATGCAACCTAGACTTGGCCTTGAGGAAGTTGTGACAACCAAGGTGAGAGAGGGCTCCCAAGGTCCATGATCGTGACTGGTCACCATGGGACCATGACCTCAAGAGGACCATGCCTGTAATGCCCCCAACGCGCTCCAGCTTGGGGTCCTTCTTTCCCTCTCTAAACCCTTCCTTGAGACTTTTATCGAGGTGCCCGATAGAGGAAACCCACATAGTTTCGGTCCTTCAGCCATTAATTCATATGTCCCATCATCCTATATGCTAATCTGAACCAATAACCCTAGTTAAATTAGGAGTCTCTCCAAATTCCATTCAAGCAAATCCTAGCGGGTAATGAGTTATACACTGGGAGGCCTGCTTGAGCAGACTAAACCTTCGAGACCCTGCCCTAGGTCGAGGTTGTCAATCATGCTTGTCCACGCCATTGCTCAATTCTCCCATGAGGAGAGTCGTATTTCCATATCCCTAGGTGGGGACATCTCTTCTTAGTCCAGTGGGCCAGTCGAGCAATGGTGTACAATAGGTTGAGGATACCACTCTTGCAGTGGGGGAGACAAGTTTCGCCAAGCTTGCCCCATTTTTTTGCGATTCCACTTTTGTCCACCCTTGGTGAAGGGTCCACTTTTCCATTTCCAATGCGATGGAGATGTACGTCGCCCTGTTGCGATGTTGTGCTTGAGAGCGTTACGCCAAGGGGATGTCGCGCCCACAGGGGTCGCATGAGTGTCATGCATGGGCATCATGCATTTATTATCTACACTAGTCCAGTTGACGTTGTCAGGGCGTCGCACCCAGGGATGTCGCATTTGTCAATGTTATTTATACCAGTCCAGTTGAAATCTATCGGGTCCCATTTCTATGTCAATTGATAATCGTTGTGCCCAGGGGGTATCACACATGAGTGTCGTGCCTTGGGTGTCATGCAAACATTATTATCTACACTAGTCCAATTGCCACTATTAGGGGGTTGCGCACAGGGAAGCCGCACTTGTCACTATTATTTATACCAGTCCAGCTAAACTCTGTCGGGCCGCATTTTCATGTCAACTGATAATCATTGCCACTTGTCCTGTTATGATGGAGACACGTGTCTTGAAATTTTTTGAGTACTACATTTGCCCTCTGCGCATGCCAGGTTGCGGGAAGCATCTTGCGCGTGCACACCATTTTTGGTCTGCACTTGTTGTTTGACTGTAACTATCTGACCGTGGTATTGATGACTAATTTTTTTTCGTAAAATTGGCCCAAGTCTTCTGCCGTCATTTCTCTATTGCGAAAAACATTACTGTGGTTAGTTGTCCCCTACATGCATGGACCTTCTTTTTATGGACTTTGCATGCATAATGGTCGTGAGGACTTGTGTATTTTTGTTCTTATGCAATTTTTTTGAGGTGTATCTCTTTATCCTTGTATCAGATAGAAAACCTTGACTTGAGCGGTGATTCCCCAAGTGGGTCAAGGTTTACTTCCTCGTGCTCCTGCTCTTGTGACTTAGGGCGATCCTCCATGTATTTTGGTGTAGGGACTGCGTCAGTGGGCGTCGCGGTGATGTTGGCCTTTGCTTCATGCACCTTATCTCGGGATCTCACCCTCCCGACCTCGTGAATGGTCCCCCCACACCATCATAACTAGTTGGAGACGACGAATAGGACATAACTGATACATCTCTTTGGGGCCACCTCCCGCGAGGGCTCTTCAACTTGCCCTTGTCCTAGGGCTCGTTCTCCGAGCCTTTCTTTCACACTAACCCTTCGCGATCTGCACTACCTAGTGAGTCTTTCCACAACTCGCGAAACTCTCTTTGACCCAATAACTTTTTGTGTGAAAGTCATGAAACTGGTCTGTATATTGTAGAGAAAACATTATCTAGATTTTGAAATGTATGGCAAGAAACATCTAGTCGTTCGTGTGGCCGTTGGTTTGACCAATAGTTCAAGTGGGTTGCCATACCAATCTAAGAAAATTAATTGCATAGTTGGCCCTTCAATTAGGATATGCCTATACATGAAATGCATAAAGTTTTTATTATTTGCAAATAGTCCTCACTCTTATTATTAGGCATGTATGTTGATGAACTGTTTATTTCATGACCGTGGAGACTATATGACATATTCACCTTTTCAAGGAACAATAATAAGGTCTCTGCAATGGTCTTCATATAACAAGGTCCCTTCGCTGGTCTTGGGGTTGGCTCACATTGATTCTTTGCCAATGGTTGAAATTATAAAATGGAGTTTAGCTATTGATATACTTCTAAATTCAAGGAAAACATGGTCCATAGTTGCGACACCATTCTGCCGCGTGACCCTCCACTGTGGCACCAAATATCTTGTGAACCTGAACATACTTCCTCGATTGGTTTTTTTTAGGTACCTATTGATTGTGACCATGAAGACTTGCTAGGCTAATCACCTTCGGCAAGTCGAGGCCTGTCGCGTGAGTAGCGTGACCCATCGCTGCAACACTAGTACCACCGCGAGACTTACCATCATGACACCATGTGCACCTCCTCACCTTTTTTGTGGTCTATCAGGGGTCGATCATGGACATTGCCCCAGCGCCCCTTAGTACCAACTCTCCACTTTTTAAATGCTTCTGAAATAGTCGACGCACGGTCCAGCAATCCTTAAGGTTGTGCTTGGTGTGGCGATGAAATTCATAGAAAGTTAGGCTATTTTTTTCTTCTCTAGTTGGCTTGTTTTCCACTGGTGGTAGCTCGACATCATCGTTCTTAATCCATTCCATGAGAATCTGTCAAACTTCCTTCATACCACAAGAATACAAAGGTGGCTCCTCAGGCTTGGAGGCTCTCCCTCACTTCTTTGGATGCTAACCCCCCTTCGGGACCTCCTCAGCAACTGCAAAAGTTGCGCCTTTCTTCTTGTCCGTCCAACCAGCTATTTTTAGGGAGGGCTGGACCACCTCCGAAAGCTTTTAGCAGATTCACATAGCCTAGTAAAGGTTTTAAAGTCACTATTCACCAAGTATGCCTTGTATTTGTTGTACATTCCGTCGATGCAGATTCGGACAAGGGCCTATTCAGTGACATTTTCTTAGCATTTGATGGCTTTGTCATGGAACTTGTCAATGTATGTCATCAAGGATTCTCCGTCATCTTAAATAGTCTTCATCAAGGAAAGTACTGTAGTACGCTACTCAACATGGAAAAACTTTGCGTAGAATTGTGCGACCAAGTTGTCCCAATCCCTCACCGATTCTGCTGAGAGGTTAGCATACCAGGTGAAGGCCTTGTCCTTGAAGCATATAGTGGCCAACGTTACCAAGATAACGAGTAATGTGCTCCTTGGGGTTGCCATTTTTTCCATCAAACTTCGGCGGTGAGTACCCTGCAGGATACATAACTTGCTACATAGCCGGGGTAAACTTGGACCTTATGTCCATGGTTGTTGGCATGAGCTCCTTCTGCCTATCCAATAACGCCTGTACTTGGGCTAGCATGACAAACCCAGCACTAGGCACTGGCCGTTCTGTGATGGCCAAGTACGACAGCAATTACTGATGGAAACAAGGTGGTGGCGACGGAGGCCGAAAATGCTGAAGGTATGGTTGCGGGGGATAGTGGAAAAAATAGTTTGACCCCACACTTGGGTAGCTGTCGGTGCTATTGTAGAGATGGTGAGAGGATCCATTTGGGAAGCTACAAGGCCATAGTTGTAGCCAGTCGCAACGTGCTCACAGTTGAGAGTCGTTGAAAAGTTTAAGAGAGGTGCACCAATCATGGTTACGGGTCTAGCCATAGTGGGTACCTTAGGTGTTGTGACATTTTGAGGGCCCGTTGTAGCTGTTTGCTGTAGGGGAGTTAGAGATCCCACGACAGTAGCTTGTTGCAAAAATGCTAGATGGTTGTCTGTGGTAGTTTGCTGCGAGGGAACTAAGGGGTTAGCTGCATCAATTTGTAGTGGAAGTGATAGGGGTTCACTGGTAGGATTTTGCAAAGTTAAACCATAAGGGCTTGACTTCCGCAGTGCACCATTATCGCTCGATAATGCCATTGGAGGAAATGCCGGCAAAGTTGAAGGTGGTAGCATCGAGTACTGCAGGAGCAACAACAAGAACATTGGTGGGTTTTGCAAGCCAGGTTGTTAGAAATACATCTGAGCTTGAATCATTTGCATTACCGCAGCCATCTACTGTTGTAGAGTTTGCATGTCATGTAGAGTCTGCGTTATTGCGAAGGGCTTTGGCACCTCCGGAGCCCTTTGGCTTGTAGAGGAACCATGACTATCCTCACGCTGGGGTGGGCTTTTTTGTTATTCGCCTTCCTTGTCGTTTCTATTTTCGATAATCGTATTAGACAATACTTTTCCACTTCGAGTTGTAATAGGCATAGACTAGCGAGGACAAACCTCCCTAGTGGAATCGCCAAAAGAATGTAGGTGGGGAGTTAAAAGAGGTTGACACACGTGTCTATGCCAAGAGTAATCGAAGGGGGTGAGTAGGATAAGTGAATGGAATGGAAGGAACTCGAACAACCTATTAACGAAGGGAAAAATGCTCTCATCAGCTAGAAAAATTATCCTCTGCAGTGGGCAAGTAATGTGGGTATTTATACCATAGTGCTCAGGCAGGTTGGGCTACCCACCTCGATCCCCTACCACTCGCGCTAACCCACAATTGTCTCGACCGCGACGATACCAATGGTCGTTAATGGCGAGCCACGCATCCTAACATTAACTAGGTAGATGTGATGTTTTCCTAAATGTAACCTGGACGTGGCCTCGGGGAAGGTGTGACAGCCAAGGTGAGAGAGGGCTCCTAAGGTCCATGATCGTGACTGGTCACCATAGGACCATGACCTCGAGAGGACCATGCCTGCGATGCCCCCAATGCGCTCCGGCATGGGGTGCTTCTTTTCTTCTCTAGACCCTTCCTCGAGACTTTTGTCGAGGTGCCCGATAGAGGAAACCCATATAGTTTCAGTCCTTCAGCCACAAACTCACATGTCCCATCATCCCATATGCTAATCTGAACCAATTACCCTTGTTACCTTAGGAGTCTCTCCAGATCCCAATCAAGCACATCCTAGCGGACAATAACCCTTACACTGGAAGGCCTGCTTGAGTAGACTAAACCTTCGAAATCTTGCCCCAGGCCGAAGTTGACAATCATGCTCGTCTACCCCCATTGCTTAGTTCTTCCCTGAGGAAGGCCGTATTTCCATGTCCCTAGGTGGGGACAACTCCTCTTAGTCCAGCGGGCCAGTCGAGCAATGGTGTCCAATAGGTTGAGGATACCATTCCCGAAGTGGGGGAGACGAGTTTCACCAAGGTTCTCCGTATTTCTGTGATTCTACTTTTGTCCACCCTTGGTGAAGGTTCCACTTTTCCACTTCTAATGCAATGGGGATGTATGTCACCCTATTCCGATGTTGTGCCTGAGAGCGTCACGCCCAGGGGTGTCACACCTTAGGTGTCGCGCATGAGTGTTGTGCCTTGGGCATCACGCATGACATTATTATCTACACCAGTCCAGTTGATGCTATTAGGGCGTTGCGCCCAGGGATGCTGCACTTGTCACTGTTATTTATACCAGTCTAACTGAACTCTATCGGGTCCCATTTTCATGTCAACTGATAATCATTGTCGCTTTTCCTGTTATGGTTGAGACACGTTTTTTGAAGTTTTTCGAGTACTACAATTACTAAATAATCAAATCTAAATACCCGAGAAAAATGATACAAAATTACAAGTGAGAGAAACGATACAAAATTATAAGCAATACTATGAACTTGAATCATACAAATTAAATATTTAGTGAACAACACGAAGCAACAATCTTTACTAAATAATCCAATAGTAAATAACGTTTAGTTTAGGAAAGTATAATAAAAATATAAATAATCAAGAAGAATGATATAAAATTAAAAACACTGCTATAAACTCAAATTATACAAATTCAATAGTCAAATTTTTTTCCATAATAAATAAAAAAAAGCATAACTTGCAAAAAATCTAATTTAACAAAGAAAATATGCTTAACATGTAAAATATACAAGATTAAATTCAAGTTATTGGACATCTCAGATATCAAGAGATATATTAATGAAAACATGCTTAACATTTAAAATATACAAGATTAAATTCATATACAAACACAAATCATATAAATTCAATATTTAGTATACAAAACAAAGTAAAAATATTTACTAAATAATCCAAATTCAAATACCAGAGAAAAATGATACAAAATTACAAGCGAGAGAAACAATACAAAATTATAAGCAATACTATAAACACGAATCATACAAATTAAATATTTAGTGAACAACACGAAGCAAGAATATTTACTAAATAATCAAATACTAAATAACGTTTAGTTTAAGAAAATATACTAAGAATATAAATAATTGAGAAGAATAATATAAAATTAAAAACACTACTTTAAACTCGAACCATACAAATTCAATTGTCAATTATGTTTTTTCCATAATCAATAAAAAAAAGTATAACTTGCAAAAAATCTAATTTAACCAAGAAAATATATTTGGTCATTTGACAATATCTGCATACTTAGTTTATTTGTGAGTATTGTTTTAATTTTCAGTCTATTAGTTATGAATTATGTTATTATTTAGATAAAGTTGATTATAAATGTAGAAATCGTGAATTTTGAATCAAAAACAGAACATTGAATAATGTCAATTGATATATTTTTTTAGATGTTTGAATTATTATGTTTCGGTAGTTATAGCATAATTTTTGTAGCGTAACAATTTAATGTGGAAATATATGTTATGCATGTAGGTTAATGTTATAAAAATTATTATAGGACACATTTTTAATGTCGTTTACTACAATGTTGTATTTTACTTTACATTTATATATGGGCAAATATTTGTAACTAATTTATGAGTAATATTATACCTTCTGACACGGGTAATTGCTAGTATATATATAACATATATATATATATATATATATATATACTACTCTTAAAAGGCAACAACTTTGAAAAAATTTTATTTTCCATTTGTACCCTTAAAAAAATGCAATAATGTCATTTTATATCCTTGTAATTAAATTGAGATACCCTAAATAATGAATAATAATTTATTGCCTGTTTGCAACAAAAAAGATGCCCCTTCAACTTTTTTTTTCCAGCTTTACTCTACTGCAAATTACTACACTTCTTGAAGTACCCAACGCCGCTTCAGATGAACCAACTGACACCTTGTAAAACCATAAATCCAAACTCCCTTGTAATCCTTGTTTCAGATAAATAGATTCGATGGACAATTCACCTTCAGTGCGAGCCTATGATGCATCCTCAAGGGAACTCTCATCCACCGCTGATGCTCCCAGTCACCCCTTCTTAGATCACTCAAATTTTGGTATAACATATAATTTCATGGGTTTTTTAATAATTAAACTTCCTTTTGGTAGCGATATCCCTTGACTTTTTCCTATAATATTATTGAACGGAATTGGGTTCCTTTTGGTGCCAGGAGTTCAACTATGGCATGGAGTTCGTGCTTCTTATTCGTAACCCATCTTTAAGATATCTTTTAGGTTGACTTCTACTCAATGTGTTTTTCAATTGATGCCCTCGAAATATTTATGAACAGATCAGAATCCAATGATGTAAAGAGCCTAATCTATCAATTATATATTTTTTTCATTCAAGAGTGCTTTTCTTCGGCTGTTTTATTTAGAATTAATAAGCAAGTTCTAACCTATTTCTCCACTCAAGTCCTTTTTAATGCACATGGATGTGCTCCAGATCTCTTTGCTTCTTAATTGTTCATGAAATGCTCAAAATTCACAAAGATGTATAGTAACTGATAGAAAAATTAGTTTAAATCTATTAGTTTATAGGGTTGCATGTATATATTTTACAAAAATGTTTACAAGGATATTTTTGGATAATCTTTGGGCGTCTAGCACCATTTTTCAAGCTTTGGCTTGACATTTTCTTTGGTCATAGGCAAAACCAATCCAAAGTGCCAAAAATGTCCCTTCAAATGTTGGAAATTTTATTTGGTAAAAGTTAAAATTAAAGACAGCCATGAAATTTACCTACTATTGAGAAGGCTTGGAATTGAGCTCAAATTTTAAATTGAAAACCTCTATGTATCTTCTTTCAAAAAATTGTTTGAAGAGACAAGTGACTGGAGTCTGATTTTCCTCTGATATTTGAAAAAGTGAATGTGGAGCTTGAAATTTCAGCCAATCACTCCAAAATATCTTCCGATTCATTTCTTCATAGATTCAGTTGGAATTGAGATTATGTAACAAGTTTTCATTGGTTTCAGAGTGTGATTTCCTGCTCCTTTGAGTTGAACCTGTCACTCTCCCTATGTGCATTGTGAAAGTTTGAAAAGGTACTGTTTCTCTCACTACTTCAACTATATATTTTGCACTTAGTGTTTTATGGTTTTGTATGTGGTTTATGCGCTAGAACACTGTCCTTTTCTTGTATGTTTATTGACTACGATGAGATTCTCATATAGGTTTATATTGGACAACAATAATAGAAGCAAAAGAACCAGGTCGATATGTTCAGCCAATAGTTTAATATTCAAGAAGTTTTAGTTCCAGAAATTGCATGATAGTATATTCATGAATTAGTGATAGCCAATTTATAGGACGAGCATAAATTCTTTTAGAGAATTGTAAGAATTCTGCTATATTGCAATTGACACACTTACATTTGCAACATCCATACCTACTATCAAGTTGAAGTTTTCTAACCCTCGCAAGATATAAAAGAAGCTACCTGTAGTGTATGATCTATGAGATATAGGTGTTATTTCCCAATGCATCTCTTTTTCAAACTTACTAGAGGTTCTTCGAAAGGTTTTTCTTGTTGGTATCATTGTGTGGATATGTAATAATTCTTCTATGCATGACAAGCACATTGTTTGGTTATGCATATAAACGTGCACATTCTGTATGAAGTGCTATTTTCCTTGTTTAAAGTGAATGGTGTGCATATATTTTGATTAATCATGTAGGGAACAAGTGGTATAGATGATCCTATGGGAAAAGTAACATGGTTTTAATCATTCAAACACTCTACCTAATTTCATTCTTCAATAAAGATTGTTTTACCATATGAGAAGCAACACCTCTCTCTCTCTCTCCAGCCACAACATGATTGTCGGATCGCCCCAATTTTGGACGTGGAAGTTCTTAATGTGAGCTATTAAGCCATATTGCCTATCTGTCTGCATGTGTAATATTGTACATGTCACACTAATTTGGTTCTTTAATCCTTGCCAACCTTAGTTTTTTTGCATCTGTGATTGCGAAACTCATGATCAAATCTTTGCTCTGTTCCATGAGTGTTGATTATATGGATTTGACGACAACTCGATATTTGGGTCGTTGTGAGTATCACCAAGATGAACAAGATTGGGACACCATTGGAGCGTGTTCCTATGGTGTAATTTATTTTTTATGTCTCACATTTGCCACCAAATCGTGTTGAAATTGTTGTAGGACTAAGCATAGCTTATTAATTTTCATTTCAATGTAAGCAATTGATTCTCCTTTAATTTTTTGGTGTTAAGCTTGAAGTTAGGATTTCTTGCTTACATATTTGATTCTTTTCAAAATAATAGCTTTGGGTTGCTAACAATGTGTCATTTGAGATAAATTCCAAGTTTGATGAGTTGAACTCAAAATTAGATAAATAAAGGTGAGACATAATCACCAAGTCAAATGTTTTGTGAAAAGGATCTCAAGACCTTAGACACTATTCTATTTTGGTGGGGAAGAGGTCTCTAAACACCCACATGTTATATTAATATAGTGACATAATTGTTTAGTAATTCTAATACATGTAATGATGTACGAATGAGCCATATAGATTATAACAGTAGAAATAAATATTTTGGAGACAAATTGATTGTGAAGTTTAAGTTCTGAAGGTGTGTATGCTTGAGAAGGGTGATTATGTTAGTTTCTAAATGATTTTGGGTCAAAATAATGTCTACATTGAATCCAGAAGGTTGAGAAACCTTGGGAGAGGTAATATGGATGTATTAGAAGTTTGGAAGTATTTCGGAGTGAAAACACACCATAGAGAGAGTTTGGGTAAAAAGGATTTTGACACTGCCTTAGTATTTAGATCATAAATTTTTATGCTGATGTCCATTTGAGCTGAAATATTTACAGTAGACACTAGAAATCTAGGGCTACCAAAGTGTATTTCATGACAATTTTCCACATTGACCTTTAAATAGGTAAAAACTTCACTGAAATTTTCAGCAGAAATAGAAAGTCTATTCGAACGATCTACATACGAATGTGAAAGAACGTTCGAACATTCTTTCACATTCGAATGATCGTTCATTCCAGTACTTTGTCTCTGATGGAAAAAAAAAGTACTAGGAGAACCTAACATTTGAACGCCAATGACGTTCGAACGTGAACAACGAATCAGAACATTAGATTTATGTTGACTTAGCTATTTTCTTCTCCTATAAATACATAAGGGTGCATCCTTTTGCCTCCATACACCATTTACAACCTTAGAAAGTCTTGAGAAACAAGAAAGAAGGGTATAAAACACAAGATCAAGAGAGATTTGCACCTTGAAGTGGATCAAAATCTCAAGTTTTTCAAGAACACTAAGGAAGAAGAAGGTAGAGGTTTTCTTCCACTCTTGTTTATTGATGCTAGGGCTTATATATATACATATTTTGACTCTTAATCATATATATTTGTTATGGAATCTTTTATTCTTGCTTGCAAATATTACCATGTTTTAAACAAATCTATGGTTGGATAGCCATGAAATCTCTTTTCTTTTCTTAAAACCCTAGTTTTCAAGAGAAATAAACTTTTCTCTTGATTTTTTCTTTGTTCTTGATTTCAAAACTCTAGTGCTTGGTATTAAACAATAAAATGATATTTTTGATGATCTCTTGCATATTTTCTTAAATTCTTCTATTGGAATAATACATGTGAAGTTTGAGAATTGTGAATTTTACTTGTGATTGGAGAAATTGGTTGGGTATTGTATCTCTTATGGATGTTTGGATGACCATGGGTGGCCGTTGACCGGGTTTCGTAGAATGGGTAGATGCGTTTCTTACTCAGTGTGGGTTTGAATATTTTCTACCATTCGTAGTGGGGTTGGTGCCTTGCGAGAACCAAACCACTATTCGCTCACAGGTACCGAGGCTGAGGGTTAGTATACTATTCCTGGATTGGATTTGTCACTGCCAATGCGTTGGTATACGCCCTTCATAAAGTTGGATATCCTTGCGAGGATTGGGTATGTGTGTGTGGGACAGGATATTCTCGATGTGTTTATTCATGCGATGTCATACATCATACCTAAGATAAAGTTACAAGTTGTAGTTTGATATATATTGTGGATAATTGTTTATTGTGCAAATGGTTGGTTATGCTTTATTGTGGAAATGGTTTATTGTGGAAATGGTAACTTTTTGGAATTGTTATTTTTGGAAATTGGTTTTAATTTTCATTTAATTATTACTATTGTGTAAACTTAAGATCCACTGAAATGTCCCTATTTTCCTTAAAAAGCTATATATGGTATTTGTAAAATGAGACCGACTGTTTTATATACTTTCGAAATCTTGTTCGAATTTGAGAGGATTTTTCTACAGAGCTTAGTGCTCACCCCCCATAAACAATATCTTTTTCAGATTATGGTCTAGAGGAAGAGCTCAAAGTTAATGAGCCGATACATTGGGAAGCTTCAATAGATGAGAACATGGATCCCTAGGTGGACGTTTAGAACTATATTCTCTTATGTTCTAGACTAGAAAATTCATTTTGAGACAATGTGAACTCTGATAATTTTGTTATTTCACTGCAAGATAATAGTTGATTTTTAGGATGTAATTGCCATAGTTGGGTGTATTCTTTTGGATGATGTTATATATATTGTGGATGATGAATAAATTCTCTTTAGTTATGAAATTCATTTAGTTGCTCTCATCATGTGAATGGTTTTAGATAGTAATGCCGTCTAAGGGGGATTTTGGGGTGTTAAAGGTTTAGTATCAGAGCTTAGGAATTAGGTCTTGCATGGGAGCTATAGGTTATGGATTACCACTAGAGATGTAGGATTAGGTTGAATGAAAATTGTTGATTTAAATTTCATACAAGCCTTATGCTTTGGATTAGAGTGATAGTTAGTCTTGTACATCAAGGAAACTAAATTGTGAATTGATGTGCAGGATGGAGGGTGAACGCGGACGTGGACGGGGTCGTGGTGGCCAAGCAAACCTACCACCACCACCACCTCTAGATGCCATGAATGGCATTTATTAGTGCTTAAGAGAGGTAACCACTCAGGTACAATACCAGAATGGAAAAAACAACCACAACGATAGGGTTCATCCATTAGCTCATGTACTGGATAATGGGGACGCAAATCGAAGGATTGTAGTTCTTCGAGAATTTTTGCGGCAACACCCACCTAATTTTTAAGGAAGCTCTCACCCCTTGGACGTGGATAAATGGATTCGTCGGGTGAAGAAAATGTGTGATGACATATGAGTAGCCGAGGATTTACGGGTTGACTTGGCTACATACCTGTTAGAGGGGGAGGCCGACCATTGGTGGGACTCGGTGAAGATAAGAAGGAAAACTGATGCGCTTACCTGGGAGGAGTTGGATCAAATCTTCTAAGACAAGTACTTTTCTGAATCTGTTAGGGACAAGATGAGTGCATATTTTCTCACTCTACGATAGGGTAGCATGACGATGGCGAATTATGAGAGAAAGTTTGATGAGCTATCCCGCTATGCCACGGAGTTCATATCTACTAAGGTCAGGAGGGCCAAATGCTTTGAGCAGGGCTTGAGGCCTGCCATCAGGGAGAAACTTGTGGCTCACAAGATCCGGGACTATGGGGATCTTGTTGACAGACCTACATAGGTAGAGAGAGACAGAGTGGACAACTAGCGATGACAGAACTTCGCGAGGGGAGTTCTGATCTGGATGGGTGCTAGGAGTAGTTGAGTACCAAGGGCGACACCATACTGTCACCCATACTAGGTGGTTGGATAGAGACTTCAAACAGTTCGAGGAGATGGGTTACTTAGAATCAAGCAGGCACTGACCCGCGTCAATGCTTTGCATATGGAGGTTTCGGGCACTTCAAAAATAACTGTCCATTGTTTTCAACAAAGACCAATCAAGCAGCAGGACAAGTAAATGCAAATAAGTCACCACTACAGAAGTCACTACAACAGAGACCGTTAGGAGTTCTAGCCCTAGGTGGTGCCAATGAAGGAAGAGTATTTGCTTTGACCCGACCGGAGGAAGATATTTCCAATGCAGTTGTGGAAGGTATTGTTCTTCTTTATAATTCTTGAGCCCGAATTTTATTTGATCCCGATACGACTCATTCATTCATACGCACTATATATGCTCTTAATTTGAGATTAGAATTTGAAAAATTAGAACATGCCTTGAGTATTGACATGTCTATGGGAGAACGGTTGGATACTAAAAGGGTGTGTAGAGGTTGTGTGCTTCGAATTGGGGAGCCAGAATTGATTGTAGATTTGGTTGCATTAGACATGAAGGGGTATGACATAATATTTGAGATGAACTTGTCGTCCACTTTCCGTGCGGTAATTGATTGTTTTCGTAAATGAATTTTATTCTGATTACCGGATGGGGTAGTTTTCAGTTTCATGAATGATCAGAGTTCTTTCCACCTATTTCCCACTATGGATAATAGATTTTTGAAAGCTAAGGTGGGGAGTAATTTGAGTTTCTTAGCCAGCTTAATGGGAGACGATTGAGATAAATTCCAATCCGATGTGGTATTGATTGTGTCAGATTTTCTGGATGTCTTCTCAGATGAATTACCCGAGTTACCCCCACAGAGAGAGATTGAGTTTAAGATTGATCTCTATCTGGGAACTGAACCCATATCCATTGTTCCCTATCGGATGGCACCTTTGGAGTTAAAAGAGCTAAGGAAGCAGTTGGACCATCTATTGACGATTGGGTTTATCCGTTTAAACACTTCACCTTGGGGAGCCCCGATCCTCTTTGTAAAGAAGCATGGTGAAACACTTCAGTTATGCGCGGACTACCGAAGGTTGAATCAGGTGACAGTGAAGAATAAATACCCACTGTCACGAATTGATGATTTATTCAATCAGCTGAGAGGTTCTTAGTATTACTCCAAGATTGATCTTCACACAAGGTACCATCAACTGCAGATCAAGGAGGAGGATATTCCTAAGACAGCTTTCCATACCTGGTATGGTCATTTCGAATATACAGTAATGCTGTTCGGACTGACTAATTCCTCTATAGCCTTCATGAATTTGATGCACAAGATATTTTGGTCATATTTAGATCAATTTGTCATTGTGTTTATTGATGACATATTAATCTATTCACGGACATAAGGGGAACATGAACACCATCTCTCAGTAGTGCTTCAGACCTTGAGAGAACATAAGTTATATGCTAAGATGAGTAAATGTGAGTTTAGGATGAAGGAAGTGAAATTCTTTGGCCAGGTTGTGTCAGAACAGGGTGCAGCTGTTGACCCCGCAAAGATCAAAGCCGCGATGAAATGGGAACCACTAAGGAATGTGACCGAAGTATGTAGTTTCTTGGGATTAGCAGGCTACTACTGGAGGTTTGTGGAAGGGTTCTCTAAGCTAGCAATGCCAATGACACGCCTTACGAAGAAGGGAGAAAAATTGTTGTGGACTCAAGAGTGTGAACTAGCTTTTCGCACCCTGAAGGAAAGGTTGACAACCGCTCCTGTCCTCATTATTTCAAGCAGTGGTAAAAGGATACGATGTTTACACCGATGCTTCGTTACAAGGCTTGGAGCTTTCTAAAGATTCATGAGCGAAACTATCTCACTCATAACTTGGAGCTTTCTGCTGTGGTTTTTGCTCTTAAGTTGTGGAGGTGTTACTTGTATGGAGAAAAATTTCAAATATTTTCAGATTATAAGAGTATATCTTTACATAGAAAGACTTGAATCTTTGACAAAGAAGATGGATTGAGTATCTAGAAGATTACGCTTTCACACTCAACTATCATTCGGGTAAGGTTAATGTAGTCATAGATGCACTTAGTAGAAAGTCTCAGGGTGAACTCAATGTTCTTGCAAGTAAATGGAAGATGATGGATGCCCTTGGAGATTATGATCTATGGGTTAGAGGAGATGGATCCTAGCCATGGTTATTTAACCTTGTGGCTCAACCTACCCTCCAATGTAGGGTTATGGAGTTGCAATGCTAGGATCCTTATTTAGAGTCGATTTGAGCTAAATTATAAAATGGGGAAGTAGTTGAAGGTTGGTCGTTGAGGAATGAAGAGCTGAGATGTGGGGAAAAGCTATATGTACCCAATGATTCGTCCCTAAAGGAGGCGATACTTGGAAAGTGTCATCGCTCTAAGTTTGTTATCCACCCCGGTGACACAAAAATGTATAGAGACATGAAGTGTCAATATTGGTGGAAGGGAATAAAGAAGGATGTGACAAGGTTCATAGCACGATGTGCAGTGTGTCAGCAGGTGAAGGTGGAGCATCAAAAGCTAGGAGGGTTACTATAGTCCTTGTCTATCTTAGATTGGAAGTGGGATCACATCACCATGGACTTCGTGTCTGGTTTTTCCCAGACCTCACGAGGGTATAATGTCGTATGAGACATTTTTGATAGACTCACCAAGTCCGCTCATTTCTTAGGTATGAAGACCACTGACTCCTTAGAGACCTTGAGCAAACTTTATATCTGTGAGATTGTTAGATTATATGGAGTTCTACTCTCTATTGTGTCGGATCGTGATTCTCGATTTGTGGCATAATTCTGGCAAAGTTTACAACGAGCTATGGGGACAGAGTTACACTTTAGCACCGTCTTTCATCCTCAAACGGATGGCCAATCTGAGAGGGTGATACATATTTTAGAGGACATGTTTCAGGCTTGTGTGTTGGACTTCAAGGGAAGTTGGAGTGATTATTTGCCGTTGGTGGAATTTTCTTATAACAACAGTGTATTTGCATGAGCCTCATCCTTAATTTAATAGATTGATCATGTCATCAAATCGGCTGCATGATTGCAAACTTATCTTTAGGGTAGAATGCGTGAAATCTATGAGGGCAAAGGACTCTAATATAATCTTGATGAAGTGTTGTAATGTCATTTCGGATTTTGTGCACAAATATTTATTAGGTGTGATTCCAGTAAATTTCACACCAACTTTGTCGTGAGAGTCATGATAAAAAAGTGAATTTGCCCAATTGATGGAGGTAATGCTTTTATGAATTTTGAAAACTGTAGCATGCTGGATTTTGAATAAATTTTTGAGTTTTGTCTTTGCTTGGCTTATCCCGATTCTACAACAGTTGGGCCGACATTGCGGTTGAATCACCAAAAAAAAAAAAGGAAAGAAAATCAGCCGAGTCAGATCCATACAAGCTCCAATCTACGACAAAAGAATTTTGGGGATCTCCAATATAGATGGCTACCAAATTTTGAGATGATTTTCAAGTGTACGAACAATAAGATGAGATATGACGATGTATGTGTCTAGAAAAAGTGACACATGACTACAACGTATATTATTTTTTTTTCTCAAAATAATTCACGTGTCACGCACGTGTGCATCACCTAGTAGATATATAAGGGTGGGCTGAGAGTCACCAGTCTCTTGTGACTCACTTTTTTCCCCAAAATCCACCTGGACCCCTTTAGATTCACTTAATCATATATTTAATATATAACTTTTCACTAGTCAACAAATCACACCACATAATTTTCATTACTTTCTTAATTACTCCCAATACCCTTTTGCCCTCAACAATTCAACACTTTAGGGTTAATAATTCAAAATATTCCCTAACTCTCATAGTTATAGTAACTGCAATTTAACCCCCATAATTATTATCACAAATTATGCATTAAGCCCTTATATTTAATAAATGTTATGCATTTGCAAGTTCGGGTCTCACAACTATCTCCCACTAAATAAAATTTCGATCTTAAAATTTACTTGTAATAAGTAAACAAATGACGTTTCTGAACTTGTATAAGCTCTTCACTCTCCATGCCACATTTTCTATTGAATGACTACACCACAAAATCTTCACTAATGGAATAGTTTTTGTGCGCAACACCTTTTCCTTACAATCTAAGATTTTCATTAACTGTTCAACATAGGATAAATCTTTACCCAACTTAAATGCTATGCCACAATAAAGACATAGAACATGTCAATGAACCCACACATTTGAATATTCCTAAGCCTGTATCAACAATACATCATCATTAGAAGCATTTCATTTGCCCCTTAATGCCACAACCACGTATCACAACCATAACCATACCTTAAGTATGCCTCACACATATGTCAAAAAATTCACAAATATTTCACCAAACAAGTGTCACAACAACCAATGTTAAATGAGAAATATAATTGAAATATCAAAATTCCAATGATTAAACAAGATACATATCATATCTCAAAATTAAACGATACCTTGAAATTAAATGATACCACTATCCACGCACATTTTTCTTAGCCACCTACCATAAAAATTTCGTACAGCTATACTAACACCCGTCTGATAACTATTATTATACACAACCTTTAACAACAATAGACACTAACACACTATGCAAATACACAATCTCATCTACATAAAATTTATTACCAAAATACATTTTAATATGTTCCCATCCCCATTCTGGAATAGGTAGTGGTTGTAACAAATCCACTGGCATGCTAAAGAGCATCCAACCTCTAACAGTAGCAAAACAGAACAAAACTCCTAGGAAAAAAACAATCTCTGACAATCACAAAAGCATCTCTAAAAAACATAATATTGGTGCCATTATATGATTCCTATTTCAACAACATTAATTACAAGAAACTAGACATAATAATTTGTTCAATATAATATTGGAAGTTAAGAAAAAGTATAATTTCACTCTAAGCAAGACATATATTAATGATGAGTTGTTCTCAAAGTATTGTATTTGTCTCGCAGCTGCTCAAAATTGTAATTATACTTTGACCAAAAAAAAAAGTTGTAATTATACCCCGTCTTGGCGCTTAGTTGCACTTAGATTCTGTTCCAGGCATCTCTTTCAAATGTAGATGTGTCTTTAGGATGACGTGGTACTTCTAAATCCATCAAGTAAATAAAAGTGGCCTCATTTTTAGACGTTCATGACCCATCACCTTTCTTAGCCCCAACCTCAACAACATTGTCATCCTTATTTTTCATCTACATAACAAACAACTCCAAACATTCATCAAACACTCACACTTAAACCACCCTCCCAAATCACAATTACTTGTATATAAACATAAGCAAATAACATGTTAAATCAATTCATAATTCATACTTCAATTAAAAAAGAAAATACACAGACTATAGACCAAAAATTAATCAAGCTTAGGATTAATTTCTTCATCAACACACAGACACGACCTCATTTTTATTGTCATTGTACTCTCTATCTCTTTCCCTCTATCTCTCTCTCTTATCTTTTTTTATTAAAAATATTTACAAGACTAAAAGGACTTCCACAATGGCATAATGAACAAACACATCCAAAACATTTTCAAATAAAAATTTATCAAAACATTTATATGTATCTTTATACATGGGAAAATACTTTTCAAATAAAAATTTGAATAATAATAAGCAAGATTAGGTTAGGTTAGATTAGGTTTGTTTTATTTAATTTTTATTAAAGTGTAAAATAGTCATTTGAAGCTTCAGTTAGGTATGTTAGCTGCTTGTTATAATAGGAGGTTTCATTATAATTTATCAAACATGAGGGGATACCTCCGTTCAAGTGACAAACCTTAGATGTAATTTCTTCTTGCATTTAATTTTTCACAAGGGTTGGTCGACAACAACAAAGCCAAGCAAAGGAGTGAGAGAAATGTTACTAAGATCAACCAGATGCACACACACACACACACATAGTTGCACAACAGTCACCAGATGATCACACACACACGCACACAGATGCATACACAGAGAGAGATAGATGTTAAAATAAACAATAATATAACCTAGATTTGAAATAAAGAAGTATAGATCTGCAAAAATAAAATCAGGATCTACAAAAATAAAACCAAATCTGAAACAAAAATCATAGATCTGAAAAATAAAATAAAATAAAAGTGGAGATACGAACAGAGAGAGAGTTTACAGCTTCGCCAGAGAGATTACAGCTTCACCGGAGATACAACGGAGGCAACAACCAACGACCAGAGGAGACGAACTAGTGACCACAGGCGATGACCCAGTTGTTCCTTTGCGATGACTAGCAAGCAAAAAAAAGAAGGGAGAAGATAGCCTGTTCATGCCCTTTTATAGTGTAAGAAAAAAAATGAATGTTTTGCTGTTAACAGGGTTTGAAGCCGAGATCTCATTAATTGGTTCTGTTACCTTCCCCTTTTTTTTTTGGATGTTTTCAAAAACATCATTTTGGATGTTTCCAAATTTTGTCATTTTTTTTAAAACATAGCAATAAGAAAAAATGAAAACATTTCCCAAACATCTATTTTTTTCCCGAAAAAATGAAAACAAAAATAGAAAAAAACAAAAACGACCTATTACCAAACACTACCTTAGTCATAAATTTAAGAACTTTTTATTTCATTCTCATCCATCAATAATATTTTCACAGATTCCTCATATAACTTAATGTTGCCAAAGTGCATAGCCTAAGCTACAAAATATGCTCTCTCTGTAAACTCTTGTTTTCAACACCAAGTCACTTAATATATAAATGCAGGAATTAAATAATAACATATCATCTTATTAGTTTGAAGCCCATCTCTAGCTACTTTATAATCCTTAAATGAGGATTCTAATTTTACACATCCTATGCACAATTTACGAAATTTGTTCTCACCTTGAATCGAGCTATCAATGTATTAGTTTTAATCAAAGGCAACTCCACACCTAAAAATTCCATTTTAACATAATATCAATACATGCACAAAATACACAAGCTAGTAACCTTGATGTTTTATGATCAAAAATATCCATAACTTTATTTACCTTGCCTGAACATTAGTATGTGGTACATTCATAATCCTTGTTTATTCAAAAGTATCCACAATTACTTTCACATATTACATCGGCGCACAACCCAACCTTTAATACTAAATGTGACCATAAATCATAATCCGTTCCTTCCAAAAGAAATAAATAACATTGAAGTTGAAACTAACCTAATTCCAACTCTTGAAAACCCTATTACATTTATCAGTCTGCTCAAACTTTACATCCTTTCTTGTTAGACAAATCAAGACTTAAACGTTAAAACTTTGAATGAATTTGTGATAGTAACATACTACTCCAAGAAACTCCTGATCTCAGATACACTATCCAATTTCATTTACCTCACCATAATTTTCCTCTTGTAACATCATGTTCTCGAAATATCACTTTGCCATATCAAATCTCACGTTTACTAAATTCAGAACATAACTATTTTTCTTGTATGATTCAGGATACGATCATCAACCATCACCCAAGTTTCTTTTTATTTTCAAAAATACATCAAAACATCATTCATATGTAATCTAGAAAGAGTTGTAATACCCTGTTTGTTTGATCCATAAAAGTTGCTAGAATACTCCTCAATCAAAAGAACATAACTAGAAAACCATTATACCCATATCTGGTGCGAAAAACTATTTTCAACATAATACTGATTCTCACTCTCAGCTGTTGATATACAATCCTCAAATCAATCCTAGTATTTAATTTAGCCTCTTGCAATTGATCAAATATATCATCTAAGAGCATATCTAAAAGCTCATAGTTCACTAGTTCCTCAATTACTTTGTCTAGTTTGTACTGGTATCATTCTCATACATCACATAATCTAGACAATCTTTTTCGAGGAATTTCACTTGATTGCAAATATCTAACAATCAAGAGTTATTCTTTAATCAATTTGAAATCAAATTCAGTCTCATTTGACATTTAGAAAACCACCTCTATCATAAAACAATTATAAGAACATAATATATAGACAATCAAACCATTCCCAACGTCAAAACAAGATCTCACATGAAAAAATGAATCAAATCTACTAATAATTCACAAGTACACAAACATAGATCACAACTCCTATAAATGGTGTTTATACAGATCATTTCACTTACACATGTATTATATATTTTTGTTCTTAATTATTCATTAGGCATCTCCACACTAGTAAATCAAATTCCAACACATTTACCAACAATGTGTAACGACACAAAATTTGCCGCTCAATTAGTTACTTAATATCATTTCCTCCTCATCAATTCCCATCTTAAATATCCATATATGTATATCAACCTATATACATATCAAACACAAGTCATCCAACATTTCAGTAGAAAGTTTCTTGTTTCCCACTCATGTAATTTCTGTTCCAATTACCTCAATTTCTCAAATGCACGTTTTTTTAGAATATAATAAATTTAATCCATAAAAGTTTCTATTACAGTGAAACCTATACATGGTTTTCACATTTACAAACACTCACACTGTTAAAATAATTTTAGAGAAAAATATCATAACCCAAAATTCATCCACTCTCATTTAATCATATCACAATCTCCATACAAGTGATTAACATAAAAATCACAATCAATCACCTTATCAATTCTCAATAATTCACCTTGCATGCATTATATAGCACAATACATCCGAACTATTACATAACCTTCCATTATTAGGTTTAGTCATAACACCATCACTTTTATTCCCATTTTTTCACTCGAGATGAAGAATTTACCTTATCACACATGTAGACTACCTCGCATAGAAACAACTTTGTAATCAAAATACGCATATGTTCATTTTTAACAAATGTACTAATCGTTTGTTAACCACCATGACATCATAGTTCATCCATAGCACCATAGAAGCATGGCTTGCAATATACATGCTATATACTCATCATTAAGACAATAAAATTATACATGCGCCATTAATGCAACACAACCCGTCACTTGAAGTAAATATATCCCACCATTAACACTAGAAATCAATTATCATGGCTCTTTTTTCCACATAAGTGTAGTGAACCCCAAAAATAACACAATGGAAACCATTAAGACTATAATTTGTGCCACACAGGCTACGATTATTCACCACACAGACGATATCCTCCAGTAAGGCCACATTAGCCATCTTGGTTATTCCCCACAAACTATATTTCTGCCATTTAGGCAATCCACCACAAAAGGCAATCCTATTGCCAATTAAAAAGTATCTGCCACCAAGGGCATATACATTAGCCTTTAAGGCTATATTTAACAATAATGCAAATCAACATACTCATATTATCCATTCCAAGTCAATATCCCACACAGTCATACATTAGCAATGTATAAGCATACTCTAATCATTACCACTTTACTCATTGTTTCAATCATCTGATTGTTGTCTGCCATTTATTTAACCATATTAAGGGTGTATAAATCCTTCCTCTTCTCCCAAATTCTAATCATTTGAGATATTCATATTTCTTTGTGTTATAAAATTGTAATTTAGTATTGATAAAAGAATACACACCACATTACTTAGTACACTAAAAACATCCTATCTAACATGACAGATGCACCTCTAACGGTCCACTGCAATAGCTAGACTCGACAAGTCTATCGAATCTATCAATCACTAGCTCTGATACCAAAAATTGTCACATCCATCCCGGAAAAGAGTTAGAGTGTGGAGGTAACCTTGACCCGTTAACCCTGAAATTATAAATAATCTAAGAGTAATCTAATTTTGAGTAATAATATCCAAATCTAACCGTCATAATAAGGAATTTGACAAAAACATAGAACATAGCACAACGTTACTCCTACTACGACACCATACCCTTTAAAAATCTTTACAACACGTGTACATTAGGACTCTTAATAGAGTACAATCTAACGCCAATACCTCTACATCAAGCTAGACTATTCGGAGATGGATGAGATGATTGAGAATTGGTCAATACATAAGGATGAGTTACAGTTCTATGGAAGACTATGTGTATCAAAAATGACCAAGTAAGGGAAGAGGTGTTGGGTGAGTGCCATCGCTCAAAATTCTCCAAACATTCGAGTAGTACTAAGATATATAGAGACATGAAGCGTCAATATTGGTGGAAAGGGATGAAACAAGACGTGGCTAAGTACGTTGCAAAGTGCGTGGTGTGTCAACAGGTGAAGGTAGAGCAACAGAAGCCTGGAGGATTACTACAGTCCTTGCCTATCCCATAGTGGAAGTGGGATCACAACACCAGGGATTTCGTGTCTGGTTTTTCCCCGACTTCACAAAGGCATAATGCCATATGGGTCATTGTTGATAGACTCACCAAATCCGCTCATTTCTTGAGTATGAAGACCACTGACTCCTTAGATACCTTGAGCAAGCTTTATATATCTGTGAGATTGTTAGGTTGCATGGAGTTCCACTCTCTATCGTGTCGGATCGTGATTCTTGATTTGTGGCGCAATTCTGGCAAAGTCTACAATGAGCTATGGGGATAGAGTTACACTTTAGCACCGTCTTTCATCCTCAAATAGATGGCTAATCCAAAAGGGTGATACAAATTTTGGAGGACATGTTATGACCTTGCATGTTGGATTTCAAAGGAAGTTGGAGTGAACATCTTCCATTGGTGGAATTTGCATATAACAACAGTTATCAGACAAGTATTGGAATGACTCCTTATGTGGCATTGTATGGGAGACCATGTAGGTCCATGAATTGTTGGTTAGAAGCTGGAGAGAGTAATATTTTTGGGTCAAAAATTATTCGGGAGGCTATAGAGAAAATTCAACTCATCAGGGAGAGACTACGCACGGCACAAAGTAGGTCGAAAAGCTATGCAGATAGAAGATGAAGACCATTGAAATTTCAAAAGGGGGACTATGTGTTCCTCAAGGTGTCACCCAAAAAAGGAGTGTTTAGATTTGGCAAGAAGGAAAAATTAGCTCCAAGGTACATAGGACCATTTGAAGTGATCAAAGCGGTGGGCAAAGTGACGTATCAGCTTCGGTTACTAGTCCAGTTGTTAGGAGTACATGACGTGTTCCATGTTTCAATGTTAAGAGAGTGTCAATCGGATACAACACATGTCGTGAATTTGGAGGATATTGTAGTTCAAGATGGAGCAACATATGAAGAACAACCGGTGAAAATTCTTGATACCAAGGAGAAGGTGCATCATAATAAAGTAATCCAACTAGTGAAAGTCTTGTGGCAACATCATGGGGTGGAGGAAGCTACTTGGGAATCAGAGTTGGAGATGCGAGAGAATTACTCTCAGTTATTCTCTACATAAGGTAAGTTTCGAGGATGAAACTTTCTTCAAGGGGGGTGGATTGTAAACCCCACATTCTTATCGTTATATAGTAACATAATTATGTTTTTAAAATGCTAATATATGTAATTATGTATGCATGAACTATGTAAATTGTAAGAGTAAAAATAAAAATGATAGTTGAGGTAATAGGGTATGTTGTAGAAGTTTGGAAGTATTTCGAAGTGAAAGCACACTTTAGAGAGAATTTGGGTAAAAAGGATTTTGGACACTGTCTAGTGTTTTGACCATAACTTTTTACTTTGATGTCCATTTGATCTGAACGTTTGACAGTAGATAGCAGACATCCAGGGCTACAAAAATGTATTTCACAAAAATTTTTCAAATCGACCTCTAAATAGGCCAAAACTTCACTAGAAGTTTCAGCAGAAATAGGAAGTACGTTCAAACGTGAAAGTACGTTCGAACAACCTACGTAAAGTCCGTTCGAATGATAGTTCATCCCAGTACTTTCTTCCTAATGGAAAAACAAAAGTACTGGAAGCAAAGGACGTTTGAACGCCAATGACGTTTGAACGTGAGTTACGAATTCAGACTTTCAGAATCGCGCACAAGAGACCATTTCTTCCACTATAAATACTTAAGGACACCTTCATTAGCCCCATTTCAACATTTATAACCCTAGGGAGGCTTAGAGAGGAAGAAATAAAGGGAAAAAATAAGATCAAGAGGGATTTCCACATTGAGGAGGATCAAAACTTCTAGGTTTTCAAGAACACCAAGGAAGAAGAAAGGTAGGGGTTTTCTTCCACTCTTGTTCATTGATGCTAGGGCTTATATATACATATGTTTTGACTCTTAATCATATATAATTGTTATGTAATCCTTGTTTCTTGATGTTCTTGCAAATCTTACCATGTTTTGAAGGAATTTATGGTTTGATAACTATAGAAATTCATGTTCTTGATGTCAAAACTTAGTTTTGAGAAAAATTGATTTTTCTTCTTGATATTCTTTATTCTTGATTCAAAAACTCTAGTGCTTTACTTGGAATGATAAAAGCCTATCTTTTGATGATATCTTGCTTATTTTATTGAATTGTTATGTTGGAAAAATACCTATAAAATTGGAGATTTTTGATTTACTTGTGATTTGAGAAATTAGTTAGTATTGTATCTCTTGTATGGTTGTTGTGGTGGACTTAAGTAGCATTCGAGAACTACTGTAGAGTGTTAGAGGTTAGTCTATCCTAGTGGGGCTGAGATGGTTTCCTAACACTTGTAGTGGATTGTTGTTTGTGAGAGCAACCACTACTGTTCATGTAAGTTCGAGGTTGAGGGATGATATACCTTTCCTGGGAAGGATTCGTCAATGTCGTGGGAGACAGTATACGCCCTTCTTAAAGTGGTTTGTGTGGTTATGATGGGTGAACGAGGTAGAATCGTCGTATAGATTCATGAGAAGCAACTAAACTACATGAGAATATGGGATGATGCAATTGAATGATTAATTGATTTCTTCAACTTTGACATGTTTATTTCATTTCATTTAACTTATTGTTATTGTGGTAACTTGAGATCGAATAAATTGTCACTATTTTATTTCAAATTATATATGATATTTTGGAAAGTGAGACCGAACTTTTTTATATGTTTTTCTAAACTTTGTTTGAGTTTGGGAGGATGTTGCTACAGAGCTTAGTGCTCACCCTTTACAAACAACATTTATTTATAGATTTCGGTTTAGAGGAAGAACTCGGAGGTGATGAGTAGGTAGCTTGGGAAACGCCAATAGATGGAAGCGTGGATCCCGAGGGGGATGTCTAGAGTCGATCTCTCCATGCCCTAGATTGGGAGATATATTGTGATACAATAGATGGTTGATATTTTGTTTATTCCGTTGCAAGATTAAGTTTGATTTTGAGATGTAATTGCCATAGTTTGATATATTCTTTTTGGATGTAGATGCTATGGTTTGACATATTCTTTTGGATGATGTTGTAGATATTATGTACGATGAATGAAATTTTTTTTATTTATGGACTTTATTAGTTGTTCTCATGATGTGAATGGTTTTAAAGTGTAATGTTGTCCAAGGTGGATTTTGGGGCGTTACACATGTCCCTTTTACCAAATTACAAGTTAAAAACAAATTACATAATCTATTACAAAAATGCAATTTAAGAGCCATGATCCGGCTCCGCCATCAACACGGGCCCAAGTGAGTACCGTCCATCAGCGCTTGTCCAACACTTGAAATATGTTCTCATAAAAGGTGAGCCATGATCAATACGGTATCCCCTAAGGAGGCTACTTCCCAACCCAGATGCATATGAAGTGTCATATGTAATTCATCACATCAAACATTTATTCAAGAACATACATTCATAAATGAATGATACACTTTTCCATTCCATGTTATGAGATGAACTCATATGAAATGCAACCCCGAGTCCTCCACCAGCTTCCATAACACATGCAATACCATGCGTATGCTTCTGGGTATTCCAAGTTCCCGTCATTGATGTTAGACATCCAATAACCACTTTATAAAATCTTGTGTCTTTTTGGGTGGGTAATTTATAGATGCCACACCAAGGGTCTACCACACTCGCACAACATTCGAGGACATCCCACCGCAGGTTCCAAGTACACTAGCACACTTTTTTGGAATTTCACCACAGGGCAAGTGAGTGAACCAATTAACCAGGCCTTAAAATCGAGGGAGAATCGATCCCTTCTTTCTACACCTGACATATTTTTTCAATGCAACCCATGTGACTTGGTCGAACCTTGGTCCAACATTTTTGAGCTCACGTATCAACCCACCAAGGATGGTGTTTAATTAAAACATGCACACACACCCACTCATGTCGAATACCCACGAATGCGATGCTATCCATGCATATGCAATTGCAATTTACAATATCATGTTCATCATATCTTGAGCATATTATGAATATATTCTATTTCAACAAACATTTCTAATTTTTAAAATGTCCATTATATCATAAAGCATATAATTACATTCCATAATCTCCACTAAATATGTTATATCATTGTTATTTCAAATAACACACTTAATTATTCATAGATATTTTTATCAAACACCTATAAGGCACAAAGATTATGTAAACACATAGCATGCCAAAAGAAACCACATTCTTCATGAGATTCATAACCAAGCAATTTCATCAAAACCCAATAATACAAGATTTGGTTTAAACATATTCTTATACCCATTTTCATATTCTAATAACCATAGGTATGTGTTATAGATGAAATTTCATCTCTAACACTCTATCCATTTCATATTTCAACCCTAAGTTAGAAATAAACCTAGTTAGGAAACCCTCCATCTTGTAGCGTATATTCGTGTCGGAGATGTCCTGAAGATCCGAAATCAAGCTTCAAAGCTATGATCCAAAAATCCCGCCTACAAGATTTTGAATAAAATGCCCGATTTTTGGTATAGTCGTGTAGCTCTCGTCGCGCAGAACAACTTTTGTTCTTGGCCCAAAGAGATCCAACTGTCGGATCGATGTAGATTAGAGGGAAAAAGTGGAGAACTCTTGACTTTTTCTCTCTCTTTTTCGGTAGAATGCAGGTGTAAAATGGGGAGAAAATCTGATTTTTTCCCTATTTATACCCTCCAATGCTTAGCTCTTATTAAGCCACACATCCCGTCTTTTTCTAATCCAATTTTATTTCGAATCAATATATTTTTATTGAACTAACTTTAAATTAATTTCTAGGGTTTGCAATTAAAACCCAGTCGTGTATGTCTCAGTCGGGCAGTGTCCAATAATCACATCGTATAATACAAAAATTTTGACTGTCTCGAAATTCGGTAAAAATTGGCTGGGTAGCTAGATTTTGCGATACAAATCCAACGGTGATGTCTGTTTCATTACCCAAATTCTAAAAAATTTGAGTTTTTCAACCCCTATCATAGTGACTAATTACCATTTTACCATTTTTAATAAAATTTTAAATTTCTCGGGTTTCACATTCTTTTCCCTTAAAGGAATTTTGTCCCCGAAAGCGCACACACATGCATATCTATACTATTAATAAAAGTACCTTAAGTAAAAAACTTTTGATTCTCTATTTTACCCTTATAAAAAATTTTAATTATCATATTATCTTTCCATAGTTAAATATCTATATTACAATCACATCCTTATGTATTGAAATCTCCAATTTACCCTATAATATTTCTTTTACTTATCTATTATCTATGTAAAAAATTAATTGACTACCTTACTCTTAAAAAATATATATGCATCATTATAGTTTTCAATAAAGTGTTCAAAAACTACATCAATAAATCATAATTTTTTCAAATATATAGATAAAATTATGACTATATACCTGCATTTATTTCCATCTATACCACTAATAAAGAATGAAACTTTTGTCTTAGCATGAAAATTTTTTGATTCATTGTTTTACTCTTATAAAATACCACACCATCCTTCAATATTTGAATATTTAAATTGTCATCATATACTTATATGTTTAAATTTCCAAATTACATCTAACATCTCTTTTAATTCTTTATTTACTATATATAAATATCAGTATCTATGAAACTTTTTAATTGACTAAGTTACATGTAAAACATATATGTATCACTATAATTTTTAATAAAACGTTCAATTTTTGTTAAAAAAACTTTATAAATTTAATATTACTCATTTTAAATATAAAGATAACATTATCCTACATATGTGTATTTATTTCATCCAAAATTTCAACCATTTAATTTTTAAGAGAAAAAATAATATTTTATGTAGTTTTTTAAAAATAATTTATATTAAATCAACATAATTCTTCAATTCCAGTAAACTTTTCATCTTTTATTAAGAGCTTATATAAAAAATTATATTGTATTTTTAAGTAAAACTTGAATTTTAGAATTTTAATATTCTATTAAAATATATATTATAGAGTAGTATATTATATTTTAAGGTGAATAGTACTTTTAGTCCCTAAAATATGCATGTTTTGTTAGTCTAATTTTTATTGTATCAATTTTGTCAATTTGGTCCTTAAAGTATTTATTTAATCTTTAAATGATCCATATACAGACAATCTGTTAAGTTTTTTATAGATAGGATCACGTGATACTATTTGACGGAATAACATGTAGTTATTTTTGTCAAAAAACTTAATTGACCATCTGTTTAGGGACCATTTAAACAAGAATTGAATATTTTAGGGACTAAATTGGTGACACCCTTAAAACCGGGGGTCTTTTTCAACCATTGACCATCCGTCAACCTGCGGAAATACCCGTGATTGTCGCATAACCCGACATCAGGTCTATAGCATCCCCTTATCTAGGATTATAACCCACGCGTTTAACCCGTGTACATTTTACCATTTGACCCAACTGAGGTCCAATATATCACAATTCATACCCCATTATTGTCCATTTATATCTTTGGAACCAAAGAACACATAGCCCAAAAGCTTGGCCAAGCATTCTTAAAATTTCAGATTTTTGAAAAAGCTACTGGTAGGTTTTTATGGACCTACCGGTAGGTTTTGTTCACTGAAAAAGTTCTATCGGTAGGTTTTAACAAGTTACCAGTAGGTTTTACTTATTGGAAAAGTTCTACTAGTAGGTTAATGTTCTACCGATAGGTTTTGCCTCGTGAACAAGCTTCTGCCTGTACAAGGTTCTACCGGTAGATTATAAATCAACCGGTAGGTATTTCCCTCTAGACAACTTTCTACCGGTAGGTTTTGTCTGTTGGACAACACCTATTTGTGCAAGTTCTACCAGTAGGTTTTGCCCAAAATATTTGTTTCACTTGTTTTTCATTTCCAAAACCCACCCACCTCACATAACACTACATTTGTACATCAACATAGTTAAAACGAGTTCTATTACAATCAATTTCATATGATTATATGTCCAAAACATGATTTACATAATGTTTTACAAAATACAGATTTAAAGACCTCAAGTCAGTCTCTCTTCATTCTCGAGGCTCCAGATGAGAGCCGTTTACCAGCGTATACACCGCACCTAAAATATTTTCTCGTATAGGGTGAGCCACGCTCAACAGAGTATCTTCTACGGAGGCTACTCCCCACCCTAAGTGAATATGAAATGTGTACATGCAACAATCAACTAGTATCATCCATTCCAATTAAGAATGTGCAATTCCATGTTGATATTCTACCATATCATACCATGAAATGAGATGAGACTCAATCATGCACATTACCCCAAACCTTCACCAGCTCCTTTCACCCATGCAATGCTACATGCATGAGAAACCCAAGGCATTCCAAGCCTCTGTCCTTGATGTTTCACACCAAATGACTATTTTACAAAACAAATTCATGCGTCTTTATTTGGGTATTCGGATTCTCGGAGTCTCACCACCGGTTCCACACACTGTTACACTTTTCTGGAATATCACCTCAGGGGAGTGTATGAACCAAGTGGTCGGGTCTTGCACCCAAGGGCGTGTCTAGTCCTTCTTGCTATACCCGAAATAAGTTTTTCATGCAACATGCAACTCGCTCGGATCTTCGATCCATCCTTCCCGAGTGCACTTATCAAGCACCAAGAGTAGTGTTTGATTTAAACCATGTACACACACCCACACTCATGTTTAATGCCCATGAATGTAATGCTAATTTTATTCCCAAAATGCAATGAATGCCAAATGAGCAATTTAAACCGCATATCAACATATCTCATAACAATTTATATATCCTAAGCATATAATTACCACAAATCATTATGATGCTAATATATTAACAATATGTTATCTCATTCATTCCATTTCCATTTTCTCAAGCATGTTATACATCATTCATGTCATAACAAACTTAATTCTCACAGGCATTTAGCAAAACACCTTCAAGGCAACAATCATGTTTTGACACAACATTGTCCACATAATAGCATATTTCAAGAACTTACACAAGTAACTTTCCTAAACCAAATTCAACTAGAAAATGGCCTAGGCCATTTCCATACCCATTTTCGTAACAATAGGTATGTGAATTTTATTTCTATCAACCTACCCATTCCATACGGACACCTTAGGTTAAGAATAAACCTAAGTAGGAGGAAACTCTACCTCTTGAAGCGTGATACGAGTAGTAGAAAGCCTCAAGAACACATCCAAGTCCAAGATTCTTAATTTCTCCAAAATCTTCACTTTGGATCTTCAGTGAAATCTTTCGTTCTTGGTATGACTACATAGCCCTCGTCGAGGTGATTGACTTTAACTCTTAGTCCGAAGGATTCTGACCGCCAGAACTCTGTAGATCGTAGAAGGAAGGTAGAAATTTCTTTTGCTTTTCTCTCTTCTCTCTCTTTCTCTTCTAACGTGTGAACCCAACAGATAGAATGGGAGAAATCAGATATTTCTCCCCTATTTATACCCTTTAATTGCGCAATCTACGTTGTGCACGTTTCCTATTTTCGGGTACATTTTTGTCCCAAAACGACTTAATTTCTTTCCGGTTTAAGTTTAAAATATTTTTATATGAACTTTAATTAAATTATAAGAAAATTTTATAAATTTTATTTTTGAAGACGTTTTTGAGGTCAATCGACACTCAGTCGTCTCGTAAAACGTGAAAATTTTGACTATTTTAGAATTCGATGAAAATTATTTGGGTAACTAGGTTTCACGAGACGAATCCAACGACGAGATCCGTTGTTTCATCCGAGCTCCAGAGAAACATGAATTTTCAATTTGCACTGTAGTGACAAATTACCGCTTTGCCTATTCCTCATAAAAAGTTCAAATTTACCTGATTTTTACAAAATTGATAAAATTTATATTTTTTGAGGACTAAACTGACAAAAAATGCAAAATTTAGAGAACCAAAGTGTTATTAATCCTATATTTTATCCCTATTAACCTAACTAATTATATTAAGCATTAATTAGAATATTAAACATTATTTTTATTTTATTCAATGAATTATAAGTTGAAATATAATCAAATGAATTTCAAATAAATTATTTTTATCTTTTTCTTTAATACTTAAAACAATGAATCGTTGGGAACAAACAATATTTTCAAATTCTATAATATAATACAAGCAATAAAAATATAATTTTGATAAACTTAAAATGATATTTAATGTAAGTACACATATACCTAATACTTTTTATTAATATTTTGTATATGAAAATTATTTATGTGCAACGCACGTGGTGCATTACTAGTTTAACAAAATGTATATACAACAAGTCATGTGCTTCTCTATGACTACAAGAAATGTAACTCCATCCTCGAACATGAATGGATAGGTACCTCCATTCTCTATGACTATAAGAAATGTACCTTCATACCACGGTATCATAGTACATTCACCAGCCTCACAGTTTTGTCATGCAAAACCTGTTCTCGGTTATCCATAATACGCATTGATCCCTGCTCGAAAGTTCCATCCGTATCAACAATTAGCTCACCCTTATCCACCACATGCGTAGGGTTTGGAGTGTACTTCCAGAGTATGGAGACATGGAACACCGCGTGAACACCTCAAAGTTTGTTGGTAACACCAACTGGTAAGTAACTGTACCAACACTTTCAAGTACCTCGAAGGGCCTGGTATACCTCAGTAACATCTTTCCTCATTTCTCAAAATCGATCATTCCCATCTTAGGCATAACCTTCAATAAGACGTGATCTCCAATCTCAAACTCTAGAGGTCTCTGCCGCTCGTCGGCGTAGCTCTTCTATCGGTTCTGTGCCGTAAAAAGATGCTTTCATATCAAATTCACCTTATCCGAGGTGTCTCTAACCAAATTCAAACCAATGGAATGTCCCACTCCAACCTCTATCTAATGAACAGAAGAACGATATGACCTCCATTAAAGTTCCTTATAGGGTGCCATCTGTATACTCTCCTAGTAACTATTGTTATATGTGAACTCCTCCTAGCTACCGCTGAGGTCAAGGATGCACGGCTGAAGCATGTCCTCCAAAATATGGATGGTCCTTTCTGACTGACCGTCAATTTGGAAATGAAAAGTTCTACTCATCATCAATTATGTCCCCATGGCTCGCTGAAAGCTCTCCTAGAAGTGAGTTATGAGCCTAAGATCTCGATTCGATATTATAGATATTGGTATCCCGTGTAACCGGACTATCTCCTGTATATACAACCTGCAGAATTCCCCCAATGTAAAGGTCATTCGCAAGGCTAAAAAGTGAGTAAACTTTGTAAGTTGGTCCATGATCACCCACATCGCATCGTGTCCACGCGAAGTCCATGATAAGTGGGTCACAAAATTCATGGTGATATGTTTCCATTTCTACTTAGCCATCTCCAAAGGCTAGAGTAACCCTGCTGGTCTTTAGTACTCAGCTTTGACCTGCTGACACATGAGACATCTACTAACAAAGTCTTCTACGTGTCTCTTCATCCAACTCTAGTAGTATTGGCTGCGAAATCATGATACATCTTCGTGTCACCTAGATACACAATAAAATGGGAGCAATGAAACTCCCTAAGGATTTCCTGTCTCAGATTCATAGACTGGGGAATCATGACCCTTCTCTTGAATTGAAAACTACCATCTGCGTGAATGGTCCAACCCTTGTCACCTGTACTTGATTATACTAGGTCCCTGTTGGACAATATCTTTGTATCCTACCCCTGGGACTCGATCACTCTACTCAATAGGGAAGACGTAGCCACCAGACTCCCCAAAGTGCCTTGAGCCTGACCTTTGTAGTATAGTCCAAACTATCCCACAGTCTCGAGCATCTACCACTCCTAGGAAGCTACATTACCTAAGACTCCTCATGACTTTTGGCGAAGTGCATTAGCCACTATATTTGCCTTATCGGGATGGTAATGTAAAGTGAAGTCATAGTCCTTCAGGTACTCCATCCACCTACGTTGCTTCATATTGAGGTCCCACTATGTGAAGATGTACTTTATACTCTTATAATCTAAAAACACCTCAAATTGCTCTCCGTATTTCCATGCCTTCAAGGTAAAGATAACGACTACCAACTCCATGTCGTGTGTGGGGTAGTTATACTCGTGGCTCTTCAACTATCATAAACCATGAGCTACCACCCTCTTGGACTACATTAGAACACATCCAAGTCTTTTCTTTGAGGCATCACAATAAACTGTGTACCTCTACCCCCTCTTTGGGATTACAAGGATAGGAGCTTGCTTGTTGGTTCCATTGTAGTATCCCAATCTCCTAGCATTATCCCTCAATTTTTGTGTGGCTTATAGAAATAGGGGAGTGTCACTCTCCCTCGGAATGATAGAGGAAAAGGGGCAACAGAATCATGGAATATGAAATGTACAAAATGTGTGTGTGAACAAAAATGCTCGCCAAGCGCAGAGAGACTTTTGCGTGTTATGTTTTACTTGAAAAAGTATTTCAAGGTCGTCTCCTCAGGGAAAGAAAGTTCAAGTGTGGTGAAGGTGATTCTGTGAAAATAAAAAGTGTAAAATCTTTTGAGTTGTGTTTTGTGGGTTGTGTTCTTGCTAAAAATGAAAGGAAAACAAGTGTTGGCTAATCCGAAAGGTTCACTCCAATGGAAATGCTGAGTCAACTCGAAACCTTCCTCCAATGGTGCATAGATGAATGATTAACTCGTGGGAAGCGAGGGACGAGATGGAAGTGAGAATCCAAGCATAACCGGTGACAAGTCTATGGGATATCAAAGACTCATAGTCCCGTCCACCCTCAACCCAGTCAAATCGAACCATCGTACACTAAGGGGAGGAAAGAAGAGGAGTTGAAATGGCAAGCCCAAGAAGAGGTCTCCCTTGGATTAGCCAACTAAAAATCTAGCTATTCATGAAAGCAAGAAAGAAACGCATAATGTAAAGAGACATAATGAAGAAATGAAGATTGAAACTTAACTTAAAGTAAGAAAACTTGAACTATAAAGAAAGAAATACAATAACCATTTTAAAGCATGAAATGAAGAAAACTTAACATAACAATGGTGAAAAGTAAAATGTAAGACTAAACTTGAAATGAACTTGAAATAAATGACATTAAGGTGCAAGAATTAAAGATTACAAAAGATTTAAAGCTTACTACAACTGAAATGGAAAGGAAAATGCAAAAACATAAGCTTTCTATCTACTATTCATCATCTTCTTCCTTGGACTACTCCTAAGCTTAGGTAGCCACCCTTTGAAATGCTTGTGAAATGCTGAATATATGGTGAAGAACCTCTGCATTTTCGTCCATAGGGATCCTCTAGCATGTGTGTGCAGGCCTCCCATCAATGGGAGGTGAGTGGATGACTTTGGACAGGCTAAGACAAGCCTAGCCTGTAACCATCATGGCTGCCTTCTTCTCTTCCATCCCCATTAATGCCAATGCCTCCAAAGTCTTCAACTAGGGTGTAGGAGGCATGTAAATGTGTAAGGGAATTCAGGGGACAAATGGGAGAATCAATGGTGGGACCCACAAGCAAGTGGAGCATGAGTTACAGACATTTGGGCTATTTCAGCAGAGCCTACCAGTATGGCATACCGGTATGTCGAACACCAATTGCTAAAGCCTACCGGTATGGCATACCAGTATGGTTGCCTGCTCTTGACCAGGTTTCATAGAATTGTCATAACTTTTGATTGAGATGAAATTTTGACATAATATAGAGAACATTCAGATCTACAACTATCAAGTTTTGAACTTCTTCAGATTCTAAGTGGCTCATGGTCAAAAAGGAGGAAAAATGAGGCACTTCAACCAAATGGTACGGGTGCTGGTGCCTATGTTACTAAACACTGATACCTCCTTGATTTCTTTCACTTTTAAGCCTCCAAAACCTCATTTAGTGTGTTCATGTCTTCACCACACATCTATACTTAGTTGCAGTGTTCCAAAATACATGATTCACGCTATAATTACCTGCAACATCAAAAATTCATCATTATTCATAATTTCGGCTAACTCTAAGTACTTAGATGCAAAGTTGAGTTAAAATGCATATAATGAGGCCGTTAAATATGCAATATTTTGTGCTCATTAGAGCTGAAGTAAACCTCCTCTTTAACTCTTGAAATGCCCTCTCACATGAGTCATCCAATTGAAATTTGACCTCTTTCTTGGTCAACCTAGTCATAGGTGCGGCTAGCCATGAGAAGTCCTCAATGAACCTCTGATAATATCCTATAAATCCCAAGAAATTATGTATCTCGAAGACTGACTTAGGTGTTTCCCAACTCATAACTGTATTAATCTTCTCTAGGTCCATTGACACACCCAAAGCAGACACCACATGTCCCAAAAATTTTACCTCCATAAGTTAAAATTCACACTTGTTGACTTGTCGTAAAACTGGTGATGTTTCAAGTTTTGTAGAACAATCCTCAAGTGACTCTTATGATTTTCCTCAAAATTGGAGTTGATCAGAATGTCATTAACAAAGACTATGATAAATTGATCTAAGTTGAGTTGACACACCCTATGCATAAGGTCCATGAATGTCCTTGGACCATTCGTCAAATCGAAGGGCATCACTTTGAACTCAAAATGCCTGTATCGTGTCCCGAATGAGGTTTTAAGATATCAACTTTCATAATCTTCAACTGATGGTATCCCGTGCGTAAATCTATTTTAAAGTAGATATGTGCCCCCTCTTAGTTGATAAAAAAGATCATCGATCATGGGTACCTATTCTTGATCGTGACCCAATTCAACTATCAATAGTTGATACATAGCCTAAGGGTCTTATCTTTCTTCTTGAAAAATAATAACGGAGCACCCCAATGTGAGGTACTTGGTCTAACGAAACCCTTGTTCAACAATTCTTGCAACTGGACCTGGAGTTCTTGTAACTCTACAGGTGCCATCCTATGTGGAGTCAAAGAAATAGGGGATGCACCAGGCTGTAACTCGATGGTTAAGTCTACATCCTGACGTGGAGGCAATATTGGTAACTTATATGGGAAATTAACTGTATTCTCGCAAACTACCTGAGGTAGAACTCACTCCTATCTCGCATCATCCTCAAGTGTAAGACTCACAAGCTAACCCATCAACTATCCATGCCAACGGGAATCATATACAACTTGGGGGTAAAGTGTTGTGCTTTTCTCTCTAAAACTTGAAACAGAAACCCTCTAGTGTATAAGCAATGACCTTTTTTGATCATAGTCAATGATGACTTGGTATTCCACAGTCCATCTCAAGGATGACATTGAACTCTTACATGTCGATGACCCTAAGTGAGTAGAATCCCTGAGGTCTCAAACTCATATCCCCGACATATCTTATCACAGAGAACCCTAGCTCCTAGGGGAGAAATCACATGCAATGGCTGCTCTAAGGTCTCAACTTCTAAGCCCAAGTCTTTCACACAAGATACAGTAATAAATGAATGAGATATACCCAAATCAAATAGCACTCTTACCCATAAACAAGAGAGTAAGAATGTACCATGAATCACTTACTAATCCACCGGCTCTGTCTGAGAAGTGACTGCATAGACTCACCCTTGAATCCCCAAAGTCCCTGCTTGTAAGCCCTGTCCTCGACATCGACCGATTTGGCCTTAGCCTTGATAGCTCCATCCTTGACGCTTAGACCCTTGCGGGGTAGACATCCGTTGCTTGTTTACTGAACTAGAAGAAGAGGATTGACCCTCATTTTTCTTATCTTTAGCACCAGCCTCCCAGAGGCACCTTGCATCTTCCACTTTCCTCGCAATGGCCATGGCCCTCTCGACCATTGAGTCTAAATCTTGTAGGCGGTGGCCTATAAACTTGTCCCGAATGGACAACTTTAAGCCATCCTTGACCCTCCTCACTTTGGCCAAGTTAGTGTCCACATAACTGTCAACAAAATGGGCTAGCTTAGTGAACTTAGCCATGTATTCTATCACTGTCATGTTCCCTTGCTTCAAGTCTAGAAATTCCTAGGCTTTCCCTTACCGAACAACTGATGGGAAATACGTACCCATGAAGAGCTCACAGAACTTTTTCTAAGTCATTGCCTCAACATTCTTTGAGGCCTTTGCCCAATTCCACCATAGATGGGCCTCTCCTTCAAGCTGGAACGTTGGCGGCCTTATCTTGGTCCCGTCGGATGTTATCTCCATTGCCTCCAAGATCTTATCAACTTTTGGAACAATTGGCTGGCCACCACCGAATTCACTCCACCCATGGACATAGGTGGCTTGTGTGCCTTGAACCTCTAGAGGTTGTTCGGGCCTCCATGGCCCACGTTGGCGGTAGCTTGTGCAAAGGTAGCAACCATTGCCCCCATAGCCTCCATAAAGGCTTGGTGATCAAAGGCTGGTGGCGGTGGTTGGAAAATCCATCTACAAACACGTAAGATAGAAATAGACTACTAACTTAATATCCCAAAGTTAGGAATTAAAGTTAAAAATTTGGAAAATTTCCCTCTTGTCTCACAGGTAGGAGGCATGCCACCTACTAGTAAAAACTCAAATCGTAAACCTTCCCATTATTCCTTTTTCTAACCCCACGATTATGTTTTTATAACCCTAGTGTCTCATCCCTATACACATTTAAACATGTATATCAAATGCATATAATCATTTCATATCATACAACATGTAGCATTTAATGCACATAACATGTAATGCATAATGAATGTAGTTGCTTAACCCAATCTACCCTCATGTCCAAGGTAATCGAGAACATAAACTCTGATGCCAAGCTGTGAAGCCCCAAAATCCTAGGGTCCTCTCTTAACCCGTTAATCACACATCAACCCATAGAAACATCCATGAGTATCGTATAACCCGATGCCAAGTCATTACACCCTATTCACCGGGATCATAACCAAAACAGAGTTTGGGAAAAGTCTCCTTTGTACCAGAGCACTGCCCCACACATAATCTATACATATATTAACCACATGATCATTTCAAGGTCCAAACCCCAATAATTAGATCTTATTATTATCCATTCACATCATCCAAGAAAAGCGTTCAAGATGTGAAGGCTCGATAATATTACATTTCAATTTTCATGTTTTGGGAAGAGGTATCAGTACCTGGGGCTTATGTCTGTTAGGTACTAGTACCTGACCCCACTATTTGTTAGGTACCAGTACCTATGTGTCTTTGTATCGGTACCTGAGCCTACTGTCCATTTAGGTACTGGTACCTGAGGTCTAGGTATTGGTACATGAGCTCACTAGAATTCAGGTACTAGTACCTGTAATCCTAAGTATCGGTACTTGAGTCATCCGACAGTGTGGTACTAGTATCTGTGAACCTACGTACTGGTACCTGAACCTAGATTTTTTCCAATCCTTCCAATTTTCAATTCATCTTCATCTCAACTCATACCATATTCATCTATTCATTCATTTACATCAAAATGTTGTCCAAAAGAGTTCATTAAATATCCCTTTTACCAAATTACAAGTTCAAAACAAATTACATAATCGATTAGAAAATTGCAATTTAAGAGCCATGATCCAGCTCTGTTATCAACATGGGCCCAAGCGAGGGTCATCCACCGGCACTTGTCCAACACCTGAAATATGTTCCCATAAGGGGTGAGCCACGTTCAATAGTGTAACTTATAAGAAGACTTTTTTCCAACTCAGATGCATATGAAATGTCACATACAATTCATCACATCAAAACATTCATTCCAGAACATACATTTCATAAATGAATGCTACACTTTTTCATGTCGTGTTATGAGATGAACTCACAGATGAAATGCAACCCTGAGCCCTCCACCAGCTCCCATAACACATGCAATGTCATGCGTATGCTTTCAGGCATTCTAAGCCCCCGCTATTGATGTTTATGACCATTTTATAAAATCTTGTATCTTTTTAGGTGGGTAATTTATGGACATCACACCAAGGGTCTACCACACCCACATGACATTCAAGGACATCCCACCTCAGGTTTTGAGTACACTTGCACACTTTTTCTGGAATTTCACCACATGGCAAGTGAGTGAACCAAGTAACTGGGCCATGCACTCGAGGGAGAATCTATTCCTTTTTGCTACACTTGACACACGTTTTCAATTCAACCCGTGTAACTCGGTCAAACCTAGGTCTTACCTTTTCGAGCTCACATATCAATCCACCAAAGATGGTGTTTGATTAAAACATGCACACACACCTCCACTCATATCGAATGCCCAAAAAAGCGATGTTACCCGTGCATATGCAAATATAATGTACAAGTATAATTTGCAATAATGTTCATCATATCATGAGCATATTATGAACATATTTAATTTTCACAAACATTCCAAATTTCTCAAATGTTCATTATATCATAAAGAATATAATTATATTTCACAATCTCTACTAGGCATGTCATATCATTTTCATTACATATAACACACTTAATCATTCATAGGCATTGATTAACCATCAAAAGTGCTATTTTATTATATTTAATGATTGGTTAATTGCATATTATTTTGTGATTAAATGTGTTAGATTCCTTAATTTTCTAATTTGATACATTTTCTAGTTATTTGGTTTATTTTGCAAGTAAATTGGTTAATTTAAAGCAATAATGGTTAAAGGAAAGTGAAGCAATCACTAGAAAAAGAATCGCAATTGATAAGGATTGAAGTGTCAAGATTAAGATAGGAAGATTTGAAGATAAAACAGAAATTTAATCATTACATTATAAGAGTCCAAGTTAGAAGAAAACTCATTGAAAGTAGGATTAGAAAAGTATTCTAGAAGATAAGGATTTGACATTTTTTCAGTATTTTGGTTATAACTTTTGATTCCGATATCCGATTGACCTGATTTTTTTGAGTTTGGAAAGAATATTTCAAGAGTTATAAAAGTGTATTTCACAAAAATTTGCGAATCGACATCTACCTATGCAAAATTTGAACTTGAAATATGAGCAGATTTTGTACCCGCGCCCCAAGATTTTATGCATGAGATTTGACTTCAAAAGACTTCTTTTTGGAAAGGAATTCCTCCCAAACCAACCTTAGATCTCCTACCTATACCTAGGCTTTATTTTAGTATAAATAAAGGCTCTTACCTATTGAGAGAGGATTATGATTATTCTCTTCCTGTTTTTTATTTTCTAGCTTTTGTTCTAGTTCTATGGCTGGCTAAAAGCCCAACTAAAGTTAGGAAAAATACTTTCAATGAAACATGGTATTTATTATTGATTCAATGTTCTTTTTAATGCATAATTTATTCTTTTTATTTAATTCTTGTCTTTTAGTAACGTTTTTGCTCCGTATAATTTCTTGATTCGTTGTGCCATGTACATCGAATGCTTGAGATTCACTACGTGTCAAATAACTGATTATTCCACGCTTTAATTAATTAATTAATTAAAATTTTTCATAAGATAGTTGATTTATCATTTGCAATAAAATAAGATTTATCTGTTGACAAACTTGATTTATTGTAGACTCCGGGCACGGTGAATACTTGTGTTCTCCAAGTAAATTCTTATATTTATTCAGATAATTAATTAATTATAACTTTGGATGTTTTCACATTATCACCGTTAAATATTTCGATTGAGATCACTCCTAGTTGATTCTCAATTGAGTTCGAAAACTGGATCATTAATAATTATTGTCTTGATTTGAAAGGGTATCCCCGATATTTTAGTATTTTTAATTATTATTTTTAAAACCAAATTTTTTTTTTCTAATTTCAAAATATCTACAACAATTTTTTCAAAATAATTTTCTTTTATTTCTCTTTGTGTTCTAAGTTTTCTCAATTCCCTGTGGTTCAACATCGGATTTAAGAGTATTATATTCACATAACCTGCATTTGGGGGATCAATTCTAAAATTGTAGCAAGTTTTTGGTATCGTTGTTGGGGAGTTGTTCGAAGATAAGGAACGCACCGCAAATTATTGAGGTTTACTAGATTTGAGATTCGTCACATATCTGGTAATCTCGTACCCTATATTTTTAATTTTTTCTTCTTCAAGTTTGATTTTTCATAATTTTTATTTTTTTATTTTTAGATTTTTTTAATGTGGCATTAAGTGTTTCCCCTATAGAGGAATTGTGTGTGATTTATGATGTGTTTAGGTATCCCATTAAGGTGTGCCCTTTAATTTCAACTTCTCGACGATTTTTTGGGGATGAGTCAATTGTATTACCTAATTCTTTTCAACCTTACCTCGACCATTGTTTTTAAACTTTTTATCCTGATTTTGATTTGGAGAAAAAAAATTATCAGTTACTGGTATATGCCACACCACCACAAGACTCCCCAATATCCTCCATACCATGACCCACAAGAAAAGAATTCGGAAGAAATGTTTTCTGAATTTATGCAAACCCAACTAGTTTTCAATGCCCAAATAAACCAAGATATTGAAGAAATAAAAGACATGCTTAATACACTGATACAAGAACAAGAGATTGAGAATGATCAATGTATTGAGGGTGATTATTTTCCTAAACTACAGACTAAGGATGAATCCATTAATACTCTTGATAGTGAAGAATTAAGTGACATTATTATTCAACAAGAGGCTAATGGGTCCAAAGACCTTTCATTATCAGAGAATAGTAATGAGATTCACATATCTAATCTTGGTGAGGGTATGAAAGTTGAGTTATGTGCTGTAATTAATAAAAATCTATTTTCTATCTCATTGATAGATTTGCATAAAAATGTATATATCTCCCTTTTCTTGTATGTTTAAAGGATATATTGAGTATACGAGTGGATAGTTCGATTGCAGGAGTTACTTCGACACCAGGTTTTTCAGCCAGTAAAATTAAATGGTCGCATATTTAATTCTGACTTTAAGCTGGATTGAGTGTGAGCTTTTATTTTTATTTGTACATAATAGTTATATTTTATTTTATTTTATTTTTGTTTAATTTTAATTTCTTTTATGTTGGTTTCACAGTAGTTGAGGACAATGTTGGATTTAGGTTGGGGGTGTACGTATGTTTTTTGTTGTCATAGTTTCTAATTTATTTACGTTGGTAAAAAATTAAAAAAAATTAAAAAATTTAATAAAAATATATAAAAAAAATTATTTTGGTTGTTAAATATCTAAATAACATTTGTATGCATAATTTGACACCACAATATAAGAATAATTTGTTTAGCTTTAAATTTACAACTATTTAAGCATCACATAAAACTTTATTCTATATTTTTGTATCTCATATCATGTTCTTATAAAAACTCATAATTTGTACAATCTAAATTTTACCAAGTTGAAAATTTGTTAGGTATTTTACCTTGAGAACTTGAAACATATAGTGGAGATGCATAAAAATCTTGGTGAGTTCTGATCCAATCTTCATTGGATGGTTATTTTACTCAATAAAGAATATTTTTATTTAGTTAATCTCCTTCAATAGTCTCATTATTTTTTTTGTCAACACCAATATTGTGAATGATTGCTTGAATTTAAATTATTTGCATGAGAAAGTGTGTTATAAAGAGCCCTTGAGATATTATTTTAGACAATATTTGTCATTATTTGAGCCTAAGCCTTATTCTTTGAATATTATTATCCCTAGAAGCCGTGATTGAGCATTTGAAGTAAAATTTTATTTCTTATACCCAACATATAATTACCAAGCCAATGAAAAAAATAATATTATTTACCCTTGATTATCCCGAGATTGAGTTTTTATTGTTTATGTAATTTGAGAGATGTTGGTTGAGAAAAAATGATCAAAAGAAAAAAAAATTTTTGCATACTTGTGAATATTTGTTTTAGATGTCTTGCTGAAAAAAAAAAAAAAGAAGTGCATACATTCAATTGTCTTGCTGAAAAAAAAAAAGAAAAAAAAATTGAAAAGAAAAGAAAGACAATATGTCTAGTTGTGAAAAAGCAAATTGAAAAAAAACAAAAGAGAGAGAAAAAATAGCAAGCATGTGTTTGAAAAGGAAAAAAAAATGAGCAATTGTTATAATTTGTGCTTCTGAAGGATGAAGAGTGAAACATTATGGAAAGAAGTTTGGTTGTGTAATATAAATATTATCTCGGGATTGTCTTTTGAAATCCTGAATATCTTTCGTTTTAAAACCTTAATCCCAATGCCCCATTACAACCTTAAAAATAGACCCATTTGATCTCAAGAGTGTATTGGTGGATGCATGACTTGTGTGAATAAGGAAGAGAATAGTGATGATTTGTTTAGTGTGTTGATTTCCTTTCATGAGACTATGTCAAATCCTATTCTTTTAGATTACAATTATTCAAATGGAACATGTGAGTATTATTTTGTTTTGATTTAAATATTTTCTTCTCACATATGATATTACCTGAGAGAATCTTTTATGAGTGAATTATCTAGTGAGATTTGACATTGAGACGAATAGTTGATAGTTATAGAGGTATTACTGGATAAATTATTGACTTAATATAGTTAATTCACACTGCACACGAATTTAAATGGAAACATGATAAGTGCATACATTTATATAATGTAGAGTTCTATATTTTACATTGCATGTACTTATAAAAAGGCTTACAACTTAGAATTTTTATATTGTGGTAACAATTTGTGTTATAAAATTATTATTAAGATATTTGATCATAAGGTGATGGTTGTGGGTATCATCTTTGGAAACCCTAACGAGATTATATTTGTCTACTAGGGGAAACTTAGGGGTTTAAAAACTTGTTGCATATGTTAAATGTAATCGTGAGTCTTACAAAAGTGAATTTGTGTTTTAATGTATTAGGTTTTTTTTTTTTTAGTTTTAAGATTTTTGAATCCATGTATTACTAGGGACTAGTAATATTCAGGTTGGGGTGTGTGATGAACCATCAAAAGTGTTATTTTATTATGTTTAATGATTGGTTAATTGCATATTATTTTATGATTAAATGTGTTAGATTCTTTAATTTTATAGTTTGATACTTTTTATAGTTGTTTGGTTTATTTTGTAGGTAAATTGGTTGATTTAATGGATAAAACAAGTGAAGCAATTACTAGAGGAAGAATGACAATTGATAAGGATTAAAGAGTTAAGATTAAGATAGGAAGATTTGAAGATAAGACATCAATTTAATCTTTATAAGAGTCCAAATTAGAAGAAAACTTATTTAAAGTTAGATTATGAAAGTATTCTAGAAGATAAGGATTTGACATGTCTTCATTATTTTTGTTATAACTTTTGACTCCGATATCCAATTGACCTAACTAGGCAAAATATGAGTTCAAAATCTAAGCAGATTTTGTACCCACGCTCCAAGATTTTATGCCCGAGATTTGACGTCAAAAGACTTCTTTTTGAAAGAAATTCTCCCAAGCCAACCTTAGATCTCTTACCTATACCTAGGCTTTATTTTAGTATAAATAAGAGCTCTCACCTATTGAGAGAAGATTATGATTATTATTCTCTTCTTGTATTTTATTTTTTTGTTTTAATTCTAGTTATATGGCTTGTTAAAAGCCCAACTAATGCCAAGAGAAATACTTTCAATGAAGCACAATGCATGATTTATTATTTTAATTTAATTCTTGTCTTTTAGTAAATTTTTTGCTCTGTATAATTTCTTGATTCGTTGTGCCATGTACATCGAATGTTTGAGATTATTTGCGAGTCAAATAATTGGTTATTCTATGCTTGAATTAATTAATTAGAATTTCTCATAAGATAGTTGATTTATTATTTGAAATAAAATAAGATTTACCTGTTGGACAGTTTGATTTATTGTAAACTCTGGGCACGTTGAATACTTGTAATCTATAAGTAAATTCTTATATTTATTCAGATAATTAATTAATTATAACTTTGGATGTTTTCACATTATCACCGCTAAATATTCCGATTGAGATCAGTCTCCAGCTGATTTTCATTTGAGTTCGAAAACTGGATTATTAATAATTATTGTGTTGATTTGAAATGGTATCCTCGATGTATTAGTATTTTCAATTATTATTTTTAAAACCAAATTTATTGTTTTCTAATTTCAAAATATCTACAACAATTTTTTCAAAGCAATTTTTTTTTATTTCTCTTTTTGTTCTAAGTTTTCCCAATTCCCTATGGTTCGACCTTAGACTTCCGAGTATTATATTACTTCACATAATCTGCACTTGGGTGATCTATTCTAAAGTTGTTGCAAAAATTTTATCAAACACCTATAAGGCACAAAGATTATGTAAACACATAGTATGCCCAAAACATCACATACTTCATGAGATTCATAACCAAAAATTTCATCAATACCTAATCATGCAAGATTTGGTTTAAACATATTCTTATACCCATTTTTATATTCTAACAACCTTAGATATGTGTTATACAAGAGATTTCATTTCTAACACTCTACCCATTTCATATTTCAACATTAGATTGGGAATAAACCTAGTTAGGAAAGGAACCCTGTCTCTTATTGCGTATATCCGTGTAGGAAAATTCATGAAGATCCCAAATCAAGCTTCAAAGCTTTGATCCAAAAATTCTACCTTTGATATTTGAAGAAAATGCCCGATTTTTGGTATAGTCATGTAGCTCTCGTCGAGTAGAACAACTTTTGTCCCTGGTTTGAAGAGATCCAATGGTCCGATCACTGTAGATTGGAGGGAGAAGGTGGAGAACTCTTGGCGTTTTTTCTATCTTTTTTTTCTCTCTCTTTTCCAGTAGAATGCAGGTGTAAAATGGGGAGAAAATTCAAATTTCTCCCCTATGTATACCCTCCAATGCTTAGCTACAAATTCAACAGTGAGGTCCGTTTCGTCATTCGAGTTCTAGAAAAATTTTGTTTTTTAGTGTGCATCGTAGTGTGGCTAATTATCATTTTATCCTTTTTAATAAAATTTTAAAATTTTCAAGTTTTACAGTGTTGGTAGGTAAATAAAATCAACTAAAATTGATTTAAACCCATTAAAATGTTTGAGAAGTGGATAACGAATTTAAGGTGTTACAACAAAATGGTGAAAATTTCATGTTTCTTCTAGTACAATTCCAATTGATAGAACACCTCACAGAATGTCCTACTGGTAGGACACAACTTCCTACCGGTAGAAGTCTGACACAATGTCGTTCTACCAGTTAGACACCACCTCCTATAAGTAAAAGTCTGACAGAAACCCTTCTGTGTTTCATCGTTTTCCCCAATCTCCCATTCTTAACCTCACAACTCCTAATATACATACTGTCAATTATAATCCCCCCCCCCCAATACATAATTATTCACATCTATTAACAAACCAATTACACAAAATTCATAAACCAAAACCATACCCACAACAGGAAATTACAACACCAAAACACAAAATTTGTCACTTCCTTAAATTCTTCAAGAAAAACTGATTTTGATTCAAAAACACAAGAAAAAAAATTTCGTTCCTTGTTGTTTTCAATCTGGAGAGATAAAACTCACTGCCAGAAAACTTCCATCCCCAGTCTTCTTTTTCTTTCTTTTTTCTCTTCTTTGCTGTATTTTTGCCTTCACTCTGTCTCTGTCTCTCTCTCTCTGTGTGTCTTCGTTTTTCCTTCTCCCTCCCTCTCTCCTAGAAGTTGAATTTAAACACACACACACACACACATATATATATGGGTGGGCTGAGAGGCACCCGTCTCTTGTGACTCACCACTTTCCCTCAAAAACCTAATTGGATCCCCTTTAGTTTCACTTAATCACATATTTAATATATAACTTTTTACTATTCGACAAATCACACCACATAATTTTCATTACTTTTTGAACAACGAACTGTGTTCCGAGCAGGGCCTGATAAAGTTTGCTCGGAAAGAGATATTACAAGACTAAAATGTTAGTAAGAGTTTAACTTTATCCTCTAGTGATAGATCCCTATCCAAACAAAATAGATAGCTAAAATTTCCCTAGAAAGTCAAGGTAGTTAAAAGGATAAGACCCTAGAATTGATAATATACACATTGTAAACATTTGACCTATAAAATCGACCAATAAGACTGAAAATGGAATTAGACTACAAATTACAATGATATGAATCTTTCTAGGTATGGGATGGCCACCTTACTCCTACAAGGATTCTAAGCCCAACTAGGTTAGGGATGCAATCATATAAATACCGGATGAGATTGAGTTTAAGGTACGCACTTATTTCCCAAAATTTGTTTGTTTAATCTAAAGACTCTCATTAACTTAAGCATCAGAGTGCCTTTGACTGGTCAACCCCTAATCCCAGATAGCTTGTTTGTTTTGTAGAAAGAACATGGACTTTGTTCGTTTCTCTCAAAAATTGAGCACACAATTTTCACGTCATTATATTAGGTGCAAGATTTTTTCCTCGTACAATTGGCGTTGTCTGTGAGAAACGAAGCAAAAAATTCAACTATGTTGAACCTACGGAGCACACTAGGTTCACCACACAAGGACCAACATTTTGATGAATACGACACTGCAAGTAACTACCAGTTATTTTTTCCCTTGGATACCGACATAAGGCAAAGTATTCAAAAGAGTTCGAATAAAGAACATGATGGATGCGAGAAAGCCTCATACCATAGATATGATCCCCTAGACAATGTAAATACCTAAAAGGATGTTCCTTGAATAGACGGGGAAGTCTCAACCATCATGAAGATGATGAAATCTTTCTAGCACCGGTTAGACACACATGAGACCATGCTACAGAGATCTGAACAGGAGAAGGAAAGATTGAGACAAGATAATGAGGCACTAAAAGAAGCCTTAAGTAGACCCCAAGAGCCAGAGATCCTTGAGAAATCTCACTACCAATGGACCCAAGTTAAAGGGGAATTCCCCGACACCTAGTGGATTTGTAGACCTGCCAAGCACAAGGGCAAATGCAAAGACGAAACATGTGATAGACATGGAAAAAGAAAAGTTTCTTGGATGAAGGACCAAGAGGAAGTTGGAGGCACTTTACAACGAAGGAACCTAATAACTATTGGAAGCACATCGAGCAAAAAATAGCTAAGGAGTTTGATAGAATAGCCACGGGGAGAATATTGAAGGGGATTAGAGGTGTCCCACTTTACTAGATGGATAGAAGAAGATAGGGCACCTAGCAAGTTCCTAGTACCAAACTTTAAACTCTACAATGGAAAGAAAGATCCAACCAACCATAATCACCTCTGTAGATAGCTTATGGCAGTTCATAAGAAAAATTAGGCATTAATGTGCACGATATTCCCTAGCAACTTAGGGGAATTGACCATAAAGTGGTGCAATCATCTCCCAAGGAACTTGATTAATAGTTGAGTGCAATTGATTGAGATATTCACAAGTCAATTTATTATTACTAGCAGACATCCAAAAGATAGCTGTAACACCCCAAAAATCCGGGGGTCCGTTGATCACCCATCAACCCGCGGAATGTCTGTGGATATCGTGTAACTCAATATCATGACATGATGCCCTATTTACTAAGGTCCTTAATTTAACGAAATTCGGGTAGAGTCTCCTTTGTATGGGGAGCTCTACTCAAAACACAACCTGTGCAATATACATTAACATGACCCATCCGTGGCCCAATATAACACAATGACCACACCGGGTCCATTTATAAGTAAAACTTGACCACACTAGGTCCATTTATCCATACTCAAATAACAAATGTATCATTATATTAAAACAGCCCATATAAACTCAGTGACAATTCATTTACACATTACATACCCAAAACATAGTTTCACATAAACCAAGGTTAAAGGCCACAATCCGGCCTCTTTCACCCTTGAGGATCCAAGTGTGGGCCGTCCACCGGTGTGTATCCAGCACATGAAATGTTTTGCCGTATAGGGTGACCCATGTCCAGTAGAGTAATTCCAACAGAGGCTACTCCGCACCTAAGTGCACATGCAATGCTCACATACAACATTTAATATTCACATCAATATTCCAAGTAAGAATATGCATTCAATATTGGAATTTATCATGTCATGCCATGAAATGAGATGAGATTCATTCATGTCAATCAATCCGAGCCCTTCCTAGCTCCTCAACGCATGCAAGTGCCAATGTGTATGGAATCGTCATTTATGTTGCACATCAAATGAATTTTACCAATCTAGGGTCTTTGTATGGGGTGGATGTTCATGGGTTTACACCAAGGGTCTCCAACCTACTCGGAATTTATGGACTTCCACCAAGGGCTCCGCGTACACCCACACACTTCATGGGCTAAGCCAAGGGAGTGCGTATCCCAATCATCGGGCCTTGCATCCGAGGGATCTTCTAGTCCTTCCTTGCTAAACCCAACCCTAATCACCATACAATCTGTGCGACTCAGCCAAGTCTTCGACCAAGCTTAATCGAGTCCACTCATCATCCATCAAGTGTGGTGTTGACGACAACTATGCACACATCCACATGATGCGATGTTACTGTGCATATGCAATATGATTTCCCATTGCACAATTATAACATATTCAATATGCTATGAAAGACATATGAACAATATCAATACCTTTTACATATCCCATGGCAAAATTATATCATAAGCATATAATTTTCATAATTCTCCAAAATATCAATATTACACAAACATGTATATACATTGACAATTTTCATATCACAATTCCACAACACAATTCCAAGCATGTTATCACATCTTTTATGTCAATAACACACTTAATCACAAAAGTGCAATATACCACATAACCGCACATGTAGTAGCCCACATAACGGCCCTTATATAAGCCACAAAATAGCCCCTATATAAGTCACCAAAACAGCCCCTATATAGGCCATAAAATAGCCCCAAATTGAGCCACAAAATAGGCCCTAAAACAGCCCCAAAATAGGCCATTTAACTGTCCTAAAATAGTAAATATAATGGCCCCTAAAATAGACCCAAAATAGGCTGTTTAACAGCCCCTAAAATAGTCCATGTTTAGTCACATAGCAGTCCACATTTCAGCCACATAACAGGCTATAAAACAGTCGCAATTTCAGCCACAAAACAGTCCATATTTCAGCCACAAAACAGGCCATAAAACAGGCGCAATTTCAGCCACAAAATAGGCCCTAAACAAGCCATAAAACAGTCCAAAATACAACCACATAGCAGTCCATATTTTAACCCAAAATGGTCCATCATTTCAACCCCAAAACAGTCCCTAAAAGTCTATAATTTCAGCCCCTAAACTGGCCCTAAAACAGCCCCAAAGGAGAGGAATAAAACCAAGGTAAGAAGAACCCTACCTCAATAGAAATGTAGAGAACTTCTATAACACCAAAACAACCTCAAAGTTTTGATTTCTCCCAAAGTCTCCTCTTGGATCTTCAGTGAAACCCACTCTTTTTGGTACGTACGCGTAGCCCTCATTGAGGAGATAAACTTTAGCTCTTGATCCGAGTTGATTCGAGCGACGGAACTTCGAAGATCCGAGGTAGAAAGCTTAAAGAACTTGAAGTTTTTCTTCTCTTTTCTTTCCTCTCTATGACCGGACAAACAAGACTCAAAATGGGTGAGAAAATATCTGTTTTTCATATATTTGCCCCTATTTATACCACCTTAATGTGCGGTCCAAATTGCACTGCATATTTTTGACTTTCGGATCCGTTTTTCGTCCCGAAACGATTCATTATATCTAAGATTAAGTTTAAATTAATTTTATTTAAAATTTAACTTAATTTTAAGGAAATTTTATAAAATATATTTTTGGGGACCTTTAAAATGTCATTTGCCACGCAGTCGCCTTAAAGAACGTGCAAAAATCCGATTATCTTGAAATTCGACGAAATTTAACAAGGTGACTAGATTTTGAGATATGAACCCAACGGAAAACTCCGTTTCCTCATCCAAGGTCTAGAACATGGGTATTTTAAATACACATTATAGTAACAAATTACCATTTTACCCTTTGTTGGAACAAGTTCAAATTTTTCCTGGGTTTTACAACGTTGGTGAACCAATTTCTCTAAATAAGAAATATGATGAAACTTTACACGAGTATGCTCATCGTTATTGGGAAATGATGAATGAGATAGAGAACTGTAATCTAGAAATTGTAGTTGCATCATTCAACATTGGGTTACCAAAAATAATCCATTGTATCAGTCTTTGACCAGACACTCATCTATCGATATAGAGGAATTGATGTCTAGGGTTGAAATGTATGCAAAGGTGGATAATGGGCTTGGAAGGGAGATCCATAGGGACCAGTCGAGTAGGAAGTAGAATGTAAAGGATAGGTAGGCCCAATCAAACGCTTGACAACAAAGGGAAAAGGGAGGAGGGCTTCCCATCTTGTTCATCATTCTTTGGAGTGAACACAATTTTCAAGGGGAAACACTACTTCCAGTGGCCTAACAAATTAGGTGGGGATCTGGGGAAGAGAAACCCAAATTTCAAGTGGCAAGATTGTGCTTCCAAAGGAAAGGATAGCTTTACTAGTATGAATAGGTCCAATCGTTACGATGATCGAGTTTTTGGTGGTGGACCCAGAACCAGCTTACAATGTCATAATGGTGTGTACCTGACTAAATGAGTTGAGAGTAGTCCCCTCCACCTATCACAAGGTTTTGAGATTCTTGTTTAACAAAGGAATCATATACATCAGAAGACAACATGTTAGTGCCAAAAACTATTTATTTGCCTCAAATAGGGGTAAGGCTATCAAGGATGAGGTTGGGGGTACCGAACAAGCACCCAAACTAAGCCCTAAATAACAATTAAAGTACGAATGGTAGGGCCTAGAAGAGCCATTGACAAACCCAACCGAATGTGCAGTGGAGGACCTAAAGACCATATATATAGACGAAGGTAGCCACCAAAGATTTTTCCTTATAGGGGCTTCACTAGAACATACTGTGAGAGAAACATAACCGCCACGATGCTAAACCAAATAAAGAGGAGGCAATGGAGAGTCTCCCAAGAAAAAATATAGATGTGCTCACTTGGATGCCATACAAAGTGTCAGACTTCAAATCCTGAAGTGATTTCACATCATCTATATGTGGACCCGATCTTTAATCTTGTTCGGTGGAAGCAAAGCAGGTCGACACCTCATCATATGGAAACCATCAACGAGGAGGTCAAAAAATTACAATGGGCCTAGTCCATTAAAGAAGTACTGCAGAATAGAAAGTGAAGAGTTTGCGTGGATTTTACTGACCTCAACAAAGCATGTCCAAAGTATAGTTTTCCATTTCTGAAACTTAACCAGATGGTAGATGCTATATCGGATCACGAGAGGATGAGTTTCTTGGATACCTATAGGGGCTATCATCAGATTCCCCTCTTTAAGCCAGACCAGGAGAATACTTTCTTCATAACACTACAGGGAAAATATTGCCACAAAGTGATGTCATTCAGACTTAAAAATGCAAGAGCAACCTACCAGAGGTTGGTAACCCGAAAGTCTACATAGATGGTATGTTGGTTAAAAGCCGCAAAGCTGCAAAACCCCTGATCACTTACCTAATTTGTAAAAGTGTGCTTTTGGGGTAAAGTCATGTAATTTCTAGGTTTCTTGGTGACCAAGAAAGGAATTGAAGCCAATCTCGACTAGGTTAACTCCTTGATTAAATTGCAACCACAAATACTATAGAGATGCAAAAGCCGACTATAATTGTTGTTGCCCTTAACAAGTTCATATCCAGAACATCCGATAGGTGCAAACCATTCTTTCAAGTCCTAAAACAAAAAAGGGGAGGCATCTAGATGAAATAATGCTAGCCAATAGTTAAAGACTTGAAGTCTTATCTAGTAAAACCCTCACTCCTAACCTAGATCACATTGAGCGAGAGCAAAGACAAAAACGAGAGCGAGATCGCAAAAGAGAAAAAATTCAAAAAGCGGGATTTTAAAAAGTTAATTTTTATATACAAATATATGATAAATGAGTAAAGAACAAAATAAAGAAATGAATTAAAAAAGAGAGTAAAAAAAGTAGTTAAAAAAAAAGTAAAGAGAAAGCATTGTGTGGCATTTCAATGCCTTTCTTTCTATCTCACATCAAACAAAGATGGAAATGGGGAAGCTGTAGATGCCTATATAAAAGCAGTGGCTCTCTTTAGTCCATCACACTCTTGCAACATGACTTTTCTTTGGGCTTCTGGCTAGAAATGCCTCTTGTTGAGGTAAGTACAGCTGGATTAAATATTGAATTACAAAAAAAATTCAAATTTTTTTATTATTTTTTATTCGAATTTGTGAATTTATAAAAAAAAATTTACAAATTTATGGCAAATTCGTTCCCAAATTGTGAATTGGCGTGTGGAGCTCGAGAGCATGGGGGCATGTGCACGAATCATGTGACATAGCTCCTAACAACACCTGAACAGGTTGGGCTATTATACATATACCTAGCAGTATCCAAGCATGCAATGAGTGGGTACTAATAAAGAAATCCAAAAGGGATATTAAACCAGTCTATTATGTCAGTAAGACCCTTCTTGATGTGGGGATTGGATACATGCCCATAGAAAAATTAGCCTTACCCTTGGTCAGTTCGGCAAGGAAGCTAAGGCATTATTTCCAAGCACAATTACTGAAGGTCTTGACCAACCAACCTCTGAAAGCCCCATTCAAAAGTGGGCAATGGAACTTGGTGAATGCGATATCACTTTTGAAACTAGAACTGTAATTAAGGGACATGTAACTATAGATTTCCTACCCGAGCTCACTCTTGGAGCTCAATAAATCCCTAAAAAACTTCAGAAGGTCCCAAGTGCCTTGGAACCTAAAGTTGGGGGCAAGACAACAAAGATAGTCAAGTAGAAAACGGTCTTAAATGCCTTGGAAGTTGAAGCTGGGGGAGAGGCCCCAAAACTACAACATGCTTAGAACCTGTTTGTTGTTGGTTCCTTGAACCAAAAAAGAGCAACAACTGAGATAATATTAGAATCCTCACAAGGAGTTACGATGGAAAAGGCAGTAAGGTTGGAATTATGTCAAACCCCACAATTGCCCAGGAATGCAATGTATAACCCCTTAAGTCACATGAGCAAGCTACACAAATAACTCATCGCAGCTACACATAAATCGACCCAAAACCCACATAAAATAATATATGCATTACTATTAAGCTCAAAACATATAGGTATAATATACACGGCCACATAGTTATAGACATTACATTTCACACAAAACTAGCAGTTCAATTGAGTTCTATACACAATTCCCCCATCATCGACTAATCTAAAAAGAGTAAAATATCGTAGGGCGAGCATTAACAACTCGGTAGAGTAGCTCAATTACAAAGCATGCGAGTTTTAAAATAAGTAATTTAATATGATTGGGCATAAAAAAAACTCATTTGATACATACATAACTAAAATGTCGTTATTTCATATGAAACAACAGTAGTTATGCAACAAGCAAGTTTACAAAAATATGGAAAGTGCCACATAAGAAAAAAATCAACCTAATAGACCACTTAGGGATACACAATTTAACTATTTAAAAGTGAATATCAAAATATTTTGGTCAAAATACCCAAAAATTAGGTCAAATTGGCCTCGGATGATAAAATAGACATTTCACACCTCGATTTGCTCAGGACATTGTATCTCGATGAAACTTTATAGGGACATCCATAAGGGTGTTAGCCCATTTTGGGAATAACCAAAGGTCCAAGGGACCCCTCACATGTTTACGGGGCAGTCAGGGGTCAACCCCTCCTCCTCCTTTCCTCCTCATTCTTCAACCTTTAGGTCTTTGACTTTGTTGCCCTAGTTTCTGCAACAAGTTTAACCTACCTACTTTGATCCATTAGTTATCCCTCTACACTATGTTTTTGATCCATTTCAAAGCCAAACAACTCCCCTTACATCCTAGTTTTGACACACAAGTCCATACCCTTCAACTCTCCTTGTTTCTCCACGAATTCAAGGTCAAAAGTAGAATAAACATTTGACTTCAACATATATACCAAACCTGAAAATTAGGTTTTCACCCCTCAAACAACCTCTAAACATGAATCCATGGCCAAAAATTTATTCCTTGATACAAAATTAGCTAGACTTAGGTCCCTTTTTGAAGCTTAAACATAGTTTTTCAAAGATCAAATTTTCAAACCCTCACCAACATGGTTCTCACTTCACAGACCACGAAAAAATTCCCACCACCACCAAACATCTCCAAAACCATTCAAGAACAAAACTATAACAGTAATTTCAAAGAAAATGAAGAAATGTACAAGACCCGTTTACAAAATTGAAATCCACTTTATTTTTCAAACGCAAATTCATAACTAACTAACCCAAACCAAATTCGAATCTTACCACTGAACTCCACATATCGAAACAAAGATTTTGATGTAAGCCTTGAACCTCAAATCAACCTCTATCAAAATATCAAAAATTTTGTTCTTTTTTCTCTCTCCTATCTCTCCCTCACTTTCCCTCTCTCTCTCTCTTTTTGCTCTTTCACTCTTCTTCAACGATTATGCCATTCTTAAATACTTCAAAAAGCTCATAATAGCTTCCAAAACACCCCCATCATATGGCCAGAACCACCATTCATTGCCACCTCCTACTTTCACATGTGAAGGCTTGTGGAATGGCATTTTTCTAATTACCATGAAATCCAAATTTTCATTTTTTGAAACTTAATATACATGATTTAATTACATAATAGCCAAATAATTTAATCCAAAACCCCATCCAACCCTTTCTATTTATTCCTATATTCTTCATCTGAACTCCCTATCTACTTAGAATGTGCAAACCCTAATTCATTCGAATGTTGTTCCAACTTGAATTCCACCTTCTCAATGCAATTATCTTCATAATTTAAACCCTATCATTACTTAGGAAACCTCCACACAACAATGAAGCTTAATACGAGGCCTTACTCACAAAAGTAAGACTAGCACAAGACATGTGTGTCGAATAGTTGAATGTCTATTCTAACTTACAACTTTTTGTGGACCAGCTCTAGTGAATAACTATAAAAATATTAAAGGATGATGGCATACCATATAACCATGGAGGTAGGGCTAGGGGTAAGAATATTCGTGCTAATGCCTTGGCTGCCTTAACATCAGCACTCAAGGACAACCCTATAAAAATTATTGGAGAAAAAAATGTGTCCAACTATCCTGAAAGTTGTTGAGGCTAGTCTAGGCCTTGTTACACCTTTTCTTGAGCTCTATTTGAGGTTTTTGACGGTTGTGGTAGCTAAAAAGAAAGTCAAAGACCAGATAGGTGCTCCATGGGTTGACTGTTTGATACTTAAGTTAGTATCTAGGAATTTTAAGGTGTAGCAATTTAACTAGGCTTAGTGTGCTTACCTGGGTCATACTTTGGAAGTTCCCTTTTATAGTATTTTGATAGGTGTCCTAGGGAGAATTGAATCTAGGCTCTCCTGGTAGTTTGAATTTCCAGGATCTCCTTTTGGTTAAGGAGTCTTAAATTCTATGGACTTTATACCTTGTTGGGATAACAATCCAGAATCCTAGCTGTGTTTGGAGTCTATTTGATCACGTAGATAAGAGCTTGCTGAGGGTATGGTCTTATCCTTATCCCTTGACTGCCTTATCTTCCCCATAATATTTAAATGAATTTTCCATTTGAGTAGGTCTTTGGAAGATAAGCTTCCTAACAATTCTGGATAATCTTTATCATTCTTCTAGTTTCCACCGAACTAGGGAAAGCTGATTATCTAAACCCATTACTCCTCTAGTTTTTCTTTCTTGCTAACATGGTTACATTTTTAAAGGTAGCCAACTAGGACCTTTTCCTTTGTTGAGATTAAAGTCTCCCCACTAGTAGCCCTTAATCTGGTTTCCCAAGCTGGTGGAGATTTCCTTCCTTTAGAAATTTGACCTTTACCTCCCTCTGATTTTTGAAGCACATTAATTACGTATCTTTTCAGTAGGGTTTTTGTAACTACCATCCCGCGACCTATTTAAAAGACAGTTAGGACCTTTGGTTTTGGCAAATTTTTCCTTCCCTCTTTGATATATCTCCTAAGAAGCGGACTGCCTTGTTCTTTTTTAGGGTTTCCCAAGTCAAAAACACTCATAAGTTTCGGGCCTTACAATCCGAGTAACTTGATAGGATCCTTCCTAATTTGGACACAACTTTCCATGCTTAGGATCTTTGGACGCTTGGATTACCTTCTTCAGGACTAGTTCTCCTTGGACAAACTCGTGGATCTTGACCTTTATGTTGTAATAGCAGACTGTTTGGGCCTAGTAAGATGCTAGTTTGATTTGAGATTGCTCCCTTCTTTCTTCCAAGATATCTATGTTAGTGCAGAGCTATTCTTCATTCTCATCCCCATTGTAATGCTGAATTATTAAAGTTCGTATCTTCATTTTGGTTGGGATTACTACCTATGTTTTGTAGGCAAGGCAAAAACGATGTTTCCCCTGTTGGAGTTTTAACTGTCGTGCGATATACCCGTAGGATTCAGGGAAATTCTTCTACCCATACTTTCTTTGAATCCTTTAGGTAGGTTTTGATCCTTGAATGAGTGTTCTAATGGTCACCTCTGCTTAACCATTTTCTTGTGGGTAGCCTGGGGAGGAGTAATGATTGTGAACTCTATATTCAAAGCAGAATTCTCTAAATAAATCGTTATCAAACTATTTTCGAGTATCCAGCACCAAAACATATGGTACCCCAAATCAATAAGGTATGGACTTGCAAAAGAAATCTCGAAGCCTCTTCTCTATGATAGTGGTCAACAGTCGGCCCATTTCGTGAAGTGATTGATCGCCATTGTTGCAAATCTAGACTAGAAAAGGTCCAAATATGTCAATGCCCCATTAGAGAAATGGCCAAGGACTTGTCATAATAGAAATTCCTTTGGAGGTTTCTTTGACATGTTAGCAAATCTTTGACAACTATCATAGGTTTTCATAAACTGCACAACATGCTCCTACATGGTTGGCCTGTAGTAACCTTGGCGAAGTGCTTTGTAAGCTAGAGCTCTCCCTCTAGGTTGTTCCCACATTCTCTTTCATGAATATTTCCATAAACATACTGAGCTTCCTTTTTCTCCAAACAGTGTAAATAAGGAGTGAGAAAACCTCTTTTATATAAAACTCTACCCATAACAGAGTACTTTGCAACTTTTTGACGAGGCTTCTGTGCCTTAGTCCTCTCCTTGGGATTATCCTATTTGTTAAATACTAAATGATAGGAAAGGTCCACCTTTTCTCTTACTGGGCGACATTGACCTCTGCCTCGACCTCGTCAATGTTATGTTTAGGAAGGAGCTCCACATGGATTACACTTGGAAACTCATTATGAAATGATGAAGCCAATCGAGCTAAAGAGTCAATGAGCATTTTCAACTCAAGGAATCTGCTTGATGTCGGAGGCTTCCAGATGGGATATACACTCAGCAACCTTGGCTAAGTACGCAGCTATCCTTGTATCTTTGGTCCCATACTCTCCTTTGATTTGTTTAACAATTAGTTGGAAATTTACCTTTACTAGGAGTTTTTTGATTCTATGTGACAATGCCAACCTCAATCCAGTGAGTAAAGCTTCAAATTTTGCTTCATTATTTGAAGCTCCAAACTTGTATCTCATGGCATACTCTGTTGTAAGTTGATCTGGGGAAAAAAGGATTACTCCTGCCCCACCTCCCTCGACATTTGATGATCCATCGGTAAAGAGGATTCAGCTATTTTGTCCCAAGCTATTTGACAACTGGGATTCTTCAAACAAGGTATTTTCAACAATAAAGTCTACTAGTGCTTGCCCCTTGATGGTTGTTCTTAGCTAATATTTTATATCGAACTCACCCAACTCAATAGCCCATTTAGCGAGCATTGGAGATTTAGTTATGAAAACAATTAGGTGATCTTGGAAGTATGGGTGTAGTTTTTGCACTGTAGAGATCAGTGCCAAAGCTACTTTCTCTAGCCTCAAATACCTGTCTTTTGCTCCTTTCAAGATATGACTAGTATAGTATACTAGCTTTTGAACCCTTTGTTCTTCTCTTATCAGGGTGGAATAGTTGAAATAGAGGTACAAAACCTCTCTTTCAACTGGCACTGATAATAATGGGGGTGCCCCCAAATACTGCTTTAGCTTTCCCAAAGTTGTCGCATATTCAGGCGTCCATTCTAAAGTTTTCTTCAACGTCTTAAAGAAAGACAAATATTTATCAATGGCATTCAATACAAAGCTACTGAGTGCTGCTACATTTCTAGTAAGGCATTGCATCTCCTTAATGTTTCGAGGAGGGTGCCTATCCATTAGAGCTTGAAATTTTTTTAGGTTTGCCTTAATTCCCCTTTGAGACATCATGAATTCCAAAACTTTTCTTGAGGCTACCCCAAAAGCACATTTCGCAGGGTTCAACTTCATCTTGTACTTCCCTAGGACTTGGAAAGCTTCCTGCAACTTGCTCACATGGTCCTCAGTTTCTTGACTTTGTACCAACATGTCAATAACATAGACTTCTATGCATTTCTCAATAAGGTTCTTGAAAATATGATTGACCAAATGCTAATAAGTGACACCGACGTTCTTTAGGCCAAAGGTCCTAACCTGGTAGTAATACAACCCTTGCTCCATGACCAATGAGATCTTCTCTTGGTCATCTGGGTGCATGCAGATTTGATTATACCATGAGAATACATCCATAAAGTTGAGAAGCTAGAAACTTCTTGTTGTATCCACCAAGAGGTCAATCCTTGGAAGTGGAAAGCAGTCATTCGGGCATGCCTTATTCAAGTCCGTGAAATCTATGCAAAGCCTCTATTTTCTTTTGTGTTTCTTTATGAGCACAACATTGATTAGCCACTTTGGATAGTGCACTTTTCGAATTTGACTTTGCTTGTAGGAGTTTCTACACTTACTCAATGATTGCCTTGGCCCTTTTAGGGTAAAAAGCTCTCCTTTTCTACTTTACTAGCTTGAATTAGGGATCCACATTAATTCTATGGACTATCACCTATGGATCTATGCCTGACATGTCCTCATGACCCTAAACAAATGCATTTTCATTCTCTTGCAAGAAATTCTCCACCTTTTTTTAATATGAGGGGAAAGTTTGGAACTCACATATGTAATCTGGTCAGGTTTCCTTCCCAAAGTCATCGAAATCAGCTGTTCATCAGGGCATGCTCTCTTTGGGTCTTCCGGATCTCTAGGATCTAGGTTATCCACCTGGCAAGTTTTAAAAAACTGAGAGGACCTTACTTATGTAACATAGCATTCCCTTAATCTGGCTTGATCTCCTCAGATCTCTCCAATACCTTGACTTTTTGGGAATCATAAAAGAAGGTAATAAGTTGATGGTACTACTTTGAGGGCATTAAGGGTTGGCCACCCCAATATCATGTTATAGGCTGAAGGGTAATCCATTACTAGAATCTACCATGAGGTCTATTGGTAGGGAGATTCCCCTAAAGTAACAGGAATTAAAATTGGCCCCACTAAATAAGCTCTTTCTCCAAAGAATTCTAACAGAAGGGCCTTGAGAGGTTAGAGCTTTAACTTCCCTATGCCCAACTAATTGAAGGCATGAAAAAATATGATATCCGCAGAGCTGCCATTGTCTACTAGAATTCTTCGAACAATATGCTTGGAAGCAACCACAAAGATCACCAAAGGATCATCATGTGGAGTGTGGATCCCTTTGAGATCTTCATATGTGAATGTGATGGGAGGATTTCTACAAGGCACCTTTCCTGGTTAAACAAGGTTGATTTCTTCTTCTTTACTCGAGCTTCTTAGGCATAAGCTTTCCTTGTTGAGTTTCTTTCTCCCTTGAAGCAAATCCTCTATAGATCACCTAAATTTCACCCATTGGTTGTTGATGCTCTCGAGGCTCTTAAGGGCCTTTTTCTTCTCGACGGTTCCTTTCTACAAATCTTCCAAGGTGGCCCTTTTGGATTAGATCCTCAATTTGATCTCGGAGGGAGAAACAATCTTCAACATCATGCCCTATTAGGAGGTGTTTTGAGCTTTCCAAGACATTTCAGGGGATTTTCATTTTGAACTTGAAAGAGGACTTATTCAACCGAAACGTTCAGGGGGGTACACGTCTGGGCCCTTGCTGTAGGTAAGCAAGAGCCTAACTTGTCCTTGGCTGGGACACGATCAGCTTTCCCCTTCTTCGAAGTACTTGTTTTTTCTGAATTTTCCTGGCCCATTCTCTTCTTCTTAGAGGTAGATCCTTGCACACCTTTCTTCGCATTGACTACATCCTCCACATTTATATGGCTCTATGCTCTAGAAAAGAGTTCTGCCATATTTTGGGAGAATGTTTGTGCATAAAGAAATAGAACCTAGAAGACCTAAGTCCACTTATGAAGGCTGTGAAATCCATCTTGCTACATATTGCCTGAGAGTCTCTTCTTTCATCTGTTTGATATTGAGGAGAGAAGTGACAGGTTTCTTGGGAGTCATTCCTCCTATTAAATCAGAAAAGAAGGATTTTCTACGCTCTAGGAAGGATCCAATAGAAATGGCAAAGAGCCTATTGAACCAAAGAGGAGTTGTTCTCTTCAATGTGGTAAGGAAAGCTCTGCACATAATGGCATCAGAGATGTTGTGCAATAATGCTTGATTGCATTCACCCTAATCTCCAAATACAAACCCAAAATATGTGTGTATGGCTTATAGAAGTTGGTGAGTGTCACTCTTCTTCAGGTTCGATATTAGAAATGGAGAAAATATGTGTGTGGATAAAAATGTGTGTGTGTGCAATAATGCTCCCCAAGTGTAGAGAGACTTGCAATGTCATGTTTTACTTGGAATTGAGTATTCCAAGATCTTCTCGTCAAGGAAGGAAGGTTGAATTGTGGTAAAGGTGATTTTTGTAAAGAAATAAAAAGTGTAAAATCTTGTGAGTTTGTGTTTTGATGAGTGAAGTTTTTGATGAAAAATGCAATGAAAATAAGGTTGGCTAATCTAAAGAGATCATTCCAATGGGAATGTCAAATCAATTCAATACATTCTACCAATGGTGTCTCAGTGCTTGATTGATTTGTAGGAAGTGAGGGACTAATGTGGAGATATAGGCTCAAGCATACCCTGTAACAAGTCTATAGTGTATCAAGAGCTCGTAACCACGTCTGCACTCAACCTAGTCAAACCAAGCACTTTACACTACGAGGAATAATGGAGGAGAGTTGATTTAGCATACCCAAGAGGACATCTCCCTTGGATTAGCCAACTAAAAGCTTAGCTATCCATAGTCAAAGTAAAAACATGCATAATATAAAAAGACATGATGAAGAAATGAAACATGGAACTTGTATTAATGCAAGAAAAGAGCTAAACTACAAGAGAGATGACATTCATAGTCAAAATACAAAGATTGGAAACAAATACCCAAATGTAGAACTTGAAATGCTAGAAATACTTAGCTAAGCTTGCATACAACTTGAATGAAAGAGTTTAAAGTGAAAAGGGGAAAGATTACAAGTAATTTAAAGCTTACACCACTAAAAATGGTAAAAAAAAATATGAAAACCTAGCTTTTTCTCTCTAAAACTTTATCTTTTTCCTTGAGCTTTTCTCTATAAAATTTAATCTTTTTCTTAAGCTTCTCTCTCTAAAACTATATGTGTAGCTAAATAATGGTGTAATAATGTCTTCATTTTCTTCCATCACCCCCCTAAGGTCTGTGAGAGCTAACTTATCATCATTAGGAAGGGATTGGACAACTATGTAGGCAAGGACAGACCATACCCTTGCCTTTTCCATGCTTCCCCAACCACTCTCTTTCTCTTTCTTCCTCTTCCATGATTCTTCTTTCAAAATCAGACCTTAGGTGTAAGAGAGCATGCTTGTATGTAGAATATGTTAAAGGATGTGTGGAAGAAGCAGAGGTGGGACCACATAGTAGTTGGAGTTGAGATTGCAGTTTTCTAGCATTTTTGGGCAAAACCTACCGGTAGAACGTTAGAGATGTTGTGCAATAATTCTTGATTGCATTCACCCTAATCTCCAAATACAAACCCAAAATATGTGTGTATGGCTTATAAAAGTTGGTGAGTGTCATTCTCCCTCAAGTTTGATGTTAGAAATGGAGAACGTGTGTGTGGATAAAAATGTGTGTGTGTGCAATAATGCTCTCCAAGCGTAGAGAGACTTGCAATGTCATGTTTTATTTGGAATTGAGTATTACCGGTAGAACATTAATGAAACCTACCGGTAGGTTTTCACTTGTTTTGGCTTTTTCTTGATTTCTTGCAATACCGAGCCACCCGTTAAGCCTCCCCTACTTCTTCATTGTCCTTAAGCACTTGATAGAAGGCTTATTACGCGCCATTACCTACTCATTACCTACAATCACATAAAACTCCATTAATTGATAAATTAAAAGCAATTTCCCCTATTTTCTCCACAAAAGCAAGTATAAAATGGGAGCAAAGAGACAAATAATGTGCAATATTCTATGCTCATCAAATAACATGAGAAATTTGTAAGTTTCCAAATGATCCTTCTTGCCATCAAAAGTTTTGATGGTTTGCATCTTGAACTTGCTTGAAGATGGTAGTTGATGACATCCTAAGGGAAAGGAGAGTCGAGCCTTTGAACCATTGTTTTCACTATCTATGGAGCTTGAGCTTTCATGGTGTTCAATTTATCTCCAATTCGGTAGTTCACCTCCTTGAAATTTTGATTCAAAGACACATCTTCTTCATGATGTTTCAGAGAATCATTTTGATTGTGCTCATTCACCAAGTTTGGTTTATGGCTGGGGTTAGCTCCTTCAGAACAAAGATCCTGATTTTCTTGTTGATTTTAAGGACTAACATGGCCTTGCAAAATTTGTTAAATTTGTTGGGTTTATTAAGCCATGCCTCCAATAACTTGGTTCATCTTATCCATATTCCTTTCGAGATTGAGAAGCCATTGGGCTTCCTAACATCTATTGAGGTGAGGAGGGTTTGGATCCATAATTTCAACCCCAACATTCCCTTGAGTAGGTTGTTCTCTAGTTGGCATTCATGGCTTCGGTTAACACCATTTACTGGTGTACAGCAAAACTGAGAAACAACTTTAGTTATCAAGCTGTTTTCCACAAACGGCGCCAAACTGTTGGAGTAAAACTTGCGTCCAACTATTTTGAAAGTTGTTAAGACTGATCTAGGCCTAGCTACACCATTTTTCGATCACAAGGTGAGGTTTTCAGCGGTTGTGGTACTTGAAAAGAAAGACGGAGACCAGGGGGTGCTCTAGATTTCAACCCTTTGATGTTTAAGTCAATATCTGAGAATTTTAAGGTGCAACAATTTGAGTGGGCTTAGTGTGCTTACTTGGGTCTTACCGCAGAAGTCACTTTTTATAGTATTTTGATAAGTGTCCCAGAGAGAGTCAACTTTAGGCTCTCCTAGTAGTCTGAATTTGCTTGATCTCCTTTCAGTTGAGGAGTCTTCACTTCTTTAGACTTTATCCATTATTGGGATAACCATCCAGAGTCATAGTAGTGCTTGGAGTTTGTTTGATCACGCGAATTAGGCTTGCCATGGGTATAATCTTATCCTTTTCCCTTGACCTCATTATCTTCTCTATAATATTTTTAAAAAATCACTATTTGAGTGGGTCTTTAGCAAATAAGGTTCCTAACAATTTGAGATAAGCTTTACCATTCTTCTGGTTTCCACCAGGCTGGGGAAAACTAATTATTTGAGCTCATTATTCCTCCAATTTTCCTTTCTTGCTTATAGGTCAGGCAATGCTTACATTTCTAAAGGTAGTTCCAACTAGGACCTTTCCTTTAGTTGAGATTAAATTCTCCCCATTAAGAACTATCTTGTTGGAAATCCAAAAATAGCCATGCATTGAGCCTAAAGTCATGGGGGAAGAATTCTCAGATGAATAGAGTCCAACCTAGATGTCCAACCTAGATGTCGGTTGTGAACTTCCTTAAAGAAGGAAAGCTACCTGAACATAAAAAAGAAGTTCACAAGTTGAGAATCAAGTCTGCTAGGTTTTAGTTTTCACCTAGTAGAGAACTATACATATAGTCCTTCATTGGGCCATACTTATTGTGTAACCATCCAAGCAGAATATAGGATTTTCTATTTGAAATCCATGAAGGGAGTTGTGGAGCACATTTAGGAAGAAGATCACTTTCTTAGTGAGCAATTTCACAAGGCTATTGGTACCCTTACGTGAAAAAGGATGCTGAGTAGTATGTAAGAAAATATAAGAAATGCCAAAAGTACTCTTATATCCCAAGGTAGCCAGCACAAGATCTGAATCCCCTAACAAAAATCCATGGCTTTTGCTTAGTGGGGACTTGATATTATAGAGCAAAGGCCAAGGGAACTTGGAAATGAAAGGTTCATCCTCCAACTGGTTACTTTAAAAAATGAGTGAAAGTCAAACCCCTAGTAGGTATGAGACATAGATACAAAGAGGTTCATCAACAAGAATATCGTACAACAATTTGCCATCCTAAGAGCATTGATTTCTAATAGTGTGACTTAATTTGACAGTAGATCATTCAAGGCCTTTTATCAACACTTTGGGATCAAGATTTATTACTCTTCCCTAGCCTACCCACAATATAATGGAAAAGCATAAATCTCTAACAAAAAAATCCTACATGGAAGCAATAAGAGGTCGAAAAAGGCCAAGGATAAGTGAGTGGCAAAATTGCGTAGCATGTTGTGGGCCTACCGAACCACACTAGACTTTGCAATAGGGAAAACTCCATATGCATTAGCTTATGGAAGGGAAACAATCACCCCCCCCCTAGAAATTGGACTCCAGACCATCAGATTGGAACTTGTGGATACTAAAGAAATAAGGAGTTGATTGCAAAAGATTTGGACATAGAAGAGGAGAAAAGGGAACTAACATCCATAAGAATGGCATCCTATTAAAAGTAGATGGCCCAAGCACATGACATAAAGGTCTGACCAAGGGGATTCTCAGTGTAGGACCTAGTCCATAGAAAAGTGGTGAAAACTGCAAAGGATCCTGTAGAAAGGAAGCTTGACGCTACTTGAGCAGGTCCTTGTAGGATTAATTTGGTTGGAGGGACCAGATACTATAAACTTGAGACACTTTATGGAAAGCCAATTTCACAGCCTTGGAATTTGGCAAACCTCATTAAGTTTTACTTTTGAAGTGCCTTCAGAAGCCTAAGCAAAACATGATTGAAGTATCTTCAATCATTGGACTAGAGTAACTCTAGAGACAAAGTAGTTAGTTTTACTTGATGTGCCTTTAAGATCATTAAGTAAGAAAGTTTTTACCAGAGAAATAGTAGGATAGTTTCAATTATTATGAATAAATTTCTTTGTGACAAAGTAACTTTGTAAAAATTCAATGATGGAAAATATTGTCTAGGATAAAGACCAAATAGAAATCATATAATGAGCCTTTGCCAAGGCAAATAAAAAATTCCTAAGAATGAAATTCTAGGAAAAAGACCCGAGAAGGCTTGGGATTAATCTGAAACAACATAGGTAGGGAGGAAAAAATCCTAACAGAGGTAGGGAGCTAGCTTAGGTTCAGCCACCCAATCAAACCTGGGCCAAAGGTTAGACATGATAGTGTTAGCCGAACGGGTAAACATTTGAGGTGATACAAATCGGTGGGTCATTCCAAGTGTCACAATAACTGACCAAGTATGAAGGCCCGAGCCTTTCCTTAAGGCAGGTCCACTTTGTTAGGGGATGGGGACCATGATCAAAAAAATTTCGACCTATGGAGGCCCTAGCCCTTCATTGAGGCAAGACCTCTTTGCTGTAGGAAAAAGGAAAAAAATTCTAAGTATGAAGGTCCAATTCCTCCCTTTAGGTAGGTCCTCTTTGCTAGGAGAAGGGGCTATGATCAGAATTTTTTTTCTAACTATGAAAGCCCAAGCCCTTCGTTGAGGCCGAACTTCTTAGCTAAGGGAAAAGGACAAAAAAATTCAAAGTATGAAGGCAAGAGCCCTTTTTTGAGGCAAGACCTCTTTTCTAGGGGAAGGGATGTGATAGTACAAACAATTGCTAAGTATGAAATAAAGAAAACTCAAAGAGATGGGGATTCCCATTGATCAATTCAAAAAGGGATACACTAAAAATAAAGAAAAGAAGAAAATAAAAAGTTACAATTATCAAAGATCTAAGAGGTGCTAGGGGGAAGGGGCCTAATAGTTACAACCTGGTTGGGAACAAAGTTGCCCGAAGAAGGCAAGTTCATAATATGCTTGTAAAAGAGGACACAACATGAAGTGACATTAGTAGTAGTTAAGGCAATATCCCAGCCATTCTTGAAGAAAATCGCATTGAGTGTAGGGATCTGACTTGCTAAAGCCTTATTGGCTTTATCAAAGCCTTCATCATATGACTTCTCCTCTACTGCCTTAGAAAAGGCTTGAAAGGCCTTGAACTAGTCTTGCAATTAGGCTTACAACTCCTTAATATGAACAACTTCTTGTCGAGCTACCTTTTCTACTTGCTCAGATTCCTACAATTTTTTGCCAAGTCCCTCACCTTGTTCGGTAAGTTTTACCATATCAGCTTGAAGTGGAGAATTTTCCTTGCCAACCTTGGTAGAGTCAATCTCAAGGCAACCCCAATTTTTTAGTAGCAAGAGAATTTGATAGGAAAGACTTCTTATACTCCTTGTCCTTCTTCACAACGTGAGCCCCAAGGTCAAGAACTCGCTAAAGACCCTGGTGATATATAAAGTTTAGTAAGAAAAACAAAAAACCTAAGAACTTAGAATTTATTCTGTACTTACCACCACCATCATTTGGAGAGAACTACGAGAAAATGAATTGCCGTCCAAGCTTTAAAAGGTTTGGAGGTCAGGCGGAAGGATTACTGCCCTTGCAACGTCTACGACCATGTCAACATCTTCGACAACCAAGTCTTTAGTAAGAATTTCCCAACTATAGGCCCTTAGCTAGGGCTGCCAAATAGGGATCCCGTTAACTTTCTCAGGTTCCTCCTCAATGACAATAGATGGCCCGACCTGGTTCTTTCTCTTCTTGGTGGCATACTTCCTCTAAACAACTTGGTAGTGGAAGAAGTGTCATCGACAGGATCATCATCCTCTTGCGGTTCGACTTGAATAGTAGGTCAGTTAGACATAGCTTCTTTAAGAGTCACAAGTGGACTCGGCTCAGTAAAAATAGGCTCGATAGGTGTGGCTTGAACATGATGCATCGAGGTTTGGACATTTTTGGATCGGTTCTAGAACCAGAAGCTTCCCCAAGGGTCAGGTTCAGACCCAAGTTGACAAGTTGGTAGGAACATTTCCTCTTCCTATTTCTTCTTGAATCTCTATAGTGGTGTTGTAGAAGTAATTTCTCTAGCCCGAGCAATTCTATTCTCGGTAAGTGGTGTAGGAGTTGCAGGAGAAACAAAAATGAAGGAATGATAGGTCGTTTCTTATCGGAGCAAAATGTGAGTAGCTCGGCACCAACTCTCCTGTGGTCCAAAATGGCCAAACCTTCTGCAAGTTGCAAAGTTAACCCTCAAGTCAAGGACTTTTCTTTTGATAGTGTCCTTGCAAAGGATTCGGAATCACACATTAGGAGGATGAGAGACAAATGACATATATGTTTTGTCTTGACCTAATGTTTTATCACTACCTAATACTTGGCATATATGTTTTCTCTGGAACTATATTTTTTCTCTTCAATAGAATACCACATAAACGTTGCCATGGGAATGTTTCTTCATTTTTTTCCTAGGTCAAACGTTTTTTTTATTAATGATGTGTTTAGCATGATAAAGCAGAGATGAGAAATTGATGGGTCACTAAGTAACTAAGTCTAAGCTCCTAGGCTCATGAGATTTGGACAAGGGAAATGAGATTAACACACAGAGAGTTTATAGTGGTTTATTAGCTCGGGAGCTCTACTAATCCACTCTCAATGGAGTCTCTTACTCCTGAGAAATATATTGATAAAGAGGAGGATTACATAGAGTATTGGATTAGGCTACAATTACTTCTCTCTCCCTGTTGAGGATTATACCTCTTATTTATAGGTTATCTTAGGCTTTGCCTGATCTTCGGTGAGATCATTGCCTCTTCCTTGTAGCAGTTGCTACTATTATGCAACGGTTGTGGAGGGTGTTGGGGCAGTTGCAACTCTTGTACCTGTATATATGCCTGTTATTGTTGTTACTACTTAGGTGGTGTTTGGGAAGAAGCCAACTATCTTCTGTGCTACCCTTGTGGAGGTGTAGTTGCAGGGATGGGAGCTCTGATCTCAAGTTTCTTGGCCATCCAGGATGAGCAGAATGTCTGAGCTGGAAAGATCCGAGGTAAATAATCAAGCTCAACCTTAGGAATTTTTTGGGTATCATCAGTTGCCCTCCAGCCCCTATTTAGGTAAGTTACCTGAACTAGGGCTGGCTTTTGAGCTAGGAGAGCGGGGTTAGCTTGGTTTTACCTCAAAATTTGCATGATGGGATGTTTTTCAATTTTTGCGACGTTGCAAACATGCAATGAGTTACTTTGCCTCATTTCTCGTGCATGTCCTTTATCCCTTGGCTCCACGTGTCCGTCCGTACCCTAGCACTAAATACATCAGCAAACAAAATTGCCTTCTTCATCATTTTGAATTCTCTTCACATTCTTTCTCTAGATTTTTCTTCTTTTCTTTTTCCTTCACAATTTCGTCTTCCCCAATCTACTGGTAATCTAGGATTTTATTGGTAATTTCCCAAATTCGTTCCAAAGATTTTGCAAGGCTAGCTCAGTCAATTTCTTAGATCTACCCTGGGTCTTTGATTGTTGATTGCCTTCAGCTAGGTATGTCATTTGCCCTGTTCCTCTCCTTTTTAGGGTTCTATTCATTCTGGATCCCTCAGATTCGAGGTGGTTGCTTCATTTCTAGACTTTTCGTTTCTGCTTCTTTAGGAGTCAAGGTCGTTCCTTATCTTTTCTTCCAATTTTCTTAGACCCTTACGTTACTGTTAGGGTTTTCCTCTTTGGTCATTGGATCCTTGATCCCAAGGCTCTCGAAGATTGTTTTTCCAATGTTCCTCCTCTTTATGCCTTCTTTAGTTTGTCTTTCGTCCATGCTTCCATGTCTACTTCGTCTGAGGCTACTGCCTCCTCTATCTCTTTAGCTATACTTGATAGATCTCCCAAGCTAGAAGAGGATGCTTTGGGGGATATTGGGGACAAAATAGATAACTTTCCAGGAGTTGACACAGTTGATGCTTAAGAGGAGGTAGAGATCCCTTTGTCTTTGCCAGGACTTGCCTCGAGATTTGAGACATCCAAAAAAGGGAAGACTAAGAAAGGCAAGGCTGGGACCTTTGGCAGTGCTGGGGACATTGAGTTTGCTCCCCGAGCTTCAGATTTCATTGGTTTTAGTGAGGTCACCCCTCCCTACTTGAGTGTTCTTTCTGCCAGGTTTGGCTTTCCTAGGGGTACGCAATACTGCGTAGATATTCGATATGACACCATCGTGCCTGAGAATGTCTGTTTCTTTGCTGCTTCCTTTGAGAACAGCCTTAGGTTTCCTCTGCCCTCCTTTTTTAAGTCTGTTCTTCAACACTTCAATGTTTGTCCAGCCCAAATTTCTCCTAACTCTTGGGGCTTTTTCATAGGCCTCTTTGTTTTTTTTTTTTTAAGAAAAATGAGCTCGGTGTCCCTACGATACCTTTGCTCATGAAATTTTTTAACGATAAATTCTCTCCCTTTGATAGCTTCCTTTATATTATGAAACGGGTGAAAGCCCCAATTTTGATCTCCAACCTCCCGAGCTCCCACAAGGATGGGAAGAAGCTCTTTTTCTTCGTGTCTAGGAAGGAATGGAAATTTAACCGAAGGAATGCCACTAACAATCTGCTTGTACCTTGGCCTTTTTAGCCCCAAATAATTTGGGTAAGTCCTTGCTTAGGAGGCTTGGTCTAAATTCTTTCCTTGGTTTGATATTTCTTTTGCTGACCTTGTTTCCATTTATTATTTTAGGTATTTGTCCAGACCTCAACGTAGAAGATAAGATCGTCTTGATGGGTTTAGAGGATTGTTAGCTAGAGAAGTACTTAGAGCCTCTCAATCTTGTAGTGCTCACTCAATTAGGGTTCAGCCCTCCCGAATTGAGAGTTGAGACTCCTATCCCCCTAACAATAGCTGGTGTTGAAGATCCTGTCGGTAAGGCTCTACTTTTTTCACCCCTAGCATTACCTTTTTCTTATTTTCGATTTTAATGATCTACTTACTTTGATTTTTTAGGTTCCAGCTCAATGGCTCCAGATGCTGAGGTAGTAAGGGCCAAGGTGGCCCACTTTAGGAAAGGTAAAGCAGGGGAAACGCAAGGCTAAAGTAGATTCCGAGAGTGACCCAGATCTTATTTGAAAAATGCAAAGGGTGAGCTCATCCTCGCCCCCTGATTCTCATATGACCCTCTTACCTCCACCAGCTCTTTAGAAGACCTCTACATCTGTGAAGGTTGCAAAGGTCCCCACTTCCCAAGGGGTTCTTGTTCCTTAGAAGACTCCAGCAGTATCTCCTCCTACCTCCATGGGGCCTTCTGGACCTATTGGGGTCCTGTTCTCCCCCTCATCGACAGAGTTAGCTGGAGCCCTTGAGGCCAGTGCTCCCCCTCTTGAGAGAATCTTTATCCCTGGAGTCTATCGAGAAAGTGTCTCATCAGCCGTTGGAGGGCTAGTCAAGATAGGCAATCAAGGGCAAGGGTTTGCTCATTAGGAACGTGAACCTTTATGTCAAGGCCATTGCATTTTTTATCCCTGAATCTAACATTTAGAAAGTTTCCATGGTGCCTTTGTCTACCTCGGCTACCACTGATTTGTATGGAGCAGCATCGATAAGCTCTGAGCTTTCTAAACTTCATTTTTGGTAGGTAGTTTTTTTGACCTTAGCTCTTTTGTTTTTCTCATTTGGCCATTCATTTGAGCACCTCGGTGAGCATAGTTCGAGCTCTGGAGAGTGCTGCCGAGGTGTCTCAAAAATCCTCGAAATCCTTTGAGCTCAAATTTACCAAATTATCCTTTGTCAATGATGACCTGAAGGCTCAAGTCAAGGGGTTGAGCTCAGTGAACAAGGGCTTAGAGATTGAAGCTAAAAAAATGAATGACCAACTCAAGCTTAAGACTGACAACAGGTGCGAAAGGATGCTCTTGAGGCTCGTGATTCCTTCAAGTCTATGAAAAAGGAGTACGATATGTTGGCTAAGGCCGACATCGTGTTGTTGAAGAAAGTTGAGGAGGAGAGGGCCATGGTGAAGGCTAGGGACACCAAGATGGCAGAGCTCCAGGTTGAATGTGCTACAAACTAGGCAGCTAGGTATTTTGCTCTGAACTTTGACTTTGATCCTCCTTTGGACAAAGAGAAAGATGGATCAACTGCTGAAAAGGAGCCTAAGGTCGGGGCACAACTCCTGGCACTGTCTCTGAGGTCAAAGCTTCTGCCGCTGTCTCAAGTAGGGATGAGGCCAAGGCACTTGTGCATGTTCCTACTAAGACTGAGGTTGAGTCTTATGGGCCCATTTCAGTTGAGGAGACAACTTTAACAGAGGTGGGAGCTCCTAAGATCACCTTGCCTCCAACTGAAATTGAAGTTCTAGCACCTATCACCACTAAGGCTCCTTCTGCTTCATCTGACATTCTTCATGCTCTGCTAGATGGAGTGATTGTACCTGAGATGTCCCAAGCTAAAGAAATCAGAGATCCTGTTGTGGACTCTTAGGGCTTTTGTTTTGAAAATTTCTTATCTTTGTAATATTTTTTGAAAGGAATGAAAGAATTGTTGTCTCCCTTTTGCCCCTTTTCTTCAAGGAGAACTTCATTCTTTTGGGAGCAATTATGTCTTGGTAAATTGTCAAGTATGAGGCCGGCTCCCGAGTTATGGGGTTTATCTAAGAAACTTATCTTTTTGTTAAATTATTTATGAGCCGAGAAAATCAACTTTGTGAGTTGAGAAGCTCATGGTTTGTTTGTGGGCTAAGAAGCCTAGTTTATGAGTTGAAGGACTCATCTTAGTTTTATGAGCTGAAAAGCTCATCTTTGTTTTACGAGCTTAAGAATTCATAGTATTTTTTATGAGTTGGAGAACTCATCCTAGTTTATGAGCTGAAGAGCTCATCATCCGTTTATGAGTTGAAGGGCTCATTGCTTATTTATGAGCTGTAGAGATCATCATTTGTTTATGAGCTGAAGAGCTCATCATTCAATTATAAGCTGAAGAGCTCATCTTTTATTTATGAGCTAAAGAGCTCATCATTCCTTTTCTAAGTCTGAGGAACTCATCGTTTGTTTTATGATCCTAAGGAGCTCATTGTTTTATCAGTTGAAGAGCTCATCTTAGTTTTATGAGCTGAAAAGCTCACCATAGTTTTATGAGTTGGAGAACTCATCTTAGTTTATGAGCTAAAGAGCTCATCGTCCGTTTATGAGCTGAAGTGCTCATTACTTATTTTATGAGTTGTAGAGCTCATCATTTGTTTATGAGCTGAAGAGCTCATCGTTTATTTATGAGGTGAAAATCTCATCTTGGTTTTATGAGCTTGAGGAGCTCATCATTCGTTTATGGGCTGAAGAGCTCATCTTTTGTTTATGAGCTTGAGGTGCTCATCATTTGTTTATATGCTTGAGGAGCTCATCATTTGTTTAAGAGCTTGTGGAGCTCATCTTTTATTTATGAGCTATAGAACTCATCATTTTGTTTATGAGTTGAAGAGCTTATCGTTTGTTTTATGAGCCTGAGGAGCTCATCTTTAACTAGTAAGGAATGACAACTGATCTAAAACTTTTTGTTCATTGTAATGAAGATTTACAAAAGTAGGATCTTTATCTATTAAAAGAAATTTTTCAAATGATCAGTGTTCCAAGAGTGAGGTAAAACTTTCCCTTCTTCCCAGTTGGGTCCTAGCTTCCAATGAGTGGGGTCCTTTCTAGCTAGGAGTAGTTTCTTGAGCACCAGATCTCCTACTTTGAAACTCCTGTGTCTAACCCTTTTGTTGTAATACCTTGTTGTTTTTCTCTGATAGTCAAGGATGCATTGTAAGGCTTTGTTCCTTTTTTCATCTAGGAGGTTGAGATTGACTAGGAGTGACTCATCACTTAGCTCGGGGTTAATGAACTCTATCCTGGGAGATGTGATTCCTATTTCCACAGGGACTACTACTTCAGTGTCATAAGTCTGAGCAAAAGGTGTTTCTTGAGTTGTCGATCTGGCTGTGGTTCTATAAGCTCATAGCACTTCTGACAAATGTTCCACCCATCAACCTTTTAAGGCTTCGATTTTGGTCTTAAAATTTGTTTTTATGGTCTGCATAGTCACTTCTGCTTGTCTATTTGACTAGGGATGAGCTGGTGCAGAGAAGTAGTTTTTTATGCCTAGCTCAGCACAAAATCCTTTGAACTTTGAGTTGTCAAACTATTTTCCATTATCTGAGACCAGTGCCTTTGGGATCCCAAATCCGTAGATTATAGATTTTCAGGTGAAACTCTAGATTTTCTACTTTGTGATCTTCGCAAGAGGTTCCACCTCAGCCCACTTGGTGAAGTAATTTGCCCCTATTATAGCAAATTTGCATTACTTCATGCTTGTTGGAAGAGGGTCGAGTATGGCTAAACCTAACTGCTGGAATGGCAATGGGCTAATCACTGAGGTGAAAAGCTCTGGTGGACAGTGCGTGATGTTGGCGTGCACTTGACAGATCCTGCACTTTTTTACCAGCTCTACTGCGTCCCACAAATTCCTTCATGAATTTTCCTCAAAATGTAATCATCTTCCTCATCCTCCACACACCTTAGAAGCGGTGCAGCGAAACCCCGTTTGTACAGGTTTCCTTGGAGGATGGTGAATTTGGATGACCTGGCTCTTAGTTTTGTTTCTTTAGAATCTACTAGCAAGTTTTCGTTCTGAAGGTATTCCCTGATTGGATCCATCCATGTTGGTTGAATTTGCACACGGAATACTTTTTTGACCTCAAAGCTCATAGATGGCTCGGCTAGGTGTTCAACTGGAATTAGCCTATTCAGGTTTTCTTGAGAGGTAATGGCTAGTCTAGCTACGGTGTTGACTCAGGAATTTTCTGCTCTTGGCACATGCACGACCTTAATCTGCACAATTTTCTGATAAGCTCTTGTACCTTTTTTAGATATAGAACCATTTTTTCTCCTTTAGCCTCGTATGCTTCCTCGATCTACTTCACTTCCAAATGGGAGTCACCGCAAATCATGAGCTGCTATACTTCCACGGAATGAGTCATATTGAGCCCAGCTATCACAACTTTATATTCAGCCTCGTTATTTGAAGCTTTAAAATTGAATCTAAGGGCATACTCTATGTCTATCCCATCTGGGAAGGTCAAGATCAGTCCAACACCGCTATCTTGGGCGTTGACAGCACCATCTACTGAAAGTTTTCATGTCGGGAAGTCAGGTATCAGCTGGGTTGCCTCTAGGGACACTTCTCGACCTATTGTGAATTCTGTGATGAAATCTATAAATATTTGTCCTTTGATCGTGGTTCTGAGCTTGTACCTGATGTTTAACTCGCTGAGCTCTATTGCCCATTTGACCTGCTTTCTTAACGATTTTGGCTTGTGCCAGACTTCCTTCATTGACTGATCTGTGGGGATTTCTATTATGTGGGCCTGGAAATAAGGCTTGAGTCTTCTTGTAGTTATCATTAGAGCTAGTACCAGCTTCTCCATCTTTGGGTATCTCTCCTTTGCTCCCTCAAGGCTCTACTGCAATAGTAGACTAGTTGTTGAGCTCTGTCTTGCTCCCTAACCAATGCTACGTTGGTTGAGAAATCTGAGATAGCAAGGTATAAGGTGAGTATCTCTCCCTTTCTAGGGCTCACAAGGACCGGGAATGAGCTGAGGTAATCCTTGATGGCTTTAAATGCCTCCCTGCATTGCGCATCCCACTAGAATAATTTTTTCAAGACTTGAAAGAAGGATTGACATTTATCACTTGACCTAGAGACAAAATGACTCAAAGCTGCTATCCTCCTTGTTAGATATTGAACCTCACTTGTGTTTGAGGGTAGTTACATGTCAATTACAGCTCTAAATTTCTTTGGGTTACCCTCTATACCTCGGCTATTGACTATAAAACCAATAAATTTTCTGGTGGAGACCCCAAAGGTGCATTTTACTAGGTTGAGCTTCATTTGGTACTTTTTAAAGATCTGAAAAGACTCCTCGAGGTGGCTGATATGAAACTTAGCTTTCAATGACTTTACTAGCATGTCATCAATATACATCTCCATTAACGTCCCGATCCGCTTCTAGAACATGCGATTCACCAATCGCTGGTATGTGGCTCCAACGTTATTTAATTCAAATGGCATGACCTTGTAGTAGTATGTCCCCTACTCGATTACGAATGATGTCTTCTTTTGATCATTAGGGTCCATCATAATTGTTTTGTACCCCGAGAAGGCATCCATGATGCTTAGCAGCTCATGTCCTGTTGTGGCATCCACGATCAAATCAATTCTAGGCAATGAGAAATTATCCTTGGGACAGGCGTGGTTCAGATCGGTGAAATCAATGCAGAGGTGCCACTTGTTGGTGGTCTTCTTTATGAGGACCATATTGGGCAACTAGGTCGGATAGTCTACCTCCCTGATGGCCTTAGCATAGAGGAGCTTGGAGACCTCCTTGTTTATTGCTTTCTGGCGCTCTGGGGTAAAACTTTTTTGTTTCTACTTGATGGGCTTGAAGGTTGGATTCACGCTGATCTTATGCGTGATGACTAAGGGGTCAATCCTTTGCATGTCCTCCTGCTTCCATGTGAATACATCTATATTCTTCTTCAAAAATTGAATAAGGACGTCTTTAATCTCCTTGAGTAGTTTTGATCCCACATACACCAAATGCTCGGGGTCCTCATTGAGTTGGATAGGCTCCAACTCTTCAGAAGACATGGTTTTTGTCTCCAATTCATCCCTCATGTCGAGCTTATCCAGTTGTATGGTTTCGACCTCCTTCTTCTTCATAGACATCATGTAGCATTCTCATGACATTCATTGGTCTCCTTGGACAACTCCAATACCATTTTTAGTAGGAAATTTCATCACGAGATGATAGGTAGAGGGAATAGCCCTCATGGCATTGAGGGAAGGCCTCCCCAGTAGAACATTATATGCTGAAGGGGCGTCAACGACTAGGAATCTTACTGTGGAGGTGGATTGTCAGGAAGGGTTTCCCATTATGAAAAAAAGTTAGATTGAGCCTAGGAGTAGCACCCTCTCTCCAGAGAATTCAAGCAAGTAAGTCCTCACTAACTCGAGCTTGTCTCTACCAATGTTCATCTTGTCGAAGGCGGATGCAAAGATGATATCAGCAGAGCTCCCATTGTTAATTAGAACCTAATAGACAGTTCTATTAGCGATGATAGCCCTTACTACTGAGGGACTATTATGGGGATGCTGACAACCTTCCAAATTCGCATCCAAAAATGTTATGTTCTTGTTCAATTGAGCTACCTTAGACACAAACTATATCTCCAATAAGTCTGCAGCTCTGACTTTGTGCATATGGGCCTTCTTAGCTGAGCTAGTTTTCCCACCTCCAAAAAATCCTCATGATATTATCCTTATCTCTCCCAAGGGCTATTGGTGTTGCAGAGGAGCTTGCTGTTGCAGGGCTGGAGATAGGTGAGTTCAGTTCTAAATGTCTTGTGCTACGAAGTGATGTAGCTGCTCCCTCTAAATTAAGAACTCGATCTCTTTTTTCAGCTAGATACAATCGTCGGTGAGGTAGCCATGATCCCGGTGATGCTCGCAATATTTTGTCGCATCCCATTTTGCAGGGTTAGCCTTCATCCAAGGTGGCCACCTTAGAAATTTTTCATTCTACAATTCGTACCTTGGACACAGTGGTGTTGAGGGGAGTGAACTGTCGTGGTGCATACCTTAGTTTTAGCTCTTGAGGTGGAGGTTCTAGCCGATCTCTTATATCCTCTCTCCTTTTTGATGAGCATTCTCTATCTCTTTGTGGAGAGCTGTCTCAACTTCTCTCATTCCTTGGACTTCAGTTCTTCCTCTTCTCCTTCTCCTTCCTCGCCATTAATATATTTCTCTACCTTAGAAAGAACCTCAACCATACTGGCTTGTGGGTTCTTGTCATGGACATCTACTTTTAGAGATTTTGAATTGAACCTCTAAACGTAGCTTCATAATATCTCATTGAGTCCTTGTTTCACATTCAATAAGTGGTAGCTCGACTTTTGATACGTCCGAGCTCCTGTGAAGTGCGCGACAAATGAGATGGAGAGCTCCCTGAAGGAAGAAATGGATGTTGGGGTCAACCCATTGAACCAGGCTAAGGTTGAGCCCTTCAATGTAATGGAAAAAGCTCGGCAACGTATTGGGTCTGGGCACCCATGTAACTGCATCTAGTTTTTATAGATGTTGAGATGGTTCATGAGATCTTACATTCCACCAAAGGTCTCTATTTGAGGTATTCTAAACTTTGGTGGAAGGGAGAAATGCAGCAAATCTGCGGTAAAGGTAGACTCTGCTACTAGACCAGGGCGTCCATAGTCACTAAGGTTTGCCTCTTACAGCCTACTTCATGTGACTGAGTTCTTGTTGAATCTCCCTGAAGCGTTGCTCCCAGTATTGCTCTTTTCTTTCCTACTAACGTAGGGGAAACTCTTTCTTGTGAGTCCCCCTGTTCTGGATTTGTACTTCCTCATCTTCTTCGTTCTTTTAAGCTCGTCGGTGTGTGCTGTCAAATGATTGGATGTGTTCATTCTCCTTCGTATTTTTCGTTAAGGGATTGAGATGTTGATATTCCCCCTACTAGGGACCATCCTAGGCTGGTTGTGCCCTTTGGAGATGTTAGAGGAGGTTTAGTAACTCCTCATTCTACTGGAGGAGACATTGATTGACTAGGCAAAAGGCCTCAAGCTCGTTATTTGGAGGATGATCCACCATGGTGAGTCAACCTCTGGACTAGGCTGGAAATCACGAGGATTTTCTTGTTGCCTTCCAGTGGCAACCCTTTGTTGGTTTTGCAATCAAAGGGGGTTTATCTGACTTATGCTCATATTGCACGTAGAAACCATCAATTACTGAAGACGATCAATAGAATTTTTACAAGAACAGTCGTTCCCACATACAAGCGCCAATTGATGATGTGTTTAGCACGATAAAGCAGAGATGAGCGATTAATGGGTCACTGAGTAACTCAGTCTCAGCTCCTAGGTTCCTAAGATTTGGATAACAAAAAGGGGATTAACACATAGAGAGTTTATAGTAGTTCACCAGCTCAGGAGCTCAGCTAATCCACTCTCAATGGAGTCTCTTGCTCATGAGAAATATATTGATAAAGAGGGGGATTACAAGAGTATTGGATTAGGCTACAATTGCTTGTCTCTCACTGTTGAGGGTTGTGTCTCTTATTTATAGTTGATCCTAGGCTTTGCCTAATCTTCGGCGTGATCCTTGTCTCCTCCTTGTAATGGTTGCTACTATCATGCAACGGTTGTGGAGGGTATTGGGGCAGTTGCGACTCTTCTGTCTGGATATACGCCTGATACTGTTGTTACTACTTGGATGACACTTGGGTGGAAGCCAACTGTCTTTAGTGCTGCCCTTGTGGAGGTGTAGTTGCAGGGATGGGAGGTCTAACCTCAAGTTTCTTGGCCATTCAGGACGAGCTGAATGTCTAAGCTAAGAAGGTCCAAGAAAATTACTCGAGCTCAACCTTAGGCATTTTTTGGCTATCTTTAGTTGTAGTAGAAATTATATTAAACTTATCTATTTTATTGGACTTCTCACCTTGTGCAGTTCAAGTTTGGACGAAGAACTTGCAATGAAATATTTCATTCATCAAGATCGCAAGGAGATTCTAACATGAGTAGCATATGCAATACAACGTTGATATTAAGTTGTTGATGACGTGGTATTATTATCCAATAATAAAGTTCTACATACACGGGAAGTAGCTACCACACATACAACAGCTACTTGTGTATCATAATTAAGCTTATTATTAGATTGATATTACATGTCACTGATAATGAGTTATCAATGCTAACTTTAATTTTTAATAAATATAAGATCTTTTGCTCTGATGCAATGTCAAATTAGAAACTTAGCTAAAAGCTTAAGTTGTTAACAATGAGGGGCAAATCTTTCAGTTGGATTAGTAAATGGGTTTTAATATTAAATGTATTTAGTTTTTAGTCAAATAATAATAGTGAATTAGATTAGCCAATTAAGTTGGCATAGTACTAGTGAATTTTCGGGGCACTCGCTTGTTGGGGTGAGAAGGAAAGTTGGTAAGAAATGGGACCCGAGACATACTCCCGTAATAATACAAGGTGAGGCCTTTGGATGTTATTGCCATTGTATTTTCATCTCATATGAATTACCTGTAAATAAATAAGCAAAATTAGCCATAATAAAAATTAGAAATCAAAAAGGAAGCCAAGTACAAAAGTGGTTTCTGATTATATTTAAAAAGTAGGCAAAAAATAAAGTTGACACTAATTAAAGTGAGGAATAATAGTAAAGGGAGTGTTTGAAACGCCAGTGGTTTTGACGCAATAAAGTAAAAGTACAATATAAAAATTAATGGAGCATCAACATAGAGAGGTGTTGTATATATGCGTGCGTTTGTGTGTGTGAGAGAGAGAGAGAGAGAGAGAGAGAGAGAGAGAGAGAGATGAATGAGAGTACAATAATGAACATATGCTGACACTTAGCATCTAAACTAATGGTTACTTATCCACATAAATGCAGCTCTGTTACCATTAACTTGAGGTTATCCATGCTTTCAAGCACGGTGCAACGTATATTTAATAAAGTCGTGAGTAAGTAGAAGTTCTGAATTTTTTGGAGAGAAAAAATTAAATGTGAAAAATTTTAAGAGGAATATTAATGGCCGTTGGACAATTATATTTAAGATCGTCGAATAAATTTATTGAAATCTGTTATATTATATATTATAGATTAAAAAAAAAGAGCTCTGAAAATCAAGTAGATATTTTGAAGGGTAATAATTTGTTGTTAGAATGATTAAGGTTTAATACTTTTTAGTATGAGCAAAAAAGAAAATGAAAAAATAGCCTCTGTAGGCACTACCATTTGTAATGTTTGAAAAGCTTTATCGCACATCATGCGGGTTTTTTTTTTTTTCTCTCACTGAACGAGAGTCATCTAGTCTTTTCGCTTACAAGAGGTTGTTTAATGTAGACCAGGAGTGCAGATATAGCAAATCCACAAACTTTTCCAGTAATGCCCTCTTTTCCTTGTGGGTGGTTTGCATAGTGTTTTAAAATATCACTTTTTCTAGGCATAAAATTTATTTATTTACCAAGAAAAAAATAGGTAACGGGACAGCTGATGAAATAGCATACCAGTTGTGATCCTCTTGTACCAAAATCTGAAGATTTTGAATAATGATGTAACTCAATTTTGATGAATTTGATCTTATAAAAAACAAAATGGAAAAAGAAAGAAAGACGCATACAAGAGCAAATCGAAGAGCAAAATTTTGAAATTCAAAAAAGAAAAAAAAAACAAAGAGAATACCCAATTGAAGTGTGTTGAAAAGATTAAATACATAATTATTTTAAAGTGTTTGATTTGATTCTATTTCTATTACAAAGTTTTTCATACGATCCAACACAACTGACCCAAACGAATGTAATTTTGGGTTAAGAATCTTCTAATCTTTGCTCTTTTTGTCTTTTTAAAATTTTTTATGTAATTCTTACCTTTAATCACCTTATCTCGAAAATTTATCTCTTCAAATTTTTCACTTGCTCATTTATTTTAATCTCTCATCTTTAAATCTTCTCCTCTTGCTAATAACCATAGACAAAGTAAACGAGTTATGGTTAGAGGAAGAGGAGTCGGGAAAGGGGTGGCTGTGGCCCAGAGTTGCGGGTGCGCTGGGTGGGATGAGGAAAAGCTGAGGAGGTCAGAGATATTAAACCCGGTGCATGGCATGGGTTTTCATTGGTAAAATCAAGACTAATGTGCACATGTAAATGCTGAAATGCATCTCAATAACTACTTGGTTTGTATAATTTAATCTTAAGTCAAATTTGGAATAAAATTCAGCTTGAAACAAGGTTTTTCTTGGGTAAATTTCAAATGAGACTTGCTACGCAAAAGAGGTGTTTCTAGGGGTCCCGCCCAGTCCAAACTTCCTTTGATAATTCAGTATTCGAGTCCTTTCACTTTGGTCAAGTTCAATAATCCATTAAAAAAAAATTATTGGATGAAGCATATCAGCTTCATATGACTTCAAATTACTTATTTTTGAAACCAGTAGCTCATCTAAAATGTAAGCATATATTTCCTCTCTCACGTGTAGGTCGAACATTAGGCGAAGCATGTATGACGTAGAGGGAAATGAAGTATACAAAGAAATCACCGTTTCTTAGTGCAAAGAACACAAATACGCTGAATCCAAAAAAAAAAACAAAAGAACTCTCATTATATATTAATATTGAAACTTAGATGATTCAAATTGTTAAACAGAGGCCTTCTATGCTCAAGAACGACTCCTACTTATCTCATTCAATACATCTTCCAAATATTTATATAATATTTATATTGTCTCCAACTACTTAATTTAATATATTTTTAAATTTCAAATATTTCTACGACCTCTCAACTATTTACAGTAACGCCTCTATTATCTTCCAACTAAATCTCCCACTACTCACATTAATATATTACAAGAAATTTTTTAAAGTGGGGCTAAAGTTGGATATCTATCTAAACCTATTAACTTTTGGGCTTATTATAATATTGGCTCAAGATCAAGATAGATCTAAACCTGCAACCTATTCTACGTTAGTCCCTCCATCTTGAAAAAAACTCTCCCTCAAGTTGATATGTGATAGCTTGATGGAATTTGAATACAACTCAAACAGGTGCTGAGCATTGAAGATTCTAGAAAGACCCTATGAAATCTGTGTTTCATATAAATATAAATGATATTAACTTATTAGTATTTTTAAAATAATTAAAATGGTGAGATAAATTTTGACTCGTTGTTAAAAGAATAGTCACATAAATTTGGGTTTCGTGAGTACTGATTTTCGGGTCGAATTTAATTTTTGATATGTCTAAGGTTGATAAGGGTAACTAGATAAATTTATTAATTTTTTTAAAGTAAAAAAATATTAACAGTGAATTCAAGAGGTAAAGAAATTGGGATAGATGTTAATGGTGAGAATGCATTTTGCACATTTTTATAATTTAACCCAATCTCTTTAAGTTTAGCTTGATGATTAATTGTTTCACTTAGACTAAATTTGTGTTTAATGTGTAAATTAAGTAATTGCAGGTAATTCAATCTAAGGAGGGATGATTTGGACTCAATTGAATGATTTAGTTCTTATATTAAACTTGTTATTCTCCGTAGAGTTAATCTTATCAATATCAGAATTTTTTTTTCTTTTTTTTTTAGATTTATCATGTCAACGTTTTTAGTTTAATGGGTATTATGTTTGGTTAAGTTAGCTTCAGTGTAATCCAAGGGAGGATTCTCAACCATGATGAGGTGATATTGATTCTTAAAATGGTTGTTACTACTGGGTGTTATTTTCTTGATCAAAATAATTATTTTTGAACACAAGATTAATTTGTAAATTACTCGTCAACCGATTTGTCTAGCATAAGTTATGCTTGGAGTCTCTGTAATTAACATGATATCCATTATCCCATAAATTATTTTACCATCAAGATCACATATTTTCTAAACTATGATTTCGTTGAATATTTTTCGTCTAACTAAGTTTGATTACGAGCATAGATGAGTCATAATTAAAAATCAATGATCCTGATTACAGTGAGATGAATTTGGAGGATTAGTCGATTATTTTTCCATTAAAATTTCATTACAATATTTGATAATCTCAACAACATTCGAAAATCCAAAAATCTTCATTATTGTTGCATAATCACTATTTAAATTTGTCCTTGTTCCCTATGGAGACGATCTCAGAAATTCCGAGTTATTACACGATACACCATTCCTACGCTTGCGAAGCACATTGACACACACTAGGAATAGACAAGCATTTTTTGCATTGTTGTCGGGGATTAGTGGTACGAATTTGAAAGGTAATTCGGATCGACAACAAGTAATTCTTGTGATTTTCATCACAAGCCACGGCATGTTTTTCTATTGTAAATAATATTAGTTTTTTATAGATTTATAGTCTGTGCATGTGGGCACGTGATAACACTAATAGTCTAGTTCAGCATGACCAAAAAATAAACATATTTTTAAACATGGATGAGAAAAATCATGGAAATGTGAAAAATCAAAGAGATGTTGGGAATAATCTCCCAATTGTTCCTACCATGTGAACTATGAGAGATTATCTTCAACCAAAAATATCTACCGTACCTTCCTGCATTCTTTTGTCATTGCAAGCACATGCATTCATTGTAAAGTCAGGTATGCTCCAACTTCTGTCCCAATTTCATGTTGTGGACCAAAAAAACCCTTATCTTCACAACAAAGAGTTTGAAGAAGTGGTTGGAACTTTACTCAACCAAAATGTGCTAGAATAAAATGCTAAAATGAAGTTGTTTCCATTTCATTAAAGAATAAGGCAAAATCTTGGCTTAATTCTTTAAAACCCCAATCAATAAGTTCATGGTTCGATATGAAAAAATAATTTGTCAAGAAATTTTTTCCAACACATAGAACTACATTTTTGAAGAAACAAATTCAAAATTTTTCAAAAAAGGAAAGTGAATAGTTCTATCATTGCTAGGAAACATTTAATAACTTATTAAACTCTGCTTCATATCATGGATTTGGACCATGACAATTGGTTAGTTTCTGCTACGAAGGAATATCCTTACACACCGCCAATACATAGACATTATGTGCAATGGTGAATTTCTCAATAAAATCCTAAGGAAGCTTTAGATTATTTTGATAACCTGGCAGAGAATGGCCAATCCTAGGACATTTCTAATCCTACCGAGAGATCATGGTCATCTACTGCACCCTAACCCACTGGAGGTGAAAAATATGTACTACAGGACCAAGATGATTTATATGCCAAGATTCTGAAATTATCCCAGAAAGTAGAAATATTGGAAGTACAAAAAGTGAATGAGGTAGCTAGTGTACCTAAGGTTGAGGAGCCATGTTCTATATATGATGCACTAGGGAATTCTACAATTGAGTGCGGACTATCCTGGCTTTCAAATAAGCTCTTCATGAAAAAGCCAACACCATGAATCAACCTAAGCAATCATTCTCTAACTCATACCCTAATGCATATAATCTAGGATGGCGGAATCATTGTAATCTTGAGAAATGATAACACTATTGCACCTCATGCACCTATGTCATATGTTCCGCTTGTCCAACAAAACCAAAAATTTTTTAGTCAAGATTAATAGACTAGTTCTCATTATCACACCCAAGGACCACAAGGTGTGCACAAAACCCACCTCATCAAGGAGGGGACCACCTCACAAAAGGAGGTTAAAGGACACTTTGCATCAATTCATACAAAGTCAAACAAAATAAATAATCAAAATGCACCAGCCTTTGGTGACCTTAGAACTCAAATTACTAAGTTAAACAACTCATTGGGCCTATTACAATAAGAAAAAGGTAAATTTTCAGCATAACCCTAGGAGAACCTGAAAGTTTAACATGGTATTGAGTCTTCTAATGCAACTCAAGGTAGTGTGGAGCTGCTCAAGTCAATCAACACTCTTCAAATTGGAAAAGAGTTTGATAAAACTATTTTTCCTAAAGTCTCTAAAAATATTTCTTTTCCAAATTCTGAAAAAGACTCGGGCAGATTCTATGGAATGTGAGAAACTTGAGTAGCCTAATATTGTTGATTTGGATGAAAATGTGTCATGTTCCTACACCATATCCATAGAGATTGAGAGTACCTGCTAAATTTACTAATAATGCTAAAATTCTTGATGTGTTCAAGTAAGTAAAAATCAACATTCCATTGTTGGATGCCATAAGATAGGTGCCTTCATATGCCATGTTTTTAAAGGATCTATGCACTTCCAAGAAAAGGATGAATGTATAGAAGAAAGCCTTTGTGGCTAAGCAGGTAAGCTCTATCATGTGAACAAACACTCCACCTAAGTTCAAGGATCTAAGTTGTCCCACCATATAAGTAATCATAGGGATTGTCATATGAAGCAAGCATTGCTAGACTTAAGTGTCAGTGTCAATCTTCTGTCATTCTTGGTATATCAGCAGCTAGGGTTGGGGGAGTTAAAGCTGATGTTTATTACTCTTCAACTTGCATATCATAGCACGAAGATGCCGAGAAGGATTTTGGATAATGTGTTAGTCTAAGTGAATAGATTTTATTTCCCTATTGATTTTATTGTTCTTGATACTCATCATGTTGCTAACCCCGACGCTCAAATTCTAGTTATTGTAGAATGCCCTTTTGTTGTAACATCTAATGCTCTTATTAACTACAGGAATGAAGTCATGAAGCTTACATTTGTCAACATGACACTGGAATTAAATGTCTTCAATATTAGCAAGCAATTGGGTGATGACAGGGAGATACATGAGGTCAATATACAGTCATAGAGCATCACACAGAGCTCTTATAGGACAATGGCTTTGAGGAAAATGATTCAGTTGAGGGGCCTGAGTTGTTTTGGAACTGGGTAGTTGGTTGCCTAAGTTCAAAAAATTACCACCAATTGAGAAGAAAAATTTCCCATCCACTATTCAGCCACCCACATTTACATCTGCACTCAAGTATGTATTCTTAGGTAGTGGTAAGACATTCTCGGTAGTGTTCAGTTCGCCATTGAAACTGAAGAAAGAGAAGCAATTATTGAGGGTTTTGAGAGGTCATAAGAGAACAATTGGCTGGACTATAGCCAACATTAAGGGAATCAACCCCCTTATGTTTAGACATCGCATATACCTTGAGGATGATGCCAAGCCATCTCGACAACCACTACAATGACTAAATCTAATTATGAAAGATGTAGTTTGAGCTGAGGTTCTTAAGTTACTTGATGTGGGTATCATTTACCTAGGGGTGTAACTTGGGCTAGCTAATCCAAGTTTAATCCGAACCCAATTTGGGAAAAAAAAAATAGAGCTTGAGTTGATGTTTTTAATACTTAGGTTGGGTTTGGGCTAAAAAAACACGAAGCCGAATTGAATTCGGCCAATACCAGGGTTGAGGCCATAGGTTATTGAGTTCAACCCAAATATATAAATAAATTGGGCTCAACCTAAACATATTTAAAAATAAATATATAAATTAATAGATTCAATAGCATAACTTACAATTAAGGTTCACACTTCACAATTCACTTTAACGAACGCAACTAAAATTATAACCCAAAATCAGGCTAAATTAAGTAACCCAAATTCTAACTTAAAATCAGACCGAATTAAATAATCTGAATTAAACCCAAGCTCACCCAAATTCAACTTGGTTAATACTTGGGTTGAGTACCTCAGGTTGAGGTCGAGATAGAGTTAGGGTTGAAGATTATATACCTAGAGTTGGAGTAGAGTTGACCCCTCAACCTATCCAACCCATCCGAATTGCACCCCTATATATACCCAATTGCTGAAAGAAAATGGGTGAGCCCCATACAAGTGGTGCCAAATAAGTCAGGGGTTATTATAGTAGTCAACGAAAAAATAAGCTAATTCCAACTCAGATCGTTACCGATTGGAGGGTCTGCATCAACTATTAGAAGCTCAATTCCTACATCCACAAGGATTCACTTCCTTTTATAGATCAATTTTTGGAGAGGGTTGCAGGGCATATGTTTTATTGTTTTCTGAATGAGTACTCTGGCTACAATCAAATAGAGATTACTTTGGAGGAACAGAAGAAGACAACTTTCACTTGCTCTTTCGGGATGTTTGCTTATCGTTGGATGCGATTTGGGTTGTGCAATGCCTCGAGTACATTCTGGAGATGTATAATGGGAATCTTCAGTGACATGGTAGAAAAGATAGTAGAAGTATTCATGAATGACTTCTTGGTTTTTGGTGGCTCTTTTGAAGGACGTTTGGAAATTTTGAAAAATGTGTTTGAGAGGTGGGAATAGAAGAATTTGGTGCTAAATTGAGAGAAATATCATTTCATGGTAACTCAAAACCTAGTTTTGGGACATATTGTGCCCGCAAAGGGAATAGAGATGGATAAATCAAAGGTTGAATTGATTTCAAAATTGGCCACCCCTAAATATGTGAAAGAGCTAAGATCGTTTCTAGGGCATGCCAAATTCTATAGGTGGTTTATAAAGGATTTTAGTGCACTATCATGTCCTTTATGTAACCTTTTGACTAAAGGTGCTCAGTTTGTGTGGTTAATGGATTGTTACGCTGCTTTTACTAAATTTAAAAACATGTTGATTTCGTCTCTAATTATGCAACCCCCTTACATCATCTATTATGCCAGTAAGACCTTAAATGAAATACAGATGAATTATACCATTTACTATGAAGGAATTTCTAGATGTAGTATTTTCTTTAAATAAATTTAGATCATACATCATCGGTTCACCAATTGTGGTTTCACTAATCATGTTGCTTTGAAGTATTCGTTGTCTAAACAAGATGCAAAGCTATGACTCATCAAGTAGATCCTCATCCTACAAGAATTTCACTTGATCATCAAAGATAAGAAATAAGTCAAGAATGTGGTGATCAATCACTTATGACGACTAGTGTTTTAGTATACGCATGAGCATATGCCCATTCATGATACACTTTATGATGAGCATTTATTTTCTATTTATGTAGCTTTTCCTTGGTTTGCTGACATCGTAAATTTTCTTGTGACAGGGAAAATACCGACTAATTGGAGTCCATAGGAGAAGAGAAAATTCCTGGTGGAAGTGAAAAAATTCTACTTGGATGATCCATATCTTTTTAAATATTGCCCTAATCAAATCATGTGAAGATGCATAGCAGATAATGAGCAGCCTGATATCTTTTTTTGTCATTCAGAGACATGTGGAGGCCATTTTTCTTTGAAGAAAACTGTAGCGAAAATTCTACAGTGTGATTTTTACTGGCCTAGTTTGTTCAGAGATTGCTTGCAGTTCTGTAAGAGTTGTGATAGGTGCTAGAGGTTAGGTACTGTGACTTGTCGAAATATGATGTCTCTTACCCCCATCCTTCCCATTGAGATTTTTATTGCTAGGGCATCAATTTCATGGGTCCTTTTCCTTTGTCTTTAGGTTATCTCTATATCTTATTGGTAATTGATTATGTTTCTAAATGGGTAGAGACAATTTCAACTTGGAACAATGATCACAAAGTTGCCATCAAGTGCTTAGGTTGGGCATTAGTAATGGTGGTATGCATTTTTGTAACATACAATTTAAGACTTTGGTGTGTAAATATGACATTACACATAAAGTGTCCACCGTCTTCCACCCACAAATTGATGGCCAAGCTTAATTATCTAATAGGGAGAGTAAGTACGTACTTGAGAAAATAGTTACACCTAATCATAAGGATTTGTCACTTCAATTAATCGATGCTTTGTGGGCATACCGTACAAATTTTAAGACACATCTAAGTAGGTCTTTGATTTATGGAAAGGCTTGTCATTTGCCAGTAAAGACTGAGCACTATAACTATTGGGTCATTAAGACACTAATTTTTAATTTGGGTCAAGTTGGTGAGCATAGGAAATTGTAACTAAATGAGCTTGAAGAGATACACAAAGATGCATATGAGAGTACACGTATTTACAAAGAAAATGTCAAGGTTTTTCATGATTGTTCCATATTGAGGAAGACCTTTGAGCCAGGTCAGACGGTGCTTTTACATTATTCTCGACTTCATATTTTTCCAGGGAAGCTGCATTCCCCTTGGACTGGTCCATTTGTGCCACATAGTTTATTCCCATGGGACTATTGAGGTAGAAAACCCTAAGAATGGACATACTTTTAAAGTCAATGGATAGCGACTTAAGTCATTCTTGGAAGGTTTTTTGCTTGAGGAGACTGTTGAGGAACTTGTTGATCTTGTGTATCAAGAATCTTCTTCTGATTAGTTGATTTTCATTTATTTTTAGTTAGTTTATTTGAGTTTTGTTTAAGTTTATGCTTATTTGGTTCCTTTTGTTTTGCAACTAGTTGTTTGTATTTGGAGTTCATTGCCAAATGTTTTCCTTCCCATATTGTTTTCATTTTTCTCATTGCATGAATGTTTTTGCATTGAGGACAATGTATGATTTAAGTTTGGGGTAAAGGTCACACCACCATATTCATTTTTTTTAAAATTATACTACAAAAAATTGAAACTTTTGAAAAAAAAAAAAAAATTTCGATTTGGACTATATTATTCTCTCTTAATTATAATGAAATTTTAAAATATGCAACTTGAAGTTTGATTATTTTTTTATAAGCGTTATATTTGAGTTTATTATATGTTTGAGTATAATATTCATGTTTTCATTTGCAACTCAAATTTTATGTGCAACTAAAATTTTATGTGCAACGTGATCATTCTAATTTTTGCAATTTATTGGATTAGATCCACATTTTAAAAAACTTGATATCTATAGTGGAGATGAATGCATAACCCATGTGAGTTTTGTGTCGTTCGTTATTGGAGGGTTAAATTAAATTTACTCAAAAGACTATTAATTTAATTTCAATCTCGTTCAATAATCTTATTATTTTGCATTAATTAGTATAAATGAAGTAATTGGTTGATTATATCTCAATACAAGAAGTACTTCGCCATAGAATTTTGAGAAATAATTCTAGGCCATTTTTGAAATTATTTGAGCCTTAGTTTATTCTTTCTTGATATCATCCTTAGTAGCTGTGATTGTGCATTATTGAAAATTCATTTCTTTGTCACCTAAATCAACAAACCCTGCATAAATTTGTTTACATTACCTTGGTTATTTTGGAACTAACATTGTTTACAATTTCTAAAGGGAATGGTGGTTATTAAAAAAAATAAAAGGAGGACGATGAGTATTTGAGTTTGTTGCTCAAAGAAAAGAAAAAGAAAGAAGGAAATGTGTTGCAATAGAAAAAATATGTGAAAAGCCAAAGGCTGTGAAAAAGAAAATGAAGGATAAAATGTTACCAATATTTATCATAAGGGATAATTCTTGGGATAATTTTTTTTTGAATTCTTATAATCCTTTTGTTTTTTAACATTCACCCAATACCACGTTACAATCGGATAAAATCCTATTTGATTTGAAGAATTGTGGCAAATGTATAAATTAGAATAATGTAAGAGATATATCAATTATATTTATTTTATTTGTCTTTAATAATCATTCATGAGATTATGTTAAAGTCGTTGCATTTGGAAGATGTCATTTCAGAAAAAGAATATTGCTATTTGGGTAACCAATGGTGTATGTGGCCACTTGTAGTCAATTTGGTAATTTCATACGCGACAATATGCAATCAAATCACACTGCAAGTGATGGTATAAAGTGCCACAATTGATTGCTGTCACTTTACCCATAATTCTATTCTTTATTCACCACTTCGCAGCTTTGCACGATGATTGCTGTCTGTCTATATTATGCACACATCTTGTCACACTCAAAAATGATTAAATGAGGGCTTTTTTATTGTAGCTTAGATGTGGATTTAAGCATGAAGTCACTCCTGAATCAGCATAAGTTACCCTTGCCAATATCAGATGCTAAAGACTACGATATAAAAAAAAATAAAAAATAATGTTACATATATCACTTTTTTACATCACATTTGTGTATTATCTTAACAAAGACGGTTAGATTAGTAGGTGTTACAAAATTTATTAAATATTCAATAATTTTAATTGTGTCACATTAGGGGTATAACAGAGATAGCGCACAAATGTGGTATCCACAATATTATTCAAAAAAAAAAGTATATCAATATTGTATTATCAAATTTATAAGTTTTGTGAGTTAACATACAAGTTTTAGAAGTTGTCCACAATAAGGAAAATTTACAAGTTGTGAGGTGACATTATAATTTTATGGCTGAAATTACAACTTTTAGGGGGTCAAAACTTTTGAGGGTTATTTAGGTTGATCCTAAATTTTCTAAGATTGATTCTAAGTAACTTTAAAAGTTATAAATAATGCTCAAAAAATTATAAATAACCTCAAAAACTGTAAATGATTCACAAAAATAATAAATGACTTAAAAAAATTATTCAAAAAATTTATAAATTATGGCACCATACGGAATTTTTTTCATTTGTTTTGCATAGTACACTTCTCCGAGAATGCATATTTTACATCATTGAGCACAAAAGATTCCCTTCTAGTTACCTAAGCATCATGGGGGTTGGAAAAATTCTCTCTCTCTCTCTCTCTCTCTCTCTCTCTCTCTCTCTCTCTCTCTCTCTCTCTCACACACACACACACACACACACAACAGAAGTTAATGGATTAGTTATTTAGTATATTGCCTTCTCAACATCTTTGTACTTCACTTGCTTAAGTTATATCATAATAGAACCTTTGAACCTTTTTTTTTTTTTTTTTGACCCGGTCAATGTTTGAAGTTCAAAACTCATGCTTGCACAACCTTATTGAAATATATTTTACTCTAAGTGGTAGTTCAAGTAATAATAGAGACGAATTATAAATTCAGACGTCTTGAACTCGAAATTTGGTAATTTTTTGAGACTAAGTCATGAATATCCTAGTCCTAACGTAGATAACATGTCTTTAACCGGACTGGAGAGGAGAATTAGTCGAGATACGCCTAAGTTAACCCAAGTTCTCCTAATTGTTGAAAAAAAGAAAAGTATTTCTAGCAACGCATGTGTTCTTTTTATCCAAAGACAACTTGATAAGTTTAATGTTTCACAAGTTTAGTGTTTAACCATTTTTTTAATACTAGTATTTTAATAAAGAGTAATGTTAGTGAGACCTAATTTGTTAACTTGATTACTCTCGATCATTGGATTAATAATATTGAGACATGTTATCAATTCAATAGTTATAATATATTAAATTAGCAAATAAGGTCAATAAAGACTAAATAAATAGCACTTATAAAAATAGAACTTCAGTTAGTAAATTAGCTTGTACGTTTATTAACCGAATAGTGCCTTTTGGTTGAGTTGTAATGGACAAAACACTTCATATATAAATTCTTTTATCCAAAACAAATTTAAGAAGAAAAAAAAAATTCTAAGACCCACTTGTCCACTTGAGCACATGCTTTAGTATGAATTATTAAGCCCTATTAAAGTTGATATCTCATCTCATTCTATTTCTAATCATTTTTAAAGGGTAAAATTGTCAATTAAAATATTTCTTAGATATTAATATTTATACATAGAGAATAAAGAATTAAAAGAAATATTAAGGATAATTTGGAGATTTACACACATAAGCATATGATAGTAATTTTGATACTTAACTATAGAAGGATATTATGGTATTTAAAATTATTTATAAGGATAAAATAATGAATCAAAATATTTTCATACTAAGATACTTTTATTTATAGTATAGATATTCACGATTGATGACTTCAACGAAATTAAGCTAAAAACTACTGTTTAAAACTGTTTCTGAGCGGAATACATAAAAATTATTGTTTAGTACATAGTCTTGTCCTCAAAACTCATTGTTAGAAATCACACAATAAAGGAAAAAAATTACTGTGAGTTGACTCAATAAAAGTTAGAGGAGTTATTTACGGTACCAAAAATAAATTTAGTATCGTACCGATATTTATTATACTAGTTAATGCACACGTGCTTTGCAAATGAACTAATTTCAAAAAGATAAATTATATACCTAAACCTATAAAAATTATTTTTCAAGAAAAAATATGCACTACAAAATAATCAGAGTAAAAAGAATTTCATGCATTATTTTAATAAGCTCCTAGGGTGGGGGAGGAAGGGCTAAGGGTTGGTTAGACCATCAAAGCTAATTACACCCATAATTTGGTGAAAGGATAAACAAACCATAAGTTTGTTTTTGTGCACAAAATTTGTTGAAACGTTATACAAAATAAATACTAAGTTCAACATAGACGCTAACCCATTCCACCTAGCAATCTGAAAACACGAAGACACATTAGCAAAATCTTTACAATTGAACATTTGATTGTATACTTATCCTTGCCGAGATTACTCGATGCAGTTGAGAGTGTTCAGCCTCTAACTAATGAATAATTACTATGTTGATTGCACTTAATATAAGATAAGAAAAACCATTGTCTTGATTATATCAGCTATATATTAAAAACGAAACAATCACAAATGTATATTTTTAACAACACATGCTCATAGTTGTGTCCATTAACCAAGATAACGCTTTCAAATGTTCATTTAGTTGTGTACCATATGACATTTGAAAAGTATAAAAAGACGGAAGTCCCGAGATCACCATGTGGCCATAGAAGAGTATAATTGAAGGTTGGAAAGTGCCTAGCATATTGAGAAAGATAAAAGGAAAGTAGGGTGTCACTATCCACATACAAGCCTCCACCTCCTCCAACTATTTTGTGAAGTAAGGTAAATTCTTGGAAACCAATTGCAAAATTGCCTCAACTGTAATTATCACCTTCAGAACTATCGTAACAAAAAAATAACGTAAGACGGTAAAAGAATTAACAAGTAAAACGTATCAAAACAAAATGTTATCCTTCATACCTAAAATTATATGACATAAAAGCAATTTAAAAGCAAGAAAGTTCCAGCCTCATCTCAATCATTTGGAGAAGCTATATAGACCATCTTTTTTGCAATATATGATAAGTTTTTATAAACAAAGTAGTACCACAAATAAAAAGAGCAAACACAATCAAACAAAAGTACATTTAAAAAATAGGCAGTGTACATGAATCATTTTGAATTATTATTTTTGTTTTCTTATTTTGTTCTATGATATTTTCTTTCATTGTGTATAACACAAACATTGTATAATATTAGTATTGACAACTCAAGACAAACTCTTTAGTATTAACCCTAAGGGGTAGCTTAACTGATAATAGGGACGAGTTGTAAACTTATATGTCTTAAGTTTAAATATTGGCAATTTCTTGATGTTAGGCCATGAAAGATTTATTCTTTATGAATACTCTAATCTGACATGAATGTCATGCCTTCGACCAGACTGATGAGGGTATTAGTCAAAGTGTGTCTAAGTTAGCTCAAACACATCCGAATATTGAACCAAAAAAAATAAATAAATAAACACTCAAAATAAACCAAACTCAACAAACAAAGATGCAAAAACTGTTCCTTTGGCCAAGCTAACTTTATAGCTAATAAAACCAAAATTCTGCTAGAAGAGGAACTAAAGAACAAAAAGAAATGGCATCATATACAGTCTATAATCTTATAGAGAAAATGAATATGCAAACCACCATCCTTAATCAAAAGGAAAAAACAAGAATACGAAAACCCTACCCACGCTTTCGAAATTATTATCATCATTCAACCGCCCATTTCAATGTTAGCACCAACACCAAATAGCCTTTTGCTCATTACTGCAACTCAATATTCATTTCTTTACATTCTCTCTTCAACACATACACAACAATCTCAAAAAAAAAAAAAGGAAAAATTGAACAACTATTATGAAAATTCAACTACTAAAACCAGCACACCTCTCTCTCTCTCTCTCTCTCTCTCTCTCTCTCTCTCTCTCTCTCTCAACATCATCCAATGAATTGAAATGTACAATCCATAAATATATTGATTTTTTCCTTAGAGACCTATTTTATAAATAGTCAACTTCACCAGAAAAAATGTATGCGGTCCAATTTCTATCCGTTTATCTTAACAAGTAAAGCTTCCCAAAGTGCCTAACATAAATAATAACATACTCAATTTGACTGAATGCAAGTATACTTCAATAATGGTGAAAATTATTCAGGTCAAATGGATCTCTTTTCATTTTTTAACTAATTTATATTTTTAAGAGTTGTTAAATCCGAATCCAATGTGAGAATCTTAATCAAATAGCCCAATGGAATGTACATTACATGTCAGTTAAGCTCCATAATCAATTAACTAATAATTAGAAGCAAGTTTTATCATCATTTTTCCATGTGGTTTTTTAGTAATCATGATCACCATGTATGGCATGGTATAATGTTGACATGTGTAAATCCATTTGGATATGTCTTTTGTGTCATAATATTTCCATTTTCACTTACCTTTATGGAATCATGACTATTGGATGCCATAAAGATTCGACTTTTAAAAAAATGTTCAAAATATTAGAGATATAAAACCAAATTTATTCCATCAACCACAAATTCGAGTAACACATTTCAACAATTATAAAATTTAGGTTTTGTTGATCCTCGACAAATTGTGAGGTAAAATTTTTAATTGTTGCACTTTACATGTAGATACCTAATTTACATAAACTAAAAAACCAACAAACAATTGACCTCAATTTTTTTGTCAAAAAAACCAAACAAGCAGCCAAGATTAGGTTAACGAAATCAATAAAAATAATTAGTTACTGAGCATATAAATAAAAGGTGAAAAAAAACTACAATTTTATTAAATAAACTAAAAAATATTTAAATAATGTGGAACTCTTAGAATTTAGCATTAAAAAAAAAGAATCAAAATAATCACAATGGTATTCAATCTTAAAAGACATGCTATGTTTTTTAATTAATTAGCATTGTCTTTTTAGGTTGTCAATAAATGAAAAAAGCTATACTAAATAAATCCATAAGTATTAAAATGATCGAGATTTAATTGAGAAAGACCTGATAAATTAAAAACTAAGACTAAGAATAGTTAATGTAGTCTTAAGTTCAGCACACATAGCAAGTATTCAATATATGGAAAAAAAAAATGCACGTATTCAGTATGATGAAAACTATGTTCATTAATTCTGAATGAAAAGATCTTGAAACGAAATAATAAATAGAGTTTTGCCCATTACAACAACACAAAACCAATGCCACTACAAATCTGAATTAATTTTATTCGCTAAATAGAAACAAATAGTGAGAAAGAGAAAGAGAATGAGAAATACAAGAGAAAGATACCTCACAATTGTGATGCTCCTAAAACCGGGGATCTTTTGTCCCACGGAAGTACTTATGAATGCTGCATAACCCAACACCATGTCATAACATCCCCTTCACGGAATCATAAACAACATAAAGATTTGGGCAGAGTCTCCCTTGTATCGAGCACTCTCAAACACATAACGTGTATACATTTCAACCACTTGACCATTCCAAGGTCCAACATACATCAATTTGTTCTTAATATTACTTCATTTACATCCTTTAAACAAAAGGACTCAAAGCCCGTGAGCTTGGCAAAATTATTTTAAATGTTTGAAAATTTTAGAGGAACTGCCAGTAACTCGTGTACGTGCCACTGGTAGCTGAGCCTTCTGCCAACAAACTACGAGTGCAAATTTTTGGAGGAGCTACTAGTAGCTGAGTCCTCTGGAATTGTGCTACCGGTAGCTCAAGACTTGCTACCGGTAGATAAGCCCCGTTTTCTCCCAATTCAATCCTTTTTCAATTTCAACCTATCCAATCTCATACAATATTCACTCAAACTCATATAACATCAAATTATACTCAAAAATATAGTCCATAAGAGTATGTTTTACAATCCTTTATACAACATTACATATCCAAAATCAATTATACGATTATTTTACAAAAATATAATCTAAAGTCACAACTCGACTTTTCTCATCAACTAGGGCCCAAATGAGAGTTGTTCACCAACGCTTGTTCCGCACCTGAAATGTTGTCCCCATAAAAGATGAACCATGCTCAATAAAGTATCTCCTAAAGAGGCTATTTTTCAACCTAGATGCATATGAAATGCTCACATAAAATTTAACAATAAATAAGAATTCATTCAAGAACATACAACTTCAAGAATGAATGTCATAATGTCATGTTATGTTATGAGGTGAGACTCACACGTGCAACGCAACCTGAGCCTTCACTGGCCCCATAACACATGCAATACCATGCGTATGAATCAAGACATTCTAAGTCCCCGCAATTTATGAACTTCCACCAACAAGCACCCAACCGACACGACATTTATGAACTTCCATCAACGGCTCCGCATACGCCAACACACTTTATAGACTCATTACCAACAAGTGCATTTCCAAATCACTGGGCCATGCAATTGAGGGACAATCTAGCTCTTCTTGCTAATCCCGACCCTATTTTCAATGTAAACCCCTGCGACTCTGTCGAACTTTAGCCCAACTTTTCTGAGTCCACATATCAACCCACCAAAGATGGTGTTTGATAAAATTCTTACACACACCCACACCCATGTCACATACCCACGAATGTGATATTTCCCGTGCATATGCAATGTGATGTACAATTGCATTTCATATCATTATGCAACTAATTTTTCAATTGTAATTACAACATCATGTTCAACATGTCATGAGCACAATATGAACAACATTTCATCTCAAACAACATTCCCAATTGTCAATTATATCATAAGCATATAATTACAATTCATATTCTCACCAAGCATGTTATAACATCTTCAATGAAACAACTATGCTAAATCAACCTAGGTATTTTATCAAACACCCAAAATGCACAAAATTATATAAACACATAATCATACCCAATTTACCACATTCTTATGAAATCACCTAATGAGCAATTCTCAACAAACTCAATTCATGCAAAATTAGTTTTATTCATTCTCATATCATTTCTCATACTCTAGTTATACTAGAAATACATTTAGACAAGATATTTCATCTCAATTCATGATACCCATTTCATACGAAACACTAAGTTGAAAATAAACTTAGGTAGGAGAAGAACCCTACCTCTTGAAGCGTGATACAAGTGGTAAAAGCTCCAAGAAAACCCAACTCAAGATTTAAAATTTGTTTTCCAAAAATTTCATTCTTGACACTTCGTCAAAATCCTTGCTTTTTGGCACGTAGGCATAGCTCTCGTCGCGTAGAACAGCTTTTGTTCTTGGCCCGAAGGATTCCGACGAACTAATCACCCTAGATTGTGAGAACAAGGTGGAGATTTCTTGAGTTTTCTCTCTCTTCTTCTTCTTCTTCTTCTTCTTCTTCTTCTTCTTCTTCTTCTCTCTCTCTCTCTCTATCGGGATACAAGGTTGAGAAATGGGGGAAAATCTGATTTTTCTCCCTTTTTATACTCTCCATATACTTGGCTCACAATGCACCACACATCCTGCCTTTTAGTGATTCGATTTTATCCTGAATCAATTAAATCTCATTCCTTTTTCAGTTCAATATATTTATATGAATTAACTTTAAATTATTTTTTGTATTTTGAAAATATAACCTGATTGCATTTATTTTAGCTGTGCAACACCCGATCGCATCGTAAAATGCGTAAAATCCGACTATCTTGAAATTCAACAAAATTAACTGGATAACTAAATTTTGCAAGACAAATCCAAATGTAAGATCCGTTTCAGCATCCGAGTTCTAGAAAAATTTGAGTTTTTAACCTGTACCGTAGAGGTTAATTACCGTTTTACCCTTTTTTCATAAAAATTTAAACTTTTCTAGTTTTTACATTCTTCCCCCTTAAAAGAAATTTCGTCCCCGAAATTCACACACACAAGCACACATAACCACATGCAAATGCAACAAGTCAAATAATACTACATGACTATAAGAATGTACCTCCATCCTAGAACAAGGACTGATAATTGACACATATAATGTCCTTACACTCCCATGTCGCCTCCTATACATCTCGTTGTTGTCATAGCGCCTTCACTAGCCTCACGGTCTTGCCTCGCAAAACTTGCTCTCGACTATCTATGATATTCACCGGTCCCTCCTCGAAGGTCTCATCCACATCAATAAGTAGCTCACCCTAATCCACCACATGCGTACGCTTTGGAGTGGACTTCTGGAGTATGGAGACATGGAATACCACGTGAACACTTGATAGATTTGGTAATAACGTCAACCGATAAACTACTGTACCAACCCTATCGAGTATCTCAAAGAGCCCAATATACCTCGGCGATAATTTTTCCCGCTTCCTAAACCTGCCACTCCCCCTTAGTCATCACCTTCAAGAATACGTGATCTCTGACCTCAAACTTTAGAGGTCACTGCCATCTATCGACGTAGTTCTTCTGTCGGCTCTGATCTGTGAGAAAACACTTTTATATCAAATACACCTTCTCCAAGGCGTCTCTAACCAAATTTAGACCCGTAGAAGGTCTCTCTCCAACCTCTATCCAACAAACCAAAGAATGACACGTCCTTCTATAAAGTGCGTCGTAGGGTGTCATCTATATGCTCACCTAATAACTATTATATGCGAACTCCATTAAGGTTAAGTGTTCTTCCCAGCTACCCTTGAGGTCAAGGGTGCATGCTCGTTGCTTTTCTTCTAGAGTCTAAATGGTCCACTCTAATAGATCATCCGTCTGGGGATAAAAAATTGTGTTCATCATCAACTTTGTTCTCATGGCCCGCTAGAAACTCTCCTAAAATGGGTCATGAACCTGGGATCCTAATTCTATACTATAGATACGGGCACCCCATGTAACTAGACTATCTCACGTATATACGACCAGCAAAATTCCTCCAATGTGAAGATTATCTACATTACCAAAAAATATGCCGACTTTGTAAGCCGGTCCACTATCACCCACACTGCATCATGCCCACACGATGCAAAATCTATTGTGACGTGCTCCCACTTTCACTCAACCACCTCTAAAGACTGGATCAACCCTACCAGTCTTTGGTGCTTAGTCTTGACTTGTTGACACATGAAACATCTACTAACAAAGTCTCCAACATGCCTCTTCATTCCGCTCCAATAGTACTGGCAATGAAGATCATGGTACATCTTTGTGCCACTTAAAAAAATGAGAGTAATGGAACTCCCTAAAGATCTCCTCTCTCAAATCCATAGACTAGGGAACCACAACCCTTCCCCTGACCCGAAGACTACCATTCGCGTGAATAACCCAGCCCTGGTCACTTGTACCCAATTGTACCTGGTCCCTGATGGACAATATCTCTGTATCCTACCCCTGGGACTCGATTACCCAGCTTAGTAGGGAAGGCGTAGCCACCAAACTCCCTAAAGTGCCTTGAGTTCGATCCCTGTAGTGTAACCCGAACTACTCCCACAATCTCGAGCATCTATCACTCTCAAGAAACCACACTATCCAAGACTCCTTGTGAGTTCCGGCTGAGTGCATCAGCCACCACATGTGCCTTACCGGGATGGTAATGCAAAGTGAAGTCATAATCCTCCAAGTACTCCACCCACCTACGCTGCCTCATATTAGGTTCCACTGCATGAAGATGTACTTCAGACTTTTATGGTTCGAAAATATCTCAAATTTCTCTTGGTATATGTAGTGGTGTCATGCCTTCAAGGCAAAAACAACGATCGTCAACTCCATGTCATGCGTGGGATAGTTCTGCTCTTGGTTTTTCAACTGCTGTGAACCATAAACCACAACCCTCCCGGACTGCATCAAAACACATCTAAGTCCATCCTTAGAGGCATCACAGTATTTTGTGCACCTCTGTCCCCTCTCTAGAACTAGCAAAATAGAAGTTGAAGTAAGCCTCCTCTTCAACTCCTGGAATTTCATTTCACACGAGTCATCCCACTGAAACTTAACCTCCTTCCTGGTCAATCTAGTCGTAGGTGCAGTTAGTTGGGAGAAGTCCTCAATGAACCTCCTATAATACCCCACCAACCCTAAAAACTATGTATCTCAAAGATTGACTTCGGCCGCTCCTAACTCATGACTGCCTCAATATTCTCTAGGTCCACAGATACACCTGAAGCCGACACTACATGTCCTAAAAACTTCACTTCTGTCAGCCAAAATTCACACTTGCTGAACTTGGCGTACATCTGATGGTCTCTCAAGGTTTGGAAACCAACCCTCAAGTGACCCACAACTCCTCGTCAGACTTGTAGTAGATCAGGATGTCATTAACAAATACTACAAAAAACTAATCTAAGTATGGTTGAAACACCCTATACATGAAATCCATAAATGCCACTAGGACATTCGTCAATCTAAAAGGCATAACTATGAACTCAAAATGTCCATATCACGTCCTAAACACCATCTTAGAGATATCTAACTCCCTAATCCTCAACTGATGCTATCTCGTGCGTAAATCTATGTTAGAGTATATCTGTGCCCCTCTCAGTTGATCAAACAAGTTATCAATCTGTGACAAAATGTACCTTTTCTTAATAGTAACCCGATTCAACTACTGGTATTCTATACATAGCCGAAGACTATCCTTTTTCTTGGCAAACAATATCAAAAAATCCCAAGGTGAGTTACTCGGTCTATTGAAACCTTTATCCAATAATTCTTGCAACTGGACCTTAAATTCTTGCAACTCTGCAAGTGTCATTCTATGTAGAGTCATAGAAATAGGGGATGCACCGAGTTATAACTCAATGGTGAAGTCTACATCCTGATGTGGAGGTAATCCCGATAACTCGTCCAAAAAAATATCTGTATACTCACAAACCACACGAGGTAAACCCAATCCCTGTCTCACCTCATCCTCTAGGGTAAGGCTCACAAGTCAACCATCAACTACTCATGTCAATGGGAATCATATACTACTTGGGATAAAACATCATGTTTTTTCTCCTAAAACTTGAAACAAACATCCTCCGGTGTATAAGCAGTGACCCTCTTTCGATAACGATTTGGTGTGCCGTCAACCAATCCATCCCAAGAATGACATCAAATTCTGACATGTCCCTGACCCTAAGGTCCACGGTGAGTAGAATTCTCAAGATCTCTAGCTCATAAGCCTGACATATCTGATCAATACATACTCTAGCTCCTAGTGGTAAACTAACATACAATGGCTCTTCCAATGTCTCAACCTCTAAGCTCAATTCTTTTACACATGATGTAGAAATAAATGAATGCAATGCACCCGAGTCAAATAATACCATTGACCATAAGCGAGAAAGTAAGAATGTACCATGTATCATCGACTGATCCACCGACTCAGTTTGAGATATGATGGCGTAGACTCACCCGTGGATCCCTAAGGTCCCGGCCTATAAGCCCTGTCCTCAGCCTCAGCCCATGCCCTGGTCTGTTTGGCCTGATTGCGAAATTCCCGCTCAAGAAGTGGTAAGGGCCTATGTAGCACCTTGGAACTGAAACTGGCTTCCCTGACCCATAGTGGCATAGAGAAGAATGAAATAAGTCTGTGAGTGCCCCACCGATGACTAGGACTAAGATGCCCCATAGCTCTGGAATCCATGCCTCTAAGGACAATTTCGCTTCATATGGCCCGACTGATAACAATTGAAGCAAGTCCTCTGGCCCGCTTGATAGGTGGTTTTGGAATTTCTCCCGCCTTTGGAGGATTGACCTTGTCCTTGGCCTTAGTAGCCACGGCCCTATCATTGATACCCTTGTGGGGTAGAAGTCTTCTGTTTCTTCCCCAAACTAGAAGAAGAGGTTGGCCCTCCTTTTTCTTGTCCTTAGCACCCGCCTCCCGGATGCCCTTTGCGTCTTTCACCTCTCTCTAAATGGCCATGGTCATCTTGACCATTGAGTCCAAATCTTATAGGCAGTAGACCACAATCTTTCCCCATATGGACAACTTCAAACCATCCTTGAACCTCCTCACTTTGGCCAAGCGTGTGGCCACATAATCATTGGCAAAATGGGCTAACTCAGTGAACTTAGCCACGTATTTCATCACTATCGTAGTCCCTTGCTTCAAATCCAAGAATTCTTAGACTTTCATTTATCGAATAGCCAACAAAAATTACTTGCCCATAAAGAGCTCATAGAACTCTCCCCATGTCATTACCTCTAGATTCTTTGAGTCCTTTGCCCAATCCCACCATAGATGGGCCTCTTCCTCGAGCTGGAATGTAGCTAGCCTTATCTTAGTAGCATCGGATGTGATTTTCATAGCCTTTAAGATCTTTTCCACTTGTTCGAACCAATGGTCGGCTACCATCGGATCCACCCCTCCTATAAAAGTTGGTGGCATGTGTGCATTAAATTTTTGGAGGTTACTCGAGCCCCCTTGATCCACGTTGGCACTAGCTTGTGCAAAGGTAGGCAACATTGTGCTTATAGCCACCATGAAGGCTTGTTGGTCAAAGGTCGGTGGTGGTTAGTTGTTGTTCTGCCCACCTCCTCGAGCATTTTGGTGTGTTATTTCTCTATTCACCATCTACACACATGTCAAATGAAAATAGAGCACTAACTTAATATCCCAAGGTAGGGATCAAAGTTAAAACATTGAGATTTCTCTCCTTGCCTTACTAGCAGGATGTGTACCACCCACTAGTAGACATTTATACCATGAACCGTCTCATTCCTTTTCTTTCCAACCCTCAAGGCTATATTCTTTATCCCTAATGTCTCCGTTCCATATTCATTTAACAAGGCATATTATTCACATAAAATGTAACATTTAGAGCATATTACATGTAATGCACAATAAATGCAATGGCCTAGACGCATGCCCCGCAAGCCCTAGGTATATCGAGAACCTAGGGTCTGATACCAAGCTGTGATGCCCCTAAAATCAGGGGTCATTTGTCAACCCGTTGATCACCCATCAACCCATGGAACTACCCGTGAATGTCGCATAACCCGACACCACGTCATAACATCCCGTTCACCGGAATCATAAACAACACAGAGTTGGAGTACAGTCTCCCTTGTAACGAGCACTCCCAAACGCATAACATGTATACATTTCAACCACTTGACCATTCCAAGGTTCAATATACATCAATTTGTTCTTAATATTACTCTATTTACATCCTTTGAATAAAATGACTCAAAACCTGAAGGCTTGGCTAAGTTATTTTAAATATTTGAAAATTTTGGAAAAGCTATCGATAGCTCGTGTATGTGCTACCAGTAGCTAAGCCCTCAACCAACAAGCTACGAGTGTAAATTTTTGGAGGAGCTACCAGTAGCTCATGTATATGCTACAAGTAGTTGAGTCCCTTGGAATTGTGCTACCGGTAGCTCAAGACGTGCTACCGGTAGCTCAAGACGTGCTACCAGTAGATAAGCCTAGTTTTTCCCCCAATTCAATCCTTTTTCAATTTCAACACATCCAATCTCATACAACATTCATCCAAACTCATATAACATCAAATTATACTCAAAATATAGTCCATATGAGTATGTTTTACAATCCTTTAAACAACGTTACATATCCAAAACCAATTATACGCTTGTTTTACAAAAAATGTAATCTAAAGCCACAACGAGGGGCCATGTGAGAGTCATTCACCGGTGCTTGTCCCACACCTAAAATGTTGTCCTCATAAAGGGTGAACCACGCTCAATAAGGTATCTCTTAAAGAGGTTACTCCCTAACTTAGATGCATATGAAATGCTCACATGCAATTTAACAAGCAAACAAGTATTCATCGAAGAATGTACAACTTCAAGAATGAATATCATAATGTCATGCCATGTTAAGAGGTGAGATTTATACATACAATGCAACCTAAGGCTTCACTGACTCCCATAACATATGAAATGTCATGCATATGAATCTGGGCATTCCAAGCCCCTGCCATTGATGTTACACATCCAATGACCATTTATAAATTTCGGGTCTTTCTTGGGGTGGGTATTTATGGACTTTCACCAACGGGTACCCAGCTGACACAACATTTATGGACTTCCATCAATGGCTTCGCATACGGCGACACACTTTATGGACTCAATACCAACGAAGTGCATATCTAAATCACCGAGTCTTGCACCCAAGGGACAATCTAGCCCTTCTTACTAACCTCGACCCTATTTTCAATGCAAATCTGTGCGACTTAATCGAACATTGGCCCAACTTTCTCTAGCCCACGTATCAACCCACCAAGGATGGTGTTTGATCAAAACAATGCACACACCCACACCCATGTCACATGCCCACAAATATAATGTTTCCCGTGAATATCAAATGTAATGTACAATTGCATTTCATATTATTATGCAACCAAGTTTTCAATTACAATTACAACATCATGTTCAACATGTTATGAACACAATATGAACAACATTTCATCTCAAACAACATTCTCAATTATCAATTATATCATAAGCATATAATTACAATTCATATTCTCACCAAGCATGTTATAACATCTTCAATGAAAAAACCATGCTAAATCAACTTAGTCATTTTGTCAAACACCCAAAAGGCACAAAATCATACAAACAAATAATCATGCCCAATTTATCACATTCTCATGAAATCCACCCAATGAGCAATTCTCAACAAACCCTAATTCGTGCAAAATTGATTTTATGCATTCTCATACCATTTCTCATACTCTAATTACACTAGAAATACATTTAGATAAGATATTTCACCTCAAGTCATGCTACCCATTTCATACGAAACACTAAGTTGAAAATAAACCTAGTTAGGAGAAAAAACCCTACCTCTTAAAGCGTGATACAACTGATAGAAGCTCCAAGAAAACCCAACTTAAACTTTAGAATTTGATTTCTAAAATTTTCATTCCTGAGACTTTGTCAAAATTCATGATTTTTGGCACGTAAGTGTAGTTCTCACCCCGTAGAACAACTTTTGTTCTTGGCCCGAAGGATTCCAACGAACTAATCACTCTAGATCGCAAGAAGAAGGTGGAGATTTCTTGAGTTTTCTCTCCCTTGTTCTCTCTCTCTCTCTCTATCAGGAAGCAAGGCTGCGAAATGGGAGAAAATCTAATTTTTACCTCTTTTTATACTACCCATATACTTGGCTCACAATGCACCACACATCCCGCTTTTTACTGATCTGATTTCATCCCGAATCAATTAAATCTCGTCCCGTTTTAAGTTCAATATATTTATATGAAATAACTTTAAATTATTTTCCACATTTTTCAAATCAAACCCGATCATGCTTAATTTAGTCGGGCGACGCTCGACCGCATTGTTAAAAGAAAAAAATTGACTATCTCGAAATTCAACAAAAATTGACTGGATAACTAAATTTCACGAGACAAATCTAACAGAGAGGTCCATTTCTTCATCCAAGTTCTAGAAAAATTCAAATTTTCAACCCATACCATAGCTATTAATTACCATTTTGCCCTTTTCATAAAAAAATCAAATTTTCCTGAGTTTTACAACAATAAACTCTAAAAATTACCCAAGACACATAGAATTCACGTCCTATTCAAGCATAAAAATTCTTGAACCCAGCTAAATCTCTCTACAACTTAATAAATAAATCAAATGTCATAATCAAAAAAATATAAATCAAGCAACTAGGTTTAAATATAACCTGTGACATAGTAAGATACATGGAAGTCCTCTTTGATTATGCTTATACTGAGTCACAATCAACTGTTTTCAGTCCCAACAAATTAAAAACATGCTTAAGAATGTTGTCTTCATTGGACTAATTACTTGTGCTGTTTCAATTACCATAACATCTACAAAAACTTTGTGGTCGAAAAATAATGTAGTGGTGGGGAGTGAGAGCACTTATAATTTTAACCACTTGAAAATCTCAAATATTTTTCTGGTTTTCTCTTAACCAAGTTTGAAGTAAAACAAAATTGCAGAAATATAGGCACTTTACAAAGTAAAAATCTTGGAGTTATTAGAGAGAATTGACATCAACTCTTCTTTAATAAAAAGGTCTAATGATACAGATGTTATCCCAATTCCTTGCAATATGTCTACCCTTTTCACTTCTTCTTTTGTGCTTCTGCCATGTTGTATATGTGAATAAGATGCTTTCTAGGAGAGTAACACATGAGATGAGAGAAAATGAAAATTGTAGAAACAAACAAAAATTAAATTTTCTCATAAGATAACAATACTTAAAATCTAAGTTTCCCTTTTCACTTAGATTTCCCCTCATTTTTATGCCAAAACAAATAAGCAAGAAAGGAAGTAAATATTGTAGATATAAAATAGTTTGTTTGAGTTGTGAAGATTATCAAAGGCTTTGTGCTAAAAACCAGCGACTGTTAATCACCAACGCTTTCTAGAATCGAATGGAAACTTTCTTGCTTAGTTAAGAAATCAAAATCAAAATTGAATCAAATCAACCAAGTGAGACGAAGCCATTACCTTTAAATTTTCTCTGAGTAGGATCACCACCGTATGGACTATTGAAATAATCCCTAAATCTAGCTCTTGATCGCAGCCTTAGCAAAATCCTAAATCAATTAAGAGATGTAAAAAAGTGAGAGAAGGGTCACCTGAATAGGAGAATCTGGAGAGAGAGAGATAATGGGAGACTATGACATAGACTAATTGGGAGTTGGAAAGGTTGGACAGGAGGGAGGAAAGACGTGTTCAATGGGGAGTTAGAAAGGTTGGACACTTAGGAGGTGACATTACATTATATTTTGAAAAAACCATTTATTATTCATCTACGTCAAAGAGTTATGTAAATAATTAATTTGAGAAGATAAAAGGTTATAAGAGGTTTATGAAATTAATTGAAAAATATGAAACAAAGATTGATCAATAGAATTAGTTATTTTGTTAAGGGTATTATAATCAAACAAAATTTTTTCACGTTTGTTGACATTTTATAGAGTAATATAGAATTTGTGGGTGTTTTTATAATTGTTATGGATATTCTTACTACTATTGTGATACCCAAAAAAAAGATGTAAAAATATCCACAATAGTAATAAAAATATCCATAAATATAGTAAATCACTCACAAAAGTGATAATTTTTTTTAATACCGAATAAAAGTGATAAAAACAACCACAACAGTGGTAAAAATACTCATAAAAATAATAAATCACTCACAAAAATGATAAATTTTTAAGTTATAAATGAACCACAAAAATTATAAAAATATTCATTAAAATAATAAATTTTTGAGGTATGACACCAATTTGTTTTTTCCTGTACTATATTCAAGTCCAAAGTAAGAATAGCTGCGGAAAGTTTACTTTTCGAAATGATCGAACACCTTTTAGACTTCAAGGTCTTCACTACCCAAACATTTAAGTTAACACTATATAGAAATTGATTCACTAAAGATGGAAGATTATTTCTCTTATGTATTTGCTTTGTTCATTTGTATAGTATATATAGACTTAATTCGTTACAAGATGAAGTTTAGTTAGTTGAGGAGATGGCTACTTGATCTAGTCCCTATCGGATTAGCACATTTGAATTCCAAAGGATTGCTATCTAATCCTTATCTCTAACACGACCCCAGCATCCCATTGAGGAGGCTGAGCTTGGCATGAAGAAGTTGAAACCGCAAAGTGGAGAGAGGTTTGGTAAAGATGTCATCAAGTTGGTCTTTGGTGGAGATGTATTGAACTTCAAGATCCTGCTGAGCAACTTTGTACAGAAAAAGTGAAAAGCTATCTTAACATGTTTCACTCTATTATGGAAAATTGGGTTGGCAGTGAGATAAGTAACTCATCACACCAAAGAGTAGGACATCTGAGCAGAGTGACATGGAGTTCCTTCTAGAATGATTGTATTCAAATAATTTCGGAAGTAGCATCGGCACGAGAACTATATTCGGCTTTAGTGCTTGATCAAGCAGTGGATCATTGTTTACAAGATGACCAAGAAATATGATTATATCCAAGAAAAAATAGCATAACCACCAGTAGACTTTTGATCATCTAGGAAAACACCCCAATTCGCATCAGAGTATGTAGAGAGAACAAAATTTAGAGAGCAATGAATGGGAAGACAGATGTCAATGGTGTATTTGAGATACCGAAGAATTCATTGGACGATGGTCCAATGTTTCTCAGTTGGTGAATGCATATATTGATAGTACAGAAAATGAGACATTTGGATGAGTGATGGTTACATATGGAAAGAAGCCACAACACGTCGATAAAGTTGGGCATCAGAGAACGATTCACCATCATTGTCGTGAAGTTTGATAGTAGGAGCAAACAGGTTAGAGAGAGGCTTAGCACCATCCATATAACATTTTTTGAGCAATTTGACAATGTACAGATGTTGGGATACCAATAAGCCATGAGGCATAGGCAATACCTCAATTCCAAGAAAATAATTAAGGTTGCCCAATTCCTTGGTTGCAAACTCATGTCCAAGCTAGTGGATGTATGTGACAGAAGTGGGGTTTTGTCAAAGATAGAGTTGCCCGTGATGACAAGATCATCCACATAGACAAGAATGTATGTGACCGGAGTGGGGTTTCGTTGAATGAACAATGAGGTGTTTATAGGATTGGCTGTGAAGTCATATGAGATGAGAAAGTTGCTTAGCTGAGCAAACCAAGCTCGAGGAGCTTGTTTAAGTCCGTAAAGAGGCCTTCATAGGCGACATACATTATGAGGATGAGTGGAATCTAAGAATCTTAGTGGTTGGGTTATGTAAACCTTCTCAGTAAGAGTACCATAAGAGAAGGCATTATTGATGTCGAGTTGGTGAAAGGACCAATGATGAGCTACGACAAGACATAAGACTATGCGAATGGTAACTGGTTTAACAACTAGGCTGAATGTTTCATTATCCTCGATACCTTCTTATTGATTATATACCTTGGTGACAAGGAAAGTTTTGTATCAATCAATGCTACCATCAAACCATTTCTTTATACTAAAAATTTACTTGCAACCAACCAAATTTTGATTGGATTTAGATGGTTCAAGGGTCCATGTACCATTCTTGAGTAAGGCATGGATTTCATCATTCATAGCAACTTGTCATTCACGGGATTTTGAGGAAATAATAAATGAAGTGGGTATAGAATATGGGGTTAGGTTTGTGAGTTAGCATTGGGGCAATAGGTACTTGGTGAGACAATTGGGAATTTTAGGGCGACGAGTGCCATCTTTATTTCTAGTAACCATGGGATGAGTGTGGTTAGGTGGTGGAATAAGGGGAGTATAGTCAGATGAGGAAGTAATGGAGAATGGAGGATTGTGGTTGGGTAGGCAGTGAGGCTGGTGACCCAATAGAAGTGAGATGAACAAGTGGCTTATGGGCGAGGCATAGTCAGATGCAGAGGACTAATCCTGGGGAATAGAAGGTGCTTGATTGTTCTCCCTAACTTCCCACACGAACACGAGTGTTTGTGTTTATGGCTTATAGTGTATGATGGGTGTCACTTTCGCTCAAGCTCAATGCTAGAAGTGGAAAAAATTGAGTGTGGATGAACAAAAAATATGTGTGTGCAAAATTGCCCCCTAAGTGTAGAGAGTCTTGCAATGTCGTGTTCTTGAAGAATGATTTGTAAAAAAAATGAAAATTGGATAATCTTGTGTTTTGAAATTTGGGGGGTTGTGAATTGAGAAATATGTTAGAAAACAAGGTTGACTAACTCATAGAAGTCATTCCAATGGGAATCTCAAATCAACTCATTTTATTTAACCAATGTTGTCATAGTGTTTAATTGGTTCATAGGAAGTGAAGGACTAATGCAGTTGTGTTGCACAAGAGTGATCGACCACAAGAATAGTGTCGTCCACCCATGTGCAAGTGGTCAAATTACAATATAATTCTCGTTTTAAGTCCGAGATCAAACCCACAGGGAGCTAAATATTAGAAATAAAAATAGAAATGCTAAAGTTGTTAAAGATTCAAAATTTACTGAAATTGATTGTGGTGTGAGCTTAGAACAATTTAAAATATCACTTAATTAAAACTGTGAAAATGCAATAATTAAAAGGTACCTTTCAGTTTGGGAAAGTCACTTTACAACAATTAACCCCCATTTTATTGGAAAGTCAACCGGTAGGTATGATGTATAGTGAACCGTATCCAGCAACTAATTAGGTTAGCCGATAAATATATTTCCATGCAACAATCAAATAATTCGAGTAAACCAGAATGCAAACCATTCATGAGGAATACTTGAATTATTTAATTGGCATCTCTGTACCATGCATTAGTTAAACAACTATAGTAAACTAGAAGGCAAGCCATTCAAGAGGAATACTACAAATATTCAATCGGCAGGTTGGTGATTCACTAATGACAAAATTCCGGTTTATGCATTGAATCAAAAGCATTGGGTATGCCGAGACTTAAACCGTCAATAACCAATCTATCGACTATTATATAAAACACAATCACCTACATCACTGTATCATGCATGAAGTACATAATTAGTAAAAATAGTATGATATATAGCATTAGATACCGTTTGGTGTTCATAACCATGAGTATATTATAAATGTAATCATTTATCAATAAGGGAGGTATATATAATATTAAAGCATAGTTAAGACATCGACATTTCCATAACTTAAACAATATCATACATATGTTCACCCTTCGCCAAAAGGCATAAGCGGACTACTCACGCCTCATTGCTATAGACGAGTAAGATGTGTGATATAGTTTCATTACAAACAAAACAAAATATAATACAATCTTTTCCCAAGGAATGGTTGAAACAACACCACTCTTGTCACTTGTTAGGGCACAAAAGTGGGAGAGGTTCAACCCTCTAAGTAAAAAAGGAATAACAAAAATGTAGAAGAAAGAAATTCTCACTAGAAAGCTGGCTAGTAGTGGTTCGGCAGGGCTCCGCTTCGCTATTTCTCTCTCCCTTTCTTTCTCACGAACTCTCTGGCGAAGCTCTAACTCTCTGAACTTCCCTACACTTTTTATGGTGAACAATCTCACAAACCCCCATAAATGAAGCTAGAATCCACTATTTATGGAGGCTGGGAAAGAGGCTTGAGGCGGCAAAAGCTTAATGGACCAATCAGGGTGAAGCTGATGCATTAATGGACTAATAGGAGGAAGGAGGAAGGTGAGGCGATTTAGCCACCGTCTGAACGGTGCTAAACTTTTGGATTCCTTGGTTGCTTGATAGATGTAATTGGGTAGTAATTGCACTTGCCTCCCCTTGCTAATTAAGCTTGCACACTTTGCTCCCCTTGACTTTGCGTAATTTTGCACAAAAACCCTGTAAAACATCAAGTTTCACGCATTAACCCTAATTTACTCACTAACCCTAATTTCACGTATCTTGGTTGATTTAACCTAATTCTTTAACACAATTAACCAAATAATCTATTTCATTAACGCACTATTTTGGGTTAATCACACCTCCCAACCTAAGCATTACTAGTCCCCAGTAACAAAAATAAATAACATAACAAAATCACTTTCGTAGATTTCACGATTGCATTTAACATATGCAACAAGTCATTAAACCCCTAGGTGATTCCTAGTGGACGAGTTTTGTCTCGTGAAGGTTTTCAGTGAAATTACCTACAAACTTAAAAGGTTAGGATACAATAATTCATATTTTTCACAGATAAAATTAAATCATCATTCCTCTATATTGCCAAGATATCTCATTTCCCTGATCACTATAAGAGTAACACACATTAGTTGTAACACTATCCATATATTTTCAGAAAAACTCGTTAGTGTGTGTGTGTGTAGTGATTCCTTTCTTTCAAAAATCACTTAGGAAATATTACGACCCTTCACCTTGTTGTACAAGACTTAGCCTCAATGTCAATCCTCTCCTAGAAATCACTCAGCAAAGGACACACTCTCGTTATAGTAACTATCACTCAAAAATTACATGTGATAAGACTATTGTTATCAAAGAAAATAATTTTACATGCAATACATCAAAAGAATGGTTATTTTGAATAAAACTAGAATTTGGCATAATCTCATGAAGGAATATTAACATGGCATCAAACACATTATCAACATTCTCCCTTTTTCATGAATAGGCGGAGATCATACACATGCATGACTTATGGAATCAAAAAGGACTTTATTGGGGTTATAACATAGCCGTGGGTTTTGGGTTCAAGAAACGACGTCAAAGGTATTCAAAAAACTATCCTTCTTGAGTATTGTGGCACATGTCTTTTCTTATTTTCCAAAATTTCACATACATGGTATTCTCCATTCTTTCATTTTCAATTTCTTTCTCATTTTTCACTTTCTTGGCTATTTTCTTTCTTTCTTTCTTTCTTTGCTTTTTCTTTTTGCTTTCTTCCATAGAATTTTTCTTTCTTTGAACAGTAGTCACCATCTTCTTCTTTTTCCATTTTCTGCTTTTTCTTTTTTGTATCATACTGACTTTAAAAGAGGGTGCAAGAAAATTAGATAGCAAAGGTAGGTCAAATATATTTTTTTGTGGCTCGGTTATCATATGGGTTTTATGAAAAGAAATTATACTTTTAGGCTCAATCACGTCGAACTATGGATATAATTTTGTAAAAGAAATGACAAAAGCTCAAAATCAATCACAAATGGCCTAAGATCATTTTCCAGGAATCATACACCTGCATAATTCCGAATTAAAAATTTTAAGAAATATGTTAACCATGTCATTCAATGAATGCTAATCAAAACCAAACTAATGAGATTATTCAAAGAAATTTTTTGCTAAATCGAAAATTCTTACTTGAGTAAATGTGATATATCTCTCAAAGAAGGATTGGCTCAAAATCTGCAATTGGTTTACATCTCCACTATATATGTAAACTTAATAACGGAGTGTAATATTTCAGAAAGTTTTCAAAATAAGGAATTTTTACGTGCTCAAAGAAATGAGGTTTTATGAAAATATTAAGATAGTGCAAAACTAATCTATGAAAATCCCGTGCAATCAAGTTAAGAGTATTGCTGCTAAGCATAAGAATAATAACCTAATTGTTAACTTGAATCACATGAAATATGCATCCTAACTAAACAAAATTTAATCAAAATGATAAACCAACTAGATTAACTTAAAAACCAAATTCAAAACAACATTCAAAACATAAAACTGAAATGAAATGCATAAAATAAAAAGTTCAGGAAAGATAGTAGAAGTAATGTAGAATCTTCAAAGTCTCTGATCATGAAGTATATGGGCCTCCACCGTAATGTCCTCTAAGCAGCCTCAAAATCTTAGTCTGATTCTGCTTGTAGTCAATCATGCGTTGATCGAGCTATGTGATGCTAGTCCCTAGCTGCGTAATACTAGTCTCCAGCCCTAGTAGAATTTTTCGATCAGACCTATCATCAACCGGTATGTATGGATGCTCCTCTTGTGGTTGAGGCTCCTCTAGTGGGTGAAAATCTGCACCTCCTGGAAATGGTTCTGCATGTGGCACGGGTGGTACCACAAGCTACCCTCCAAGGCTCTTTCTCAATGAAATCTTGTCCAAACGTGCAAAATGCTCCACCGTTGGCCATGAGGGATCCGTGATCACTCATTTACTCCAACACAACTCAGATACTAACATAGAAAATGGGAGTGAGGTCTTCTTTACTTTCACAATTAACATCATTTGGTACATGATCAAGTTGGGAAAATCAATTGTATGTCCCATCCCAAAAGCATAGAGAAAATAGGCTCTCTCAGTGTATGTCTAATTTTTTTGGGACTGGGGCAACAAACTGTTCACATTTATCGAGTTTAAAATCTGATACTTGTTGGTCATGTCCCCTTGCTTGATATATTTATTTGGCCTACCCCATACATAATCTAGATTCTCCATCAATTCTATCTCTATCTCATTCATATTAGGCACTTTAGTGTAAGGATATTGCGGGTTTGGATGTCTCAAGATGGATTTAAATTTGCAATAGTGGTCGGTGTAACTTGAAACACCACCCCCCCAACATAAACTTGGAATTCCCTAGGCCCGATTTCTTTTGCATTACTCTAAAACTCACGGACTAGGCATTCATACGTAGGAGCAATAAACTTAACATAATTTAACCAACCCTGGGCAGCAAGATTCAGTCTTACTCCAATATGCTCAAAATCTTCATAAACAACAGACCTTTCACAAACAATGGTTTTGGAGAAAAAGTAATTGTCATACCAGACCTGTTGATCGATGTTCTCAAACATCACAACATTGTAAATATTCTGACCTTGGGGTTACTGCGGGGGTCCTTCGAATGGCGAAGATGATCCTCTCCTTGCCCGACTCGAAGAACCTCTTGTTCTCATTCTTATTTTTGGATCCATTTTTCTTTGATTTTTCTCTTGATTTGAGCTTTCAACAAATTCTGATCGATAAGAACCTATAAAATAGTATGGGTAAGTGTTTAATCAAAAAAGAATTGAAGAAAAATTGACAGGTGAAGCGAATATGAGGAGAGAAGGTCCAAGAAGAGGCTGGAATTCCTATTTTTTCTGCGAGGGAGATGCTGGAACTGAATAGTTTCATGCCCCTAGTTTTTTTTATATAGGCAGTACCATCCGGACGCCACCACCACCTTCCGGACAGTGGGATCCTTCTGTTTTTTGCTTGTTGCCTACAGGCTGCTGACTGCTAATCTTCTGTTGTTTTTCTACTTCAGTTATTTTCCTGCAATTTCAAATATCAATTTAATTCCAAAATTACTCATTAAACTACAAACATTCTACAATTGACTAATGATCTATTTACACAAATCTAAATTAATGCATTCATTGATCGCAATTGATTTTAATTAGAATCTTCTAAATTAACAACATCAGTGACCCGATTAATCTCAAGTCTCACATATATTGAAAACATGGGTTTGAAAAATTTTAAAAATTGTGAAAATTTTTGAAAATTGGCTTGAATTTGACTTGCTGTCTGGTTCTTTAACGTCTGTCAATCACAAAGACGAATATGGATTGTTCTCTACCCCCAACCTAAATTTCACATTTTGCCTCAATTTATAGCATAATGAAATAGAATTATAGACAATTGCTAATAAGATCTGGTGGTGAGACAAATCCGTAGTGCAAAAACCTAATCTGTAAGACAAACAACAAACGATTAGTACTACTATTTACAATCAAACACTTATAAAAACTTTTCAAAGCACATACATTGATTCCATCAACTAAATGGAACTCACGTCTTGAACAAATCCATCATGACACGGCTTAAGCCTTTGACCATTTACTTTGAAAACATTTTCAGATAAGGGGTTCTCAATTTCAATTGTCCCATGTTCAAAAACTTGTTTAACAAAGTAGGGGACTATCCATCTCGATCTTAACTTACCAGGAAATAAACGGAGTCTTGAATTATATAACAGGACTTTCTGAGAAGTTTCAAAAGACTTCCACACAATATTCTTCTCATGAAAAATTTTCATTATGGATTTGTCAATCTTAGCATTCTTATATGCTTCATTCCTCAATTCTTTTAATTCATTAATCTGAAGTTTACGGGATATACTTGCTTTTTCAATATCAAATTTCATCATTTTAATTGCCCAGTATGCTCGATATTCCAATTCCACAGACAAGTGACATGATTTACCATAAATTAACCGATAAGGAGACATTCTCAAAATAGTTTTGTATGCAATACGGTAAGCCCAAAGTGCATCAGTCAATCTCAAATTCCAATTCTTGTTGTTCAGATTTATTATTTTTTTCTAAAATTTATTTTATCTCCCTATTGGCCAATTCTACTTGTCCATTTTTCTGGGGATGATAAGGAGCGGATATTTTGTGAGAAATCAAATATTTTTTCACAAAGTTTTCAAAAAATTTATTGCAAAAAGTGTTCCCTCGTCACTGATAGTGGCTTTGGGAATTTCAAATCTGGACAAAATATTTTCTTTTAAAAATTGTGCAGTGATCATTATTTCGACACAGGATTGCTTCTACCCATTTAAAAGCATAATCAATGGCAACCAAAATGTACAGCTACCCAAAGGATAGGAGAAATGGTCTCATAAAATCGATGCCCCAACAATCAAAAATTTTAATGACTAAAATAAGGTTTAAAGACATCATTTTTCTTTTTGAAATATTCTACATTCTTTGACATCTGTCACAATTTAGACAAAAGACATGCACATCTTTAAAAAAAGTGGGTCAATAAAATCCACACTACAAAATTTTAGAAGCAGTTTTCTTTGAAGAAAAATGTCATCCACAAGCTTCAGAATGGCAAAATAAGATGATCTAACTGATTTCATGATTGGGTATTATTTGGTCTTTACAATACTTAAACACATAGAGATCTTCCCAAAAAAATTGCGTACCCCTTCCAAAAATTTCTTTCTGCGAAAGTTTCTTTGATTGGCATTGATTCTTCCTTCGTATCATAAGTCAGCCTTGACAAATGATCAGCTACCATAATTTCAACTCCCTTCTTGTCTTTGATGATCATATCAAATTCTTGAAGCAATAGTATCCAACGTAGGAGACATGGTTTAGCATCCTTCTTGGTGAGTAAGTATCTCAAGGCTACATGATCAATAAACACAACGATTGAGGATCCAACTAAATATGAAAGAAATTTATCTAAAGCAAACACAACAGCAATCAATTCTTTTTCTGTTGTAGAATAATTCATTTGTGCATCATTCAAAGTCTTGCTTGCATAATAAATCACATTTGGTTTCTTATCTTTTCTCTAGCCTAAAACGGCTCCTACTACATAATCACTGACATCACTTATTAACTCAAAAGGTAAGGACCAGTCAGGAGGTTGCATAATTGGTGCAGAAATAAGCATGCTTTTCAGTCTATCAAAATCTAATTGACATGCATTATTCCAATCAAATGGTACATCCTAACATAGAAGATTACATATAGGCCTGGATATTGGACTTAAATCTTTAATAAATCTTCTGTAGAATACCACATGATCTAGAAAGGATTGGATATCTTTTACGTTCTTTGGTGGCGGGAGATTGGATATCAAATCAATTTTAGACTTATCAACTTCAATTCCCTCAACATAAACTACATGGCCTAAAATAATACCCTGTGTGACCATAAAATGACATTTTTTTCCCAATTCAACACAATATTTGTCTCTTCCCATCGGGTAATAACTTTTTCAAGATTTTTTGAACACAATTCAAATGAATCACTATCTACCAAAAAATCATCAATGAAAACTTATAAAAATCACTCCACCATATCACTGAAAATACTTAACATACAATGCTGAAAAGTAGCTGAAACATTACACAATCCAAAAGGCATTCTTATATAGGCAAAAGTGCCTAAAGGACATGTAAAAGTGGTTTTCTCTTGATTATCAATTGCAATTTCAATCTAATTACAACCAAATTATCCATCTAAGAAACAATAATATGCAGGACCAATTATTCTTTCTAAGACTTGATCTAAGAAAGGTAGGGAAAAATGATCTTTTTTGGGGAATGAATTCAACTTTCGATAGTCAATACACATGCACCAACCAGTGACTATACGCATAGGGCCTAATTCATTTTCTTGATTTTGTATGACAGTAACACTAGATTTTTTTTGGCACTACCTGTATGGGACTGACCCATTTACTATCAAATATAGGATATATGATATCAACATCTAATAGTTTAAGTACTTCAGCCCTGACTATTTCTTTCAAATGCAGATTCAATCTTCTTTGTGACTGTCGGGATGGTTAAGAATCTTCTTCTAAGTATATGCAATGAGTTCATATAAGAGGACGTATTCCCTTTATATCTACTATTGACCAACCAATAGCACTTTAGTGATTCTTTATGACTTCTTTCAAATTTCTTTTCTTGGACTTCTAAAAGCTTTGAAGATATTATCACTAGATGAGTTTCATCCTCCCCCAAGAAGACATATTTCAAGTCAATCGAGAGATGTTTCCATTCTGGCTTAATAACTTCAACACTGGACTTTACAGACTTGGGTTCAGTAGGCAATAATTTTTCAAATTTTAGACTCCATGCTTCAATGACTGACATATCTACAGACTCATTATTATGTACAGACTGTAATGCATGTGACTTCTTATTTGTACACTCTTTTTCAAACAGAATTTGAGTTAGCAACTTGGCCCAATTTACTTCAATCATCACTTCCTCTTCCCTTGGCTGTTTTGCCATGTTAAACACATTCAATTCCAAAATCATGTTTCCAAATGAAAATTTCATGATTTCATTCCTACAATTAATCAATGCATTTGATGTAGCAATGAATGGTCAACCTAGAATGACAAATATGTATGTAGAAGCATGCAGAACTAGCTGTGTATCTAAAACAATGAAATCCACTAGGAAATAGAACTTATCAACTTGCACTAACATATCCTCCACAACTCTTCGTGGGGTTTTCATAGATCGGTCTACCAATTGCAATATGACATTGGTGGGTTTTAACTCACCCAACCCTAACTGTTTATAGACCGAATATGGAAGCAAATTGAGACTAGCTCCCAGATCAAGCAGAGCTTGCTCAATTTGGAAATTTTCAATTATGCACAAAGTTGTAGGACTTCCAGGATCTTTGTACTTAAGAGGGGCCTTGTGTTGGATGATAACAATAACCTGCTCAATTAAAAATATTTTTTTTGTACATTGATCTTTCTTTTGACTATGCAAAGGTCTTTCAAAAATTTGGCATAAGATGAGACTTGTTTGATTGCATCCAACAGGGGGATGTTAATTTTTACTTGCTTAAACAACTCAAAGATTTCAGAATGATTGGTTGGAGATTTAGGTTTCTTGAATACTTGAGGAAAAGGTAACAGAATAGGACATGAAGGTTCTTTTTCATTTGGCAGTTCTGGTTCCTTTTCAGTTACAGGTTCAGGCTCAATTGATTCATTCACTTGGATCAACTCAGATTTTGGATTAGGAATTAGCTTATCTTTAATGGTTTTTTCTATCACCTTACCACTTCTCAACGTGGTAATTGCTTGGACCTGACTCAAAGATGGTTCGGAAGACACAAAATTAGCCTGGTTTTGACTCTGTGGGGGTTTTGGTTAAGATGGCAATTTTTCCTTCTTTGATGTGCTCAAGGACTGGGTTAATTTGGCTAAATGACTCTTGATATCTTCAATACTCTGTGAAGTTTGTTCTTTGAAATCATTAAATGCATGGGTGTGCTAAATATTGAAACTCATTTGAATTAGAATAAACTGGTTCATAACATCCTCTAGACTCCTTTTATGTGGGGGTTGATATAGCTAATATGACTGTTGAGTCTGTGGTTGACCTGAGGGTGGACCTGGTTGTTGACTCATAGGTTGTGTATTTTTTCAACTGAAATTCAGGTGATTCCGCCACCCTGGGTTATAGGTTTCAATTTAAGGGTTGGAATAGGGCTTGTTAAAGTTCAAAATGGCATTGGATTGTTCCATCAAGACCTCTTTGAATGCTCGAATGGTTGAACATTTCTCCGTGGGATGTCCTGACAATGCACAGATTTCACATGACTGCTCAGTGGTAGACACTACAGACACTCTCTTCATTTTTTTCATTTCTAAAGCTTCAAGCTTTCGGGACAAAGTTGTCATTCTAGCCCTTAGGCCATCATCCTCTTTTAACAGATACTTCCCTCCTTGGGATGTAGATGGCTTGGTATCAACAATGTTTGGAGAGGCTAAGTCCCACATATGGGAACTCTCAAAAATGATATCAAAGAACTCGAATGCCTCCTCGGGACTCCTACTTATAAATTCTCCTTGTGCCATCATTTCAACAAACTGACGCAGTGCAAATGGGAGGGCATCATAGAAAAAACCTACGAGAGTCCAACTCTCAAATGCATGATGCGGGCAAGCTTGAAAAAGATCCTTAAATCTCTCTCAACATTGAAAAAATTTCCCCTCCTTTTACAAAAAAAATCATAATTTGACATCTCAATGCATTAGTGCGATGTATAGGAAAACATATTTTGAAAAATTCAATTTGTAAAACTTACCAACTTGAAATAAATTGAGCTTTTAAAGAATTTATCCACTGTTCAGCTTTGTCCTTCAAAGTGAAAGGAAAAAGTTCCAACCGGGTCATTTCAGAATTATCTTACAAAACACCACATACTTCCTCAAATTCTTCAACATGCAAGTACGGGTTGTCAGACTCCAGACCATGAAACTGTGGTAACAATTGTATTGTCCCTACCTTAATGTTAAAATCTGAAGCATTTGTGGGAAAAGTAAAACATGCCAGAACACTAGTGCACTCGGGATGCAAATATTCTCTTAATGGTCAGACATTCTGAACTACCTCTTGTTCCCGTTGATTATTGTGAGTCATACTTAACTCAAATGATGCTTGTGAAGAAGATGAAGATGATGGAGATGAAGTATTAGACTGATTTACAAACACTAGTGATGACTTAATAGACATAAACAATGAAAATGCAACAAAAAGTAAATATACATATAATACAAACTAGACAACTTCTCTGTTCTTTTTGAAATCACCGCAACTCCCTGGCAACGGCGCCAAAAAATGCTTGATCGACCACCAGAATAGTTTCGTCCACCCAAGTACAAGTGGCCAAATTGTAATATAATTCTCAGTTTAAGTCCGAGGTCGAACCCATAGGGAACTAAATATTGGAAATCAAAACAGAAACAATGAAGTTATTACAGATCCAAAATGTAATGAAATTTCTTGTGGTGTGAGCTTAGAAAATTTTAAAATAACACTTAATTAAAACTGTGACCATGCAATAATTAAAAGGTACCCTTCAGCTCGGGGATTCCACATGCATTATATTGGTTCAGTTATTGGAAATGTCACCTTACAACAATTAACCCCTATTTTACTGGAAATTCATCCAGTAGGTATGATGTATATTGAACCGTATCCAGCAACTGATTAGGTTAGCCGATAAATATATTTCCATGCAACAATCAAATAATACAAGTAAACCAGAAGGCAAGTCATTCATGAGGAATACTTGAATTATTTAATTGGCATCTCTGTACCATGCATCAGTTAAAAAAACTATAGTAAACCAGAAGGCAAGCCATTCAAGAAGAATACTACAATTATTCAATCAACAGGTTGATGATTCTCTAATGACGAGATTTTGGTTTATGCATTGAATCAAAAGCATTGGCTATGCTGAGACTTAATCCGTCTATAACCAATCTATCAACTGTTACATAAAGCTCAATCACGTACATCACTGTATCATGCATGAAGTACATAATTAGTAAAGATAGTATGGTATATAACATTAGGTACCACTCGGTGTTCATAACCATGAGGATATTATAAGAGCAATGCTACATGGACTTAAAAACTAGACTTAATAATCTCAACCATTGATTTTACTGTGGGTCCCAGCATTTATTAAAATCCACTACCTATTCAATGGTTGAGATTATCAATTCTAATTTTTAAGTTTATCTAACATTACTCATATTGTAAATATAACCATCTATCAATAAGAGAGGTATATATAATATTAAAGCATAGTTAAAACATTGACATTTCCATAGCTTAAACAATATCGTACATAGTTCACCCTTCACTGATGGGTATAAGTGGATCACTCACACCTCATTGCTATAGACGAGTAAGAGGTGCGATATAGTTCCATTGCAAACAAACAAAATACAAAACAATCCTTCCTCGAGGAATAGTTGAAACAGCACCACTCTTATCACCGGTTAGGGCATAAAAGTGAGAAAGGTTCAACCCTCCAAGTAAAAAGGAATAACATAAATGTGGAAGAAAGAAATTCTCACTAGAAAGTTGGCTAAAGTCGTTCGACAGGGCTCCACTTCATTGTTTCTCTCTCTCTCTCTCATTAACTCTATGGACTTTTTGGCAAAGGTCTAACTCTCTAAACTTACCTCCACTCTCTCTAGGGAAGAATCTCACAGACCCTTGGAAATGAAGTTGGAAGCCGCTATTTATAGAGGCTGGGAAAGGAGCTTGAGATGGCAGAAGCTGAATGAAATAATCAGAGTGAAATTGCTGCATTAATGGACCAATAGGAGGAAGGTGAGGCAGTTAGCCACCGTTCGGAAGGTGCTAAACCTCTAGATTCCTTGGTTTCTTGATTGATGTAATTGGGTTGTAATTTCACTTGCCTCCCCTTGATAATTAAGCTTGCACACTTTGCTCCACTTGATTTTGCATAATTCCGCACAAAAACCTTGAAAACATCAAGTTTCACGCATTAACCCTAATTTACACACTAACCCTAATTTCACGTATCTTGGTTGATTTAACCTAATTCTTTAATACAATTAAACAAGTAATCTATTTCATTAACGCACTATTTAGGGTTAATCAAATAGCGTACTCGGTGACAAGTCTATGGTATATGAAAAGCCCACAACCATGTCCGCACTCAACTTAGTCAAACCAAACACTTTACACTACGAGGAAGAATGAAATAGAGTCGATTTCACATACCCAAGAGGAAGTCCCTCTTGGATTAGCCAACTAAAGGTTTAGCTATCCATGGTAAAAGAAAAAACAAACATCAAGTAGAGAAACATGGTAGTGAAATCAAACATGAACTTGTATTAATGTAAAAAAGAGTTTAAACTACAAAAAAAAAAAAAATACATTCATTTCCAAAATGTAAAGCTTGAAAGGAACAAAATCCAAATGTAGAAATGAACCACAAGAAACTTAACTAAACTTAATTACAACTTGATTAAAAGAGATTAAAGTGCAGGAGGGAAAGATTACATGTAAATGCAGCTTATTACAATGAAAATGGTGAAGGAAAATGTAAAACCCAACTTTCTCTCTCTAGAACTTTATCTTCTTCCTTGGACCTTCTCTCTCTAAACGCTTGATAATCTGAAATTGCATGTAAGAAGTGTATATTTTCGTTCATCCCCCTCTTTCTTAGCATAAGTGGCTGATTTGGAGTGTTTGGAGAAAGGTTGTCCACAAAAGCTTCCAAAATCAGTCAAAGTATGGTCTCCCATGCTTTGTCTAAACGCTCCCTCTCTCTACATTGGCCACCCACTCCCCCATGCTTAAAATTTGAATGTAGGGGTTATGAGGTCATAATGGAGTGTTAGAAATGTCAGAACATGGAATAGATAACAAAAGGTGGGTCCCCATAGTTGGTGGAGTCGTTTGGAGAAGAATCTGAGTTTTATGGGTAGCTGGTACCAATAGGTCGACCTTCCTCGTTGTTGAGTCAGTAAATGACAGGTGGGAGGTACCGGTAGCTCATTTTTAGTAGGGTCTAGTACCAGTAGCTCAGGTAGGGAGGTACCAGTAGCTACTTTCCAGAAACATTCCAGCCAGCTGAGTTCCAAAGACCAAGTACCAGTAGCTAGATGAGCTGGTACCATTAGCTCGTTTCCAGAGAGCTTAGGTACCGGTAGCTCGTCAGGTTGGTACCGATGGTTCTTCTTCTTTTTTGATATGTCGCTGATATGGCCTTAGGTAGGGGAAACAAGTGCAACCAAAAACCTTGAGAAAGGTATAATTAGTTTGTTTATCGAATAGCTTTTCTAATGGTGACTTATTGTCAAGTAGCTTAGATGGAAGTCAATTGATACGATAGATGTAGAGTCAAAAGCGAAATCCCAAAAATGGTGTGGAACTGAAGAATGAGCCAATAATGCCAATCTCGTTTCAACAATATGTAGATGTTTTCTTTTGGTTGCCCTATTCTATCATTGAAGATGGAAGATTTCTCTTTATGTATTTGCTTTGCTCATGTGTACAGTATATAAAGATCAAATTGCTTACAAGATAAAGTTTAGTTAGTTGAGGAAATTGCTACTTGAATTGGTCCCTATCGAATCAGAACATTTGAATTCCAAAGAATTGCTATCCAATCCTTATCTCTAACACACTAAAATCTACCATCTTTATCGGTGCAACAATTATCAACAATTTTATTTATATTTAATTTGTTGATGTAATCATTCATAACTATTAGATTGACAATGAATGACAATATTTATTAGAGTCTGCTATCAATTCAACAGTTATAGTGAATTAGATCAATAAATTATGTTCAAATAGTATTTTTAAACGATTATTTGTGTGTTGCCTCACTATAATGAAGGGTGGCCAATTGAGGATGAAATAGCTTTTTTCAGAAAAAATAAAAAATAAAGGTAAAAATAGATAAGCTTTTCCCAATGTACCGTAATCAATAAGGATAATATAATTGGATTCACTCAACGCTTTCACGTTGGTTATGGTTATCAAACTGTTTTTAAGAATTTGGATGGGTACCGTTTTATTTTTCTGTAATTTTGAAAAATATTACAGAAAAATGAACAAATAGACAAAATGAGTAATATAATTGACTACAACAAGCATTTCTTGGAATTACCTTACTGGGACAAGATCATGAACTTCTTTATACCTCTACTCAGAGCTAGAAATTTTTTGTAGTGGGAGTAAACTAAAACTCAATAATAAATTAAAATCTAACACTATATTATTTTCACAAAAAAAAAATTAATATTTTTTTATAAAGATAATTTCATTAAAAGAGCATCACTAAGAGACATAACTCATTTGGGATGTTGACATTGACCATTTGGTAGATATGTGCTTAGAATTTCATCCCAATTAATAGAATGACAAACCGAAATTTTAATTTTTAGTATAGGATCCACTCAAAAAACTTCTAAGTTCACTACGAGTTATATTAGAACAACAATGTCACATACCATCACCACGATCATCGCTTTCTTCAGCAGGAGGCAATTGTTCCATGTTGATTTTGTTATAAGAAATTTATTTTTAGTTGATACAGAATTTGTTTAGTTGAACTCTTTAACAAACAATTTATCAACAGCATAAATAACCAAAACAATCAAATAAATACAAACAATCGATGCAAGTCACGACTTTGCAGAGATAACATTCCAAATATTTTAGTTTAAATTTCATACAGAATAAGGAGAAAACTCAGTGTGTGGTGGTAAGAAAAACTCTTAACTACATTTTTTCAGAAATGTATTTTTTCCTCAATAACCTTATTTTCAGTTTGACTCTAACATGATAAATAGAGAGAATAGGTGTGATGCTAACATCTGGAAATTGTAGAACACAAGATGCATCACTTTGCAGGGGCGGAGCCACCCTGGTCCAGGGTGGGCACGTGCCCCCCTTAATTTTATTTTATTTTTTAATATTAGATATATATTTTTTAAAATAATATTTAATTGTGCCCACCCTTAAACTTTTTTTTACATTATATTTATAAAAATAAAATTTAGACATATTTAATTGTATCCACCTTATTATTGTGTTATTGTGATATCATTTAGAATAGACGATTACTTAAATAATAATTAATTTTTAAATAATGTTATTAGAACTAATATATTATAATATTAAATCTAATAGTGAATCCCTACATTTAATAACGTTTACTATCCATTCAATAGTCACAAACCATTGTGTTTCTACCAATTAAGTTTTGAACTTTTTTTTCTGGTTAAGATATAAAATTAAATTTCGAATTAGATGCAATTACTATTATTCTTAAATTTTTAGATACAGACATATCTGAATAATTATTAGACATGTCGCAATTATTTTTTTAAATTATAAGATTATTTTGTTATTGTATAGAAATGAGCGTCATTATGTAATAAATTACAGGGTAATAAATGAGAGACTGTTATTACCATTTTGTATATATATAAAAAAAAATATTTATTGATATCATTGATTTGTAATTCTTTTAAATGATAAACAATAATCAAATTCAATTATAAAATGATAATAATTAGTCTCATGCAAAATTTTAATTAATTTATTTTTATTTTTTGTTTGTTTGTTCATTTCATGCAAATCATTTTTTAACCCTTTTATGTTTAATGAATTTTTACTCATAATTATAGTAAATATGAATTTATGAACATATGTGGTCAATTGAAAAAAAATAAAAAAAAATTATTTAAATCTAATTTGATGACATAATTCAACGCACCCCTTTGATTGAAAGTAAACTTCATCTAATATTGAAATTTACTATTAAAATAACAGTTACATTGAATTAAGTCTATAACATTGATAAAAAAAATATTAAAATTTATTAATGTACCCACCCTAAAGTATCTTTCTGGCTCCCCTGCTTTGCAGGAACATTAAAACTTGGCTTCAACTTTCAGTAGAAGAATCTGTAGTAAATTGCATTGCAGAGAGTGTAATTACAACAATCGTTTTATATTTAGTGGAATCTACCGAATCATACATTTCACTTTAAGAATATAAGCTTATTATTTTCTTTACTTTTGTTGACAGATCCGATCTCTCCAAAGATTCTGCCGATCTGAATCTCAAGTCAACGGCGACAAAGAGTTATGCATCCAACGTCGCAAAATTAGATGTCGAATCTATAGAATAATTTGGAGGAGAGAGAGAAGAAAATAATTTAGAAAGAGAAAGAGAGTGTCGTGGCGGTGCTAGGGTTTGGAGTCTTCAGATTCAAATTGAATCATCTTGACGAGAAAGACTGTAAAGCTATGTTGGATGACTCTTGATTGGGCAAAGTGCATGACCCAAAGGGTAATATATCATATTAAAAAAAATAAAAAATTAGTTTGGATCTCTCGACTTAAAAGTTTAACTGAGTTGAACCTCACACCTTAAAAAGTATAAACGTTGACTTATTTATCAATTAAGTATCAATTTTGTAGTTTTCAACAATTTAAGAATCAGGGAAAGAGGGGAATATGGAATGGGGATATACATTCTTTGCATCACATATGTTAGTGTTGTATTATTATCAAATGAAAGGAAATAATAGAAGAAAAAAAAATGAAGTGAAACAGGCAAATCTACTGCACATACTGATTCTAATAGAAGCAAGAATATTCGCTTTCCCATGACACTATTCATTGAATTCGGATTCTATCAATTTTAGATTTCTTTTATTTTTGTCAATTTCACTCTACACCAATAATTAGGGATTACAAATGAAATGAGTAAGTGGCTCCATTATTCAAAGACGGATGATTAAAATTAAGAAAAATTTGAAAAAAAAAAAAACTCAAGTTGATCCCAACCCTTACCCATTCAAGAATATTGGCACAATATAGTCATGCACCACGATTACAAGCACATCCACCAGGACAACCACCCAGATACAGAGCCCCCTCTCGCGAGTAAATTATGGGTCTAATGGAGACAACATATTATTAATATCACCGGTGTCACTAATCAATTATAAAAAGATAAATTTTACTGACATCCTTTACATTTAAGTCATATTTCACAAACACCCTCTCTAGTTTTTAAAATATCATTATACTAAATTCCTCTTACTAGAACTCTCATTTTACTCAATTACCCTTACTCAAATTAATGCAAAAATAAAACATTAAATTGACATTTAATTTTTTTAATTTAATAATCAATTTTCATCCAATTAATATTTAATTTTATCAAATTAACAACAAATTAATATTCAATTTCATCAAATTAGCACCAAATTAATACAAGATTTTACCAAATAAACATGAAATTGATCTTAAATTTTATAAAATTATCATTTTAGTTCAGCAAACTAATTTTCAATCTCATCAAATAGATATTCAATTTTATAGAATTAACACCAAATCAATATTTAATTTCATCAAATTAACTCCAAATTAACATTTAGTTTAATCAATTTAACATCCAATTTATCAAATTACCATCATTTTTTTTTGATTGAATTTCAAAAATAACATTCAATTTTATCAAATCAATACCAAATGGTCATTCAATGTTATAAAATTAACCTTCAATTTTTTGAATTTAATATTTAGTTTTATCAAATTAATATTATTTTTTAAAATTAACACTAAAATAGAATTTTGTTTTATACATTTTTAAAGGAAATATTCTATTTAATCTAATTAGCATTTAATTTAATTCAATTAATATTTAAAGGATGTTTGCTACTAATTTAAATTTATTTTATATGGTCAATGATAAATTTGACAATTCATAAAAGAATAAACTATCACCTCACACCACGGGTAATTTGTGAAACATGCATATAAATTACAGGGGTCTATAGTGATATTTCAAAAATTATAGGAGATGTAAATGAAATATAACTTAAATCCAGGGAGTGCCAATAAAATTTACCCAATATAAAATAACAAATAAGATTAGTGAACCTTGCTAGTTCAACGTGGCTGTTGTTAGATAATGTGATTATTAATACTTATTTAAACAGTAAAACTCACTTATTTTCTTAAAAATTGTAATTAATATACAATTATATTATGTAATGGAGTAAAGCTAAAAAATAAACAAGGGGTCAAAGTCATTCATAATAGAAAATAAATTTTATAATCAAAATTTATGTTCTATTATACAATTTATTGAAATAAAAATCTAATTTTTTCTAAAAAAATCATAATTAGTATACAATTATACTATCTATTGAAATGAAATAAAAAAATCAAACAATGAGTCAAATTGTAATAGATACAATATCTTCTAACTTTAATTGGAATAATTTAGTAGTCTAATTTGGTTGTTTAAACGACCAAATTAAATTCCAATAGAAAGTGTAATTGTATATTAATTATGATTTTTTTAAGAAAAAAATAAATTTTTATTTTTGATTTTATTTCAATAAATGTCATAATAGAATATGAATTTTGTTTGTAAAATTTAAAATATTTAATATTCTATATTTAATTGAAAATTTTTCGTTTAAATATAATATTTTAAACTTAAGGGTTTAACTATTACATGTTTATAAACTTCAAAAAATGTGAGTATAATTTAATAACAGATATACTAATAGACATTAACGACAAGAATTTAAGTATTACGCACTTGTATACTTCAGGGGGTTAGTATATAATATATTAAATGTCAAGAAATTTGGTTAATTAAGTAATAAACCTAAAAAGTCTTAATGATTAAGTATCAAATTTGAACAGTGCAAAAGTAATTTTTCCTATTTTATTTGATATATCACCAAGTAGTGGCGTCATTTGATTTGTCACGTTTACGTTGAGTATTTTCTCTCCTCTAGGGTTGCCTTTTTTTAACAACTTTTTTTAACAAACAGAGCCAAATCCGTGACCTATAGAAAAAGCAAAAAAAACTCTCTCTCTCTTACTTTCCTTTCCTCTAGCTTGTAAATACAGTTGCACGAAAATATATTCGGCACAAGTAACGCTGCATAAACTTAAAAAATAAATTTAAAAAATAGATTTGATAATCTCAATTATTGATTTTACTGTGAGTCTAAAATTTATTGAGACCCACTATCTATTCAATGGTTGAGATTATATCAAATCTAATTTTTAAATCTATTTAACATTACTCATTCAGTATTTGGTAGATACAAAACTGTCATTGACAGCTGATATTCAGCACCAATCAAGAAATATCACTTTAATCGTAGGTAGTAGAAAGAGAAAAATTGAATAAAAGTCTACCTTAAGGTAACATCTCTTGATTAGTGTTGAATATCAATTATTAATGACAATCTGATACCTGTCAAGTACAAAATATGAGTTGACATCTCTTAATATGAGTTGACATCTCTTAGAAATATCAATCACAACTTAATACCTGCCCATTACTGAATATTTTCTCGTGCCAATTGTATTTATAAGTGAATATTTTCTCCAATTGCACCTACTCTTGCTTCTCCAACCCAACAATTTTTTGCTTCCTGGACTTCCCTTTCTGTACCTGAAACCCTTTACCTCCAAGATACAAACAGAGAAGAGAGCGAGGGTAAAAAACTTAGAAATGAGAACTGCTGGCACCATACACCCCACATCAACAATGACAGTAACTGCATCAACGGCAACATCAAAGGCCACATTCTCGCCACCGGCGACCATCCAACGATCACAGTGGCACTCTCCGGTGCCGTACCTCTTCGGTGGTCTGGCGGCGATGCTGGGTATGATAGCCTTTGCTCTTCTGATCCTTGCTTGCTCTTATTGGAAACGCTCCCGCCATTCGAACAACCATGAAAATGGTGACCGAGATGTAGAAGCTGGTGAGGAAAACTCTGAAAACACAGCCAAGGCCTTGCCTGATTTTGAAGAGAAGATTGTGGTCATAATGGCCGGAGATGTGAAGCCAACGTTCTTGGCCACACCCATTTCTAGCAGAGCCTCTTCTTTTGGAGATGGTAATTGTTGTAAGAGCGAGAACAAGGTGACGGAGAAATCCGAAACAGCTGAGAAGCCAAAAGAAGAGATCGGTGGTCATGAGCCAACACCGCCAGCGGCGGCGGCAGCTCCACCACCAACAACAACAGAAAACAGAGAGACTGGTGAGACTCATGCAAGCCAAGAACAAAACCAGTGAGCTGCAGTTGCTTTGCTAGATATATTAGAGAGAGAGAGAGAGGGAGGGAGAGAGAGAAGAGAATTTTGTTTTTTTTTCTCATTTTTAATTATTTTTTCATTCTGTTTTGGTTCTTATGACCCGGGAAAATGTAAACTTTGCTGAGATGAAACAGATATAACAGAGTTTCTGTTTCCAACAACTAAAGACTTTTTATTGCAACAGTAATTATTTTGCTATGTTCTTCTTAATTCATCTAGAACAAAGAATTGGTATTAGGGGTGTTTATAAGTGGAGATTTCTCCTTGGCTTCCAGATCCATCAGTGTATCAATTGAACGTCCAGCTTTTTTCCATTTTGTCATTTTTTTTATCTAAAAGGCAAGAAACTAAGATCATTGTCATTTATATAAAGTGATATATTTATTCTGTGCATTAGACTATGCATGCTCTAGCATGAATATTAATTTTTAGACTTCAAAGAGGATAATGCTTATACAAGTAATCATTAATTAATTTTTCTAGACGAGAATAAAGTAAAGAAGATGGTGAGGTATATATTCTTAATAAATGGGGGCTCTTCAAAATTCTTCATGATGTGATAGCCGGAAAATGGGTACCGGTGGCCGGCGACGGTGGAGACTGTAGAGCATTGAAAAGGGCCACGATAGAGATGGGTGAGGTCAGCATTGCTTTTCTTGGGATGCAAGGTGGATTATTCGTGGCATAGTGTTACTTGGTGAGGGTGGTTTTGGAAAGCAACGTGGGAACTTGGGCTGGGCTTTTGCTGGTGAGTTGTCGGTGCTATGCGGCGACGCGAACCTGTTTAGCTCTTGAATGCAACTGCTTTCTTATTTATTAGAGCATCTTAAAAAGACTTGACGATTGAACACAAAAAAAAATTTAATATTGTATTCTTATAATTTTTATACATTATTTTATTACTAAAAATTTTATTATTTTTATGAATATTTTTAATACTGTTGTGAAAATAATTTTTATTACTTTTTTCGGTATAAAAATAATTTCCACACTTGCGGGTGATTTATCATAATTATGGATGATTTTACCACTATTATGTGTGTTTGTATTACTGATGTGATAATTATTTTTAACACTTTTTTTTGATACCACAATATTGATAAAAATACTCATAAATATAATAAATATTGGTATGGTACCCATTTTTTTGAAGTATAGTAGACAAATCCACTTTCAAATAGAAAGTGTTTGGTAAAAATTTGAAAAACAATTTTAATAGGCTTTCCATTCTAATATATGCTGTGCACTCACGTAGTGCCCCAGCTGCCCGCACCTAAGATACGCACCCCAATTTTCACTTATTATTCTTGGAAGAGCACTCTAATATTGCTTTTGTCTTCCTTTTAAATGAAATTTGGATGAAGAGGTGAACAAAAATATATTCCTAGGATTAGGATCTACATTTTTGCCTAGACATGCTTAGTTTGTTCATTTCCTATACACAAACGCCTTATCATACACCTTTGTATTAAGGAAATAAGGAAGGATTATGCTCAATGCAGTGGCAAAGCTAAACTCACCCCCATCATCTTTTGAAATTGATATCATTCATGATCCGACTAAGATTATCGGCATCATAGCTTTCATGCCAAGAGCCTCTAGTTGATGACCTTCATATTTAAATTATAAAATAAATAATTTATAGGTATCGTCTTTTAATTCATCAATAATATAAAAGAGGGTGAGTTTTAACTCTCCAATTGTAAAAAGTCTATTAGAGAATTTTTAAAAAATTGACTTTTTAAAACAGGGAATTGAGTAAGAGAGCCTGAAAGAGATGCTCTTAAGTTTAAATAACATTGCTTGCTAAATAAATGACAAACATGTAGTATGCATGTTTTAGTTTCTTTTGTGTGACACTTCAAAAATGCTATTTAAAATAACCTTTTTAAAAAGCATTCTTTAGAGTGAAGTTTTTATAATGCGAGTTTCATAAATTTGGTGCTGATTGTATCAATTTGGTTAATTTGATTCTTGAAATATTCAATTCGTGGTTAAATAGTTCTTACATTAACCATCCATCAAGTTTTTTTTATGAAGTGACCATTTGTTATTCCTTTAAATAGTATCACATGACTAACATGTGATTATTTCCGCTATAAATTTAATAAAACGTCTGTGTAAAGACTATTTAAATATATATTGAATATTTTATAGACTAAATTGATATAATAAGGACCAAATTGGTAAAAAAAAAATGCACATATATCTATATCTATACTACATATAAATGTCATCATTTGTAAAAAAAAATGCTTTTCTAATTTATTCTTAAGTTTTACCATAAAGTCAATTATAACACCCATATACTTATTAATATCATCATTTTTCCTTCTACGTCCTATTAGCTTACAAATTTTATTTAAATCAAAACTCTACTTATCAGATAGCATTAGGTCTCTAATTGTTCACTTATTCTTATAAAGTTAAATCATATAAAATAAACGTACATAAATAACATGATTCAAAATTTTATTAATATATGGTTGTCAAATTGGATTTTACAATCAAATATGTCATATTTAATTTTTTAAGTACACATCAATATCATAATATTAATATAAATAATAGTAAATCTAAAATATAATTAGATATCCAAATATTCAAGAATAATAATTTTTAAGCTCCACTATAAACAACAAAGAAAATGTCTAATGGGCTAGAGAGATACCCAAAAAAAAAATTAGGTACTCCAAGAAAAGTAGAATAGATCAATAATTAGATTTTGTAATATTTAAAATAAGGATTAGTTTTTTGATATATGTTTTATTATTCAATTTAATTACAAATATAATTTAAATTTTATTAAAAAAAATATTATTTAAAAATATTCTCGTGCAACCCACGTCATGCATTGTTAATTAAGTATTAAAAGTATTGATAACGTTTTTATAATTAAATGACGTTTTCATAAAATATTGAAGTGAAAAAAATTAAAACAACATGAATTGGGGAAAAGATATTGTTAGTACATGGGGTTGGTGTAAAACTCAAAAAGAAGGGGCTGTTGCTCGTGGGTTGTCCGTGCTATGCGTCAACGCGAACTGCCTAGCTCGTAAATGCAACTGTTTTATGATCAGTGCGTGGAACAGAGGAATCTATTACCGATGTACAGCAAATTTTAAACTTAAATACTATTCTACGGCTGTTTTGAACTTAATTATCAAATTACAGCAATTTTAAAAACAAATTTGATAATTACGATTTCTTTTAAAAGCGCAATTAAAAAGTTTGAGTTTATGCTTAAAGGTGGAATCAAGAAAATCGCTTTTATTATAAAGACGGATTTATTGATATCGCTTTTAAGAAAATAATGTATCTCCGGTTGCAAAGTACAAACGGAGTTACCAAAACCACTTTTAATAAAAAAAGGGACTTGTCAAAACCGAGTTTATGCTTTCCATGCAGACACATGCCTGTCCTGGTGGATAATTGTGGTGGCTCAGTTTGTGTATATAGTGAAAAGTGAGAGATGCAAGGTGACATGGGTCGGGTTTAGCTGGCAGGCCTTGGTACTTGGTTATTTCAGATTTTTGTTTTGTTGGCTAGGTTGTTGGAAAATCCTGAATTGGCTTTGGATGCTCTCTCTATTTGGTAAGAGACAAGGCCTCATGTTTTTTATTTGCTTGATTTCGAATAATATAATGTTATTTAAATTAAATTTGTATGATTGTGTGGTTATGCTGCTGTGTGGATTGATGGTTGTTTGATTGGGACTAATTGCAGCATGACGATTTCTGGATGGGTGTTCATGATTTCGGTTGGTTTCAATGCAGCCGCAAGGTTAGCCACTTCTTTGGATTTGTTCATTAATTTTTATTTATTTTTAATTTAATGGTAATGAGTGTCCGAATTTAATTATGCGCATCTTGATTAATCATCTCCCTGATCCGATCAAAAATAAATCATTCATACCAAAACTAGTATATTTATGAAGGATCAATTCTCATGACCTAAACTTAAAAAATTATCAAAATTTAAATTCAAAACATTTAAATTTATAACTTATCCCTATTATTATTTAAACTATCTTCGTGTTGACCATTCTTCTCTCGTCTCTCTACCTCTTTTCTCTTTTTTTTAATATTGTGAGTAAAATTTAAATTTTAAATGAATAAAAATTGGATAAAAAACCACCATGCTAGTGGGATCATTTATTGCCTGTATCTGAAGCTCTCAGCTGTCGTGGACTCCGAGACGTGTAGTAGGCAATAAGTGATTTGTACGAGGAAAGCATAAACTCGGTTTTGACGAGTCCGCTTTTTATTAAAATCGGTTTTGATAAGTCCGTTTTTACTTCGCAACGGGAGACACATTATTTTCTTAAAAACGGTATCAATAAATTTGTCTTATGATGAAAGCGAATTTCTTGATTCCACTTTCAAGTATAAACTTGGGCTTTTTAATTCCACTTTTAAAAGAAATTGTAATTGTCAAATCCACTTTTAAAATTACCGTAGTATGGTAATTAAGTTCAAAACAATCGTAGAATAGTATTTTAAGTATAAAATTTGTTGTACATTGGTAATAGATTTTGGAACAGAGTGGGAAAAATTGCTAGTGTCTTCTCTTCTCAATTGACTTTTTAATGTTTTTTAAACCTGTAATAAAATTATTTTATTGTGACTGAACTTTAAGAGTTTGAGTCACTCAAACAGATTTTTATATGCATTGATAAAGTTGGGTACAACTTGTAAGGAATCTTATAATAAACACAACACAACTTTTTTTAAAAAAAAACTCAGTCCTTATGCTAAGATATATTCATGTTTAATGTAAACCAAGAAATCTTAGATTTATAAAGAAAATTGAGGGTTACCTCTTAAATCGTGTTTTTAACAATTTTCAAGTTTTCTAAAAAAATTTTAATATTTAAATTTGAATTTTATCTTCACCCCAAGTCTCACAATCGTTTGGCCTCTATTAGTATTCACACGAATTGACAAAACTTGAAGGAACTACCTCAACATTTGATGAGCTAGTAGAAAGAGAGAGAATGAAGGTGAATTTCTCTTGTGCTGGCAAGAGAGTGGTTATCCCATATATTCTTCTCATAAATAATAGTATTTATACAGCCTTAGAAGACTCTAATCCTAGTTTGGGTCTAATTGCAATTATCTCGTAATTACATATAACCCCTTTGTTAACCATTTAATTGTAATAAAGTTCATAATTAACTCTAGGTTTTTTCCCCAATTAACTCTTAATTAGTTTTCTCTTATTTATCTTTTAGTTTTTCAATCAATTCTGTTGTGTGTGACCTTATATGTTCAAGCATACCAAGTTTTATGCATCCGATACTAAGTACAAGTAGCATCTCAAATTAGAACTCTTTCTAATTTAGCTTGAATTAGGACTCTTCTAATTCTCCCTTTATGAAGAACAATTAATATATATTTATATTAATTTCATTCTTCAGGCTTCTATTAATCATGAGTGATACCTAGCAGCATATCATAATCAATCTTCGGATAGCACGAAGTAGATAAAGAACTTATTCAGTCTACAGTTGTCATGCACTTCAATCTTTCTATCACACAATAGTCCAATTGAATTACTAGGATATGAAATTACTATCAAACCCTTAACTCAATCTTATATGTTCGGTTTTAGGACTATGACTCCTAATGATCAATTAGAAACTCTTTTTTTAATTGTTATTCTGCCTTGGACAAGGACTCCTTGAGTCATATTCAAGAAGATCACATAGTAAATTCTCCTTTATTTACTAAGGGTGATAGATACTATATTGTACATTCATAAGTCTCCATGCATGTCTAACTATGTCTAACAATACATATCCAAATTACATGGTTAGTATATGAATATGTTGTATAGTTAAAATGTAGAAGTTCATGCACAAGCCAACCATGGTGTCTCAAGTCTAAGGATCAGTTGCATAACTATAACATTAGGATTTAACATTGACAGATATGTAAAACTCTATATGAAAAATCCTACGTTAGTCAATGGTCACGTTCAGTATACTTGTTCTCTAACAAACACCACACGCCTGCTTTAGTGTCCCTATACTAGTGACTTGGACGAGTTACCTCATATCAAATATGAGCAAATATACTATATGCTAGTCTATCCGAATTACATAGTGCCCACATAGTAATTCTATAACTAGAAACATTTAATAGTTAAGTACTAAAAAGTATAGGTATCCTCTTCTCAACCCCTTAAGAAATCATCTCCTTAACTTATACTGTATGGACTATATCATGTATATTAAAATGAAATAAAGCAAAAATATGATAAATAAACTTGCCCTTTTATTTAATTAAGTAATGAATGTTGCTAGTACAACCTCAAAACATCATCTATATGGTTGGTCTTAGAGCATACTACTAATACCAATCGACCATGTATCTAATACTCATTTTCTTAAGATGTAAATCTAGTTGTTGTTATCTTAGTGCCTTCGTAAGTGGGTCCACTATGTTATCCATTGATGCAATCTTCTAGATATACAATCACCTCTTCCAATGATCTCTTAGATCATGTTGAAATGCCACTATAAGTGTTTGGACTTTTGATGAGATTTTTGTTCCTTGGCTTGAGCTATTGCCCCATTTTGTCACTATACAATAGTATATGTGACTCAATGGTAGGAACTAATCTAAGTTCATTAATGAACTTCTTAATCCAAATAACTTTTTTGGCATCTTTTGAGGCGGCAACATACTCAACCTTAGAAATGGAATTTACTATAATATCTTATTTATAGCTCCTCCAACTCACTACTCCATTATTTATAATGGACACAAATCCAAAAGTAGATTTTCTTTTATCTACATTAGATTAAAATTTTAAGTTTATATATCCATCCACACCAACTCTCATTCTCCATAGATAAGAAATGCATCATTAGTTCTTCTCAAGTACTTAAGAATGTTTTGACTACATTCCAATGTTCCAAACATGAAATTTTGACTGATATCTGCTTGTAACACTTATAGTATAACTGATATCAGGTTTTTGTACGTAGGACAACATACATAAGGCTACCTATTGCTAAAATATAAGTAATCTTGCTCATGTTATTTCTCTCTTTTGATGTTGTAGGACTCATGTACTAAAAGAGATGCATTCCTTATCTGAAAGGTAAAACCTTTGTTGGAATTTTGTACATTAAATCTCGTTAATACTGTGTCCATGCACAAGGATTAGAATACCCAAAGCAACCATCTAGATCTATCTCTATAGACCTTTATATCTAGTATATTGGATACTTCTCTCAAACCCTTCAATGGAGAAATTATGAGAAAGCTATAGTTTGACCGATGAGAGCATCACAACATCATTGACAATGAGTAGGATGTCGTCTACATAAAGTACCAAAAATGTGATAGAACTCCCACTAACCCTTTTGTACATACATGGTTCATCCATGTGTTAAGAGGAAATCAAATAATTTGATGTCCTTATCAAACTGGATGTTCCAACTTTAGGATACTTGCTTTTAATCCACAAATGGATCCATATAACTTACACACATTATGGCCCCGCCACTACATACAAAACCTTCTAGCTACTCCATATAAATATCTTTCTCAATATTTCTATTAAGGAAGATGGTTTTGACAGCTATTTGTCATATCTCATAGTCACAGTGTGCAATTATGACAAGCATAATCTTGATGGATTTTAGCATGACTATTGGTGAGAAGTTTTCTTCATAGTCAACTACTTGTCTTTGTTTGAAACCTTTAGCATATAGCCTAACTATGATGTGGGTATACAAAAGTCTAGGCTTGGTTGGAGTATATAAAATCCATCTCTGATTTCATGACACTTTGCCATTTTTCCGAGTTGATGTCTGACATCATCTTTGTGTAATTTATAGGATCATTTTAATGATCATTATAACCAATAAAGAGTTTTTCATCACCTTAATGGAGATACCAATATCTCTAAGGTGGAGCGGTATCCTAGCAGATTTACACAAAGCTTGTGTAGTACTAGATTTTATATCAATGGGATATTTAGGTTGATCGGTGCCTATTTGTGGCTTTGAGGACGTTTCCTCAAGTTCTATCCTTCTTCTTATGCCTTCATCTTGAATAAACTATTTTTCAAGAAAGTTGCAAACTTGCTAGCAAATACTTTTGTTTACCATGAAGATAGAAATAATATCCTAAATATTTTTCTTTAAGATATACTAAAAACTTACATCTTTCAGTCATAGCTTTCAAATTGTTCATATCATGTTTTTTAATATGTGATGAACAAACCCAAATCTTAAGATATTTAAGACTTGGCTTCTTCCCATGACATATCTCATATGGTGCCTTAGGGACAAATTTGGAAGGTACCCTATTTAGGAGGTATGAGGTGATTTTTAGGGAAAATCCCCAAAAGGAGATAAATAAGTCAGTGTAACTCATCATTAATCGAACCATATCTAATAGTGTTTGATTTCTCCTTTTAGAAACATCATTAAGTTGTGGTGTTGGAGAATGAGTCCACTATGACAGAATGTCATTTTTGTGAGATAATCCAAAAATTCAGCATTTAACTATTCTCCTCCTCGATCTAATCAAAGAGTTTTAATACTTTTGCTAGTTTATTTTTTTGTACTTCATTTCTGAATTCGTTGAACTTTTCAAAGACTTCATATTTGCACTTCATTAAGCTCACATATCCTGACCATGAATAGTCATCGATGAAGGTTATGAAGTACGAATAACAACTTTTATCTACTAAAATATATATAGCTCTTTCACCTTGTCCTACAAATGGTGTTTTGGTCATCTTACCCATGAGATAAGATTCAAATGTTAGATGGATTCATAAGCCCATGGACCTAATTGTCCATCATTAACCAACATGCAAATCTCATCCTCACTAATATAACTAGGATTCTTATCATCTCTAAGTCTTTTATAAGTGATGACATTCATATTAACATGTTCAATATTATCTAGATTACCATTGTTGTTTATGAACTAGAGATTGTTGGAGAATACGTCAAAACCAATCAAATTGAAATTTAAAGTAAAGGAACAAGTGTTTTTCCTTAAAAATGTATCTATAACCACCCTTATATATTGATGAAATAGATATATGCTTCTTACCATATTGGCCATAATTAAATGGTTCCTAAAATCTAAAACAACTACAGTTAACAATGGTAAGTAGCATGTCCTCATAGTTAATGCAGCAACACTCGCTTCATTTCCCACTCAAATGGACATTTCTCATCTACTTACCTTTTTGATTTCCTTTAGTTCATACAATCAATTATATAAGTAAAAACTAGAGGCAGTACTGATTAACCCTAAAAAGTGCATAAATGAATTAGGTCCTAGGGTTATTTATGTGCACTAATTGATTTAAAGTGCTTAATTAAGATTACATTATGATTAATGTTTGAATTATATGTTTTGTAGGGTTTTATATGTAATTACAAAAACTTGGAGGGTTAAAGTGCGAAAGAAGAACAAAGGAGGGACGCAAAAGAAAAAATCAGCAATTTACGTACCATCTAGATGGTCCAACCACCATCCCAACGGTGGCAAGTCACTGGAAATCAACTAAGGAAGCCAAAGAAACAAAATCCAAAGAATGAGCACCATTTGGATGGTGGTGGTGGCGTCCGGACAGTGGCCTTAACTACCTTACCTTCTCCTTCTCTCCCATTGGTCCATTGATGCAACACTTCTCTCCTACTGGTTGCCATGGGTGTCTGCCGCCTTGAGCCTTCATTGAAGCCTATAAATAGGCATGTTCGAGCCATTTTGAAGCACGATTTTCCACCCTTTGGAGAGAGAAAGTCCTAAAGAACAATACCCTACCCTAAACACCCCTAGCCAAAATTCTCTTCTTCTAAATTTCTTTACATTCCTTCTTACTTTGAGGGTTGAACCTCTCTCACTTTTCCACCATAGTTCCATTGTGCAGAATGAGGGTGTTTTAACTATTCCTCGGGGAAGGATTCTTTGCGGTTTATTTTATAATTGTGTAGTATTGTAATGTGATTGTCTTACACTTTTGTCTATAGCACTGGAGAAAGAGAGTAGTCCTTCTATACTCTTTAGTAAAGGGTGAAGACATGTGTAATATTATTTGAGTAATGAAAATGTCAATGTTTTATCGATGCTTTAATGTTTATACCTTGCTTAAATGATGGATGATTTTTATTTTTTGTTTCTTATCCACCTCAATTCCTCTTTGGTGGACTAAAAATCCAAAGAAATTGCGAATAGAAACTACAAATGCAAACTTTAAAGGATTCATTTTTTATTTGTGCATTCTCATTCTCTGGAAACCCTTTTTAAGATTTTTCAAATGTGATTCTTGGTCATCAGATTTGACAACCACATCATTGATGTAAACCTCCATCAATTTCTCAATAATGTCATGAAATATCAGGTTTATTGCCCTTTGGTAAGTGGCCCTTGCATTTTTCATGCCAAATGGCATTACCACCCATTCATAGGTCTCCAGTGCACCTGGGCATCTAAAAGCAGTCTTATGGACATCTTTCTCTACTATAAAAATCTGATTATAGGCAGCACGTTCATCCATGAATGTTAAAATAACATGTCTAGCAGCAAAAACAATTAAAACATCTATGTAGGCATTGAATATTCATCCTTAGGGGTTGCAGTTTTAAAATTTCTAAAATCTATGATTGTTAGATCATATTTGTAATTGTTTAATTTTATGGATTCCAGTGTAAATCTCAATATTTTTCATGGTCATAATGATATTATGTTCAAGATCCAAAAGTATCATTGAAGGGAGAAGATCAAGCGTCAAAGTAACATCATTCAACCTCTGTATGCACCTTCATGCTTACGACTAGGTAATGACTTAGACACCTAAGATAAACCCTTAGTTATTTGTAACTTAGGTTGATTAGGATGAAAATGGAATTGGAAGCAATCTAGCTAAAACTCCTAGGTGATTTTAAAATAAAAGATTTTCTACATCATTTATGAGTTTTGAAAACACAGATTGAGTGACAATTGGACCCCTCTTTGAGCAATACTCTTTAGTTCTTAAGAGGAATATTTTTTGCTTGGTTTTGTGCTTCAACAATCGGTAGAGAATGAGCTATGCTTACTAGCCTTAGTTAGATTGGTCTCTTAATGACTTAGGAAATTAGAAGAGAAAAGGCCACAGGGGAATAGAATAGAGCTCACTCTACAAGCTCGCCCGAGTGGTCCTTCATGGTCCCTCGAGTGGTACTCATGGTCGCTTGAGCGATGCCTATTCCTAGTTAGAATGGAAACATGATTTTTATTCAAAAACCAATCGCCCTATGACCACCTTCCCACCAATCAAGCGGTCATTTGCGAATATGAATTTTCTAATTTACTAAGACTACCCGTATTCTGGACCTATAAATAGGGGAATCTTTCTCACATCTAGGTTAAGCATATTGTGAGATTTCTAAGAGAAAAAAATCTTTTTCATACCTTGAGAGCTTCCACCACAACCTAGACCCCTAAATCCAAAGGCTACCAATAGAGATTTTATCCAACCTTGCAACTTAGAGAAGAAGACCTTGTTGGTGATAAACCCATTGGTGTGTTCATATAGGGGATCGTTGACAAACCCATGATTACTCAAGGCCTAGACGAACCGTGCAGCAGGAAGGTCTAAGTAAAGCTAAACTAAACGTTGAAAGAGGGCATTCGACAGAGAGACAACAAGGAAAGCATCATCTAACCATGGTATTGGTTAATGTATAAGACTCGAGTACTTATATGTTGACTTAGAGAGTAGTGGATTAGGCTTTAGTGAACCGAGAAGGTTCCCCACTATTTTTCTCAAGGAGGGTTTCCATGTCAACAAATCATTTATATTCTTTATTGTTTATTGTACACATTTGTGATTGTAAGCACACATGCGCTCTATGTGTTTGTTGGAATGATTGATTGAATATCTATTCATACATAGTTGTGCATTGGGTTTAGATTTTTTGGGATCGTCGTGAGGTTGATTGTTGAGTATATTAATTGAATATTAATTAAAATCAATAGTCATGATTAAGTTGGGTTGTGGTGATTAAAAGGGATTCTCACTATTCATTGATCAATTTGTGTAAGAAAAGGTAATTGTGATGATTTAAGTTTTTATTAGTAATCAATTGAGTGCTAAATTGAAAAATCTATTCACCCATCCCCTCCCCCCTCTAAGTAAAGTGTCTATTGCTCTACATATATAATTGTGAGGGAAGATCCACATCTGGTTCACCCTTCCCAGAACAACACTATGCATACCCTGATTGTTTTAGTCTTTTTGATTACTGGAACAATATTAGATAGCCATTCAACATATCTAGCAATCCTTATGAAGCCTACTTTCAACAACCTTTCAATCTCCTCTTTGACTATAAGTGTAACTTCAAAGATCGTCCTTCTAGGTGGTTTCTTATGAGGATGGAAATTCTTCTTAATTGGTAGTCTGTGTTCCACCAATGTCATATCCTAGCTAGGCATTTTTTCATAACTCCATGCAAAGTACTTCTTGAATTCCTTTGATAATTCAATATACCTCTGCTTGAAGTATGCTCCAAGTGATTCATTGATATAGATAGGCCTTCATTTAGTTTAATCCCCTAGATTAACTTCCTCCACGAGGTCTTGAAGATCTGGCTTTACATCATCAAGTTTTACATGTGCAGACTAAAGATTTTTCACTCCTATGTTCTTGTTTATGTTTTCTTGGCCATTTTCTCATACACATTCAACCCAACTGATAGGAGCACCACCTAATGCTTTCACTCTTTTTTCCAAGGTATATGTACATAACCTTGTCAGTGTATTAGTCATCTTGCCATTCCAGAACCTTGCGCAGGTTCTATCCATCAATTTATTTGAATTCTTTATTTTCAAGCCTTGGCTGTAGGAAACCAAGCCTAGCCAAATCCTGGCATATTTGATGCAAATTTTCTTCAACATAATTGTTGAATTGGCATTTACAGATGTTGTGCTTAGTTGAAGACAATCCCTTACTAGGCTTCCACATTGTATGTATCTAAAGAGAAAGGGTTAGCATTAGCCCAATGGACCTCCATTCCTTTTCTTCCTTCATTATCTGTCTGTCAGGAAGATTAATGTCTAATGTAAGGATGATGGCACATGACCATTAGTATTTATCCAATCTCTTCCTAAAAGTGCATTGAAATTAAATGATGAATCCACCACAAAAAATGTTGTTGAGGTCTTTCTATTGCCCACTTGGATTTGCATAGGTAAGATTCCTCTTGTAGAAGATGATCCTCCAGCAAAGTTATTGATTGTTATGTCAGTATGGACCAGGTCTGCCTCTCCTTTTTTTAATAGATTCAACATCCTTAAAGGTAGGATGTGGACCACTATCCCATTATCAACCAAAACTTTTCTGATTGGTTGACCATTGATGTGAGCCTGTATGTACAATGGTCTCAAATGTTTGAGCAATTTCTCTTTGGGGGAATGCAACACCACTCTATCTACCCCCTAGGCTCTTTTTTCTACACTTACAGACCTCTCATCAGCTCTTGATTCATCTATAGTATCTGTGAAGATTGCCACTGATTTAGTGCTATCTTCTATATCTCCTTACAACTAGTTTGGCTGACCTGGCTTAGCTTTGAATGTCTTAGGCAAGGCCACAATCATGTTTCATGTTCTCTCATCTCTAAGGAGAGGTCCTATCTCTTCAAAATCCCTGAGCTCCTTGTCTAAGACGATTTCCTTATCTTCTACTTTTTCCTTGCCCTTTACTGATGGATTTTCTGGCTTCTTCTCTAGTTCTTCTTCATGTAGATCCAAAATCTACTTGAATTCAGCAATCTTTTGATCTAGGATGTCCTGCTTTGTTTTGGACTTCCTTGATCTCCTTCTGTTGTTCCCCAGTCTATGTAGGATTTTTCTTCCCTGACGATGGACCTTGTTTTGGATAGGCCTCAAGAGGAGTGGGATCTCACCTGCTCTTCCAAGTGACAAACTTTCTTTGTTACCTCGTTTTATGAGTCCTACAAAGTACTTAGTATCATACTCCAGATGTGACACCCCAAAATTAGGAGGTCTTTTTTCAACTCGTTGATCACCCATCAACCCACGAAATATCAATAAATACCGTACAACCCGACACCACATCATTACACCCCATACACCGGGATCATAACAAAATGAAATTCAAGCAGAGTCTCCTTTACACAGAAGCTCTACCCAATACATAACTTGTGCATTCATTAATCATACAAGCATTCTAAGATCCATATCCCAAAGTCTACGATTTAAAATTTAACCATTCATATCATCCATGGAAAATAGCTCAAGATATGAAGGCTCAAAATGTTTGAAATTCAAAATTTAAATTTCAGAAAGAAGTACCGATACCTGTGATAAGTAGTATCGGTACCTGAGCCCACTAGAAGTCAGGTACTGGAACCTATAAGACTTAGTACCAGTACCTAGGCCCACTGTCGGCGGGGTACCGATACCTGTAAGTAAAAGTACCGGTACCTGAGCCCAATAGAAGCTAAGTACCTATGAGGTACCGATACTTGGAGCCTAGATTTCTCAAAATTCAACATTTAACCCTAAAAACTCATACTACATCCACTCATATGCAATTAAATGTTCAAATATAAGCCTTCATCAAAATACAAGCTTTACAAAATGTATAAGGCCAAAAAGATAATATTTACACGAGGGTCTTCAATTCCAAATCTAAAGCCACTACCCAGCTCTATCCTCAAAACGGGCCTGTAAGAGGACCTTCAGCTTAAGCTCGTCCAATACCTGAAAAATATTCCAACACGGGGTGAGCCGAAGCCCAATAGGGTATCTCCTAGAGATTACCCCCAATTCCCATGCATATGATATGAATGCATTTTCATAAATTCAAACATATATCACAAGTAACATACAAATAATACTAAGCATGCCAAGCATGAATAATGTCTCATGAATGCATGTCCAACGTTGAACCCCCTTATGGGTTCTCATGCACGACACATGATACAATGCCATGACATAAATCGGGCATTCTAAGCCCTTGTCATTGATGTTAGGCATCCAATGACCATTTATCAAATTCTTGTGTCTTTCTTGGGTAGGTAAATTTATGGACTTTACACCAACGGCCTACCACACAGGCACGTCATTTGAGGGCATCACACCTCCGGTCTTCAATTCTGGATTTTCACCGCCAAACGAGTGAACCAAGTAACTAAGTCTTGCACTCAAGGGAGAATCTATCCCTTCTTGCTAGCCTCGACACATTTTTCTATGCAATGTTCCGTGCAACTCAATTGAACCTTAATCCAAACTTCCCAAGTCCACCCATCAACTCACCATGTGGTGATTAACCAACTCATGAATCAACACATTCATACTCATGTCAATGCCCATGAATGTAGTGCAACCCGTACATATGTAATTTAATGTACATTTGTCATTTCCAATTCATCATAATGCTAACTATGATATGTGAGCATATGACAATATTCTATAAACATCAAAATGTTCATTATATCATGAAGCGTATAATAACATTTCGTAACATCACTAAGCATGTTATAGCATTTTCCATTCAAATAACACACTTAAACATCCATAGGCATTTTATCAAACACCTTTAAGGCACAAATGTAAACACATAGTATGCCAATACATATTACACATAATCCACATATTCAAGCCCAAATCAAGTAGACATAAGCATAACATGTTCATCAAATTACCCAAACATCTAACTAGTTACACTAGTTACATAGTAGTTATGTAAATGTTCTACATAGTTATACCCATACCATATACATAATTGAAATTGAAAGTAATCCTAAATAAGAGGAAACCCTCACCTCTTGAACTTAATCAAGGAAGAAAATCTCCAATAATGCCCAAGAAAATTTCCTCCAAGCCCTAGCAACCCCCTGATTTTCGAAAATGGTAGAAAATAGGTTTGGTTGGTGTTGATGTGTAGGCCTCATCGAGTAGAACAACTTTAAGTCTCAACCCCAAGCGATCCAACGGTTGTATCTTCGTAGATCGGAGAAATAAGATGAAGAAGGGCTTTTCTCTTTTCTTTTATTTCTCCCTTCTCTCTCTCTCTCTCTGTATCGGAAGTTGTAGGCCATGAATTGGGGAAAATCTAATTTTTTTTCCCTTTAAATATCCTTTAAATGATTGGCCGTCGTTGCACCACACGTCCTTCTTTAATTGATCCAATTTTATTCTGAATTAATTAAATATCATCACATGTTAAGTTTAGTAAATTTTTATTAAACTAAATTTAATTTATTTTTTTGGTCTAGTGAATAAAATATGATCGCGTTTATGTTAGTTGCGCAATGACCGATTGCCTCGTAAAATGTAAAAAATTCGAATGTCTCGAAATTCAACGAAAACTGATTGGGTAGCTAAATTTTGCGATAGAAATTCAATGGTGAGGTCTGTTTTGTCATTCTAATTCTAAAAAAATTTGAGTTTTTAACCCATACCATAACGACTAATTATTGTTTTACCCTTTTTAATTAAGTTTTAATTTTCCTAGTTTTATACCAGAGGGAAACTTCGGATGCTATAAATGGTTTCATTTTTCATCATTAACCTCAGGAGAATTGACTATTTTGGATCCAACTTTTGTTATGATCTCAAATCTCTTTTTTCTTTTCTGGTTCTGTCTTTCCTGATGTTCTTGCTTCTTGATTCTCTATCAAACACTTTCTTTGACCATCGATGGTCCAGCAAAATAGTCCATTTTTTGTAGCCATTCTTTGTTAGCTTGGTCTTGGTAACTAGTATTTCTTGGGATACCCTGATTCTCAAGGAAGTGATAGGGATCATGCCCATGTTGGTACTTTTCTTGAAGTTTGAAAATCCCTAGGTCAGCACCATCAAATATTTTGTCATTACCATTGTAGATATGGATGTTGCCTTTTCCTCTGGTGTTGAATCGGATACAAGGGTCTGTGGATTCTCTTAACACATCACCTAGTGGTATAGCATCTAGCTTGACCAATTATTTGACACACTTAAAGCACATGATCAATGGCTCTTCCTCCCTAGGACCTAGCCTGTTGTGGATCGACTTTCTCATATTTAGAACAATCATCTCATTACCAACAACTATACTGGTAATCTTCCTAAAAATTTGCAGATACCATGTAAATATTAGCATCTTTAGCGAAAGGACATTGTCCTCACCCATGACTTCTTCTTCTTTTGAAGCATACTTAAGCATTCCTTTTTGAATTAAATCATGCATATGATTTCTAAAGGTAATCAAATTTTTGGTTGAATGTCTAAATAAGTTATGTCATTTGCAGTACTTTTTCCCTTTTCTATCTTTTTCTGGTGGAATGTTATGTCCTTGAGATAGGACAATGACTTTCTGGTTGATTAACTCATCAAATAGAGCATCATTCATCGATAGATCTAATAAATATTTGTCAATAGGTTGAGGATGCATCCTTTTTGAAAGGATGGCTAGATGGCATGTTCACATGATCCTCAATCTTTTTCAGGGCATCACACGGCTTTCCTATGACCTGTGCCACATCAATTTCAACTTCCCCATCGAAATATTGGTAATAAGTTCCAAGTGAACTATTTTTCCTTTTTTTGCTCTTTTCTAAACAACAACTTATAGCTTGTAGCCCTGGCTAAGTCTTCAAAGAGGTCTCTGAACTCTATTCCTTCAAATTTCTTTCTTAATTCAAAGCCTAAGCCATTCTATGCTAGTTTAACCAATTCAATTTCAAGAAAGTAAACATGACATTTATTTTTTCCTTTTTTAAACTTATCGATGTACTACTTTGCAGATTCATTCGATTTCTGCCTTAATGTCGACAAATCATCCATTGAGACCTTTTATTCATTTCTAAATAATTGAGCATGAAACTACTCTTCCATTTCTTAGCAAGTCTGTATTGAATTGACATGCAAATTTATGAACCAAACAAAGGTTGTTTTAGTCAAAGATTGTGGGAACAATTTCATTTTTAAATTCCCATTATTTTCAACTTTTCCATACTGGAAAGTGAATCTGCCTATGGTTCTATGGTTGATTGATTTTCTTCACTAGAGAAAAAGTGAAATTCTGGAATTTTATAGCCCCTTGGGAATTCATCAAAGTCAACCCTTGGTTGGCATGGCTTCCTAAACACAAGCCTTTCAATTTTCCTAAGGCTAGGGCCCTACAAATCTTGTATCATTTCAACCAATTGGTTTCTGTTAAAGGCCTGGCCTTCAAAATTTTCAAACTGGTCAAGAGGTTGTCCCTGGCCTTGGGTTAAATTATTTTAATGCCTCCATTGGAGGCATAGCTTGCCTCTCATGACCCCTCCTAGGGAATGCAAGGGTCATCATTGGTCCATTTCTACCCCTGGAGTTCCTATTTGGGTAGAAATAAGGAAAAATTTCGATAGGTTCCCCATCGAAAACCAAGTTAAAGTTATTTTTGTATGGTGGGTCTGGTCTTACATTCTGTACCATTGGTGGTAACCTTTGGTTTTCCATAGGTGGCACCATAGGGTTGGCATTTACTTCCTTCATCATTTGATTTCTAATAACGATGGTTGATTTTTGATTAATTGGCCCTGGCATTAGTGTCTGGATACCCATTAATTCATTCATGGCATTAACTAAGTCTTGTCTTATGCCAAAATTGGAATTATGCAATACCTGTTTCAGGTTTTGTATGAATTCTTGTATCTACACGCTATCCTGACCACAAAGTTGGCCATTTTCTGGATTTGCAGATTCTACTTGATTGGCACTTGAACTTACTTCATGATTGTCACTGTTTGGCATCATTTCCACAAGTTCATTTCGTTCCATGCCAAATACGATCCCGTCTTGCTTTCTTGTTCACATCATTTTGATTCAAGTTAGTGATGTTGTCCCACCAAATGTACCAAAAGATTGTTGCTCCAAAATCCGTTGGGATCAACAGAAATGTGTCAATCAATAAAAAGCTTTCAGACTATTGTTCAGAATGGGTTCAAATGCCCTATTTCAAGACTTTCTTGGATGAACATGATAAAGATTCTCACTGTATAAAAGCAAAATTTAAAACAGACAACTAATAAAAGGGTATTCTTTTATTAATTCAATCAAAGAGATTTCGGTTACAATAAATTGAATAAAACAACCTTAATTATAGAATAACTGCTCCTAAACTAACCTAAAAACTACTCTTAATACCAGGTGTCAATACATTAAATATTCGTAAAATTTTTATATTTTAAGCTCAAACAAATATCCATGAGGGTTTTTTAATTTGATTCAACTATGATCGCCTAGTATCCCTTTTGCAAGGCCAATTTGCATGCTCTACTAACATCCCCATGCCACATTGACCAAAAGGGATGAAACACAAACACTTCCACGATGACACAACACAATGTAAAATTCAAAAATGACACGACTAATTGACGAATAATAAATAGATCAAACTAAAGTTACACAGTATTATAATACAATTAACTGGTATTATAAGTAGAAAATATATATTTTATAATTTTTTTGAATTTTTTTACACAGTATCATGAGTTTATAGTTAAACAATTTTTTATTGACAAGCAAATATTAACACGAATACAACACAAATCGAAAATCACATGACACTAAATAATATAATCGAAAATAACACGAAGTAAAAATGACACGACACAATTGACAACCCCAAAAAGCTGCTGCTCCTCCTGTTACCGTTCTGCCTGTATGAGATGATCCTCGTAGCTGATTTAGTTCTGTCGTGGCTGCTATTGCTAGAGTGATTACATCCCAGCTGCCTGGAGGTATATAGTGATATTATTGGTTCCAGATGGGTGAAGTAATATCAATGGTGATCTGTTTTTAGACAGGAAATACACACAAATAGAAGAGAGATAAAGGCAACATAGGAGAGAGAGATGGCCGACAGCAATAGGTACTTGATAAGAATCTGGTATCTATGATGTCATCCTCTATATGATATTTATAGATGCTAAATAGATGCTTAGACACCAATTCTAATGGCTGTTTTTCACCAACCATTGTGCCTCTTTAATTTAAATTCAAAATCTCTCCTCTCTTTCAACCTTTGTGTGGGCAACTATTCCACCAACCGTTGCAACCATGGCAACCATTACACTCATTCATGAGTCGCACTTACAAGTGTGATCAATATGGGTCAAGAGATCTAACTGATCATTCTTACCTTTCCATGCATACAGTTGGTAAACTAAAATAGCTTGCCATCAATGCTTCCCCCTTCTCAATTTTTTATGGACTTTAGATAACTCATCAGCTATTCTTCTTGAGGTATTGAATATGAATACACATAAGAGGATACATGTAAATTTTAAACATATTTTACCCATGATCATTGCAATCGCAAGAGCTCAAGAAGATATATCACTACAAATTTCCAATGGTGGTTTTTTCCATACTGAGGGTACCCAAGGGCATAGTAAGAGGAGGTGTTCTACCACTTCTTCTTCTTCCTCACACGTAGGGCATCCTGAGGAGTTGGAGATCTTTCTTCTCAACAGGTTTCAATTTGTTCCGACTGAAAAACTCAGCACCCTCCACAGGAAGTTCCGTATTTTTTAAGGGACAATGATTTTCCTAATAATGTTGCAGAGGTCTCCGGGGATTGAATGGGATGATTATGCAGAGGTGGTGCCATTATTGCACGGAGGTGCACCAGATTTTAGCCACTCCTTACTATATGAAGGTCACTTGAGGTATGCTCCCATCTTGTTCAAAAAAAAAGGGCATCCTCCCTTCTGACTGATCAGTTCCAGTTAATGGAATAGTAAGTAAATCCATTTCTCTCTCATCTCCTCAAAAGAGTTACAACCACAGATTTCTCGTTGGTTTTGTATTTGCAAGACCTCAGCCCAGAGTGACTCTGAACAACGTGCTTTTGTTCCAAATTTTTCTCATTAAATTTAAATTTCACTTGTCATGTCAATACCACATTATTTACTATTTAATTTTTATCTTGAATTTTCTCTCATTCGGATATGGACCATCTGTCAAATACTCAGATTGGAGTTATTAAAACGAATTTGGGCTGATATGAGTCGAAACCTAATCCAAATGTGATTGATTTACATACAGTCCGCAAGACACAATAGAAAAACAACACTGCCTTCAAGATCAGCGAAAATACACATCCCTGTTAATTATTAGCATGTTGTGGTAAATCAAGCTCTTCCTAAGAAACAGAAGAGACATGGCCATCACAGTTGTAAAGGCGCACACATTCAGATAAGCTAAAACTTATTGAAGCAGAAACTCATACTCCACTCTTAGCTTTCAGACATTGCTCACGACAAGGCATAGCTTAATAGATCACCGAGTTCTTGCATCTTGGTCACAGTTGTACCTCTAACACAAACGCTTGTTTTGCTAGCGGTGCCTTCTTGAAACTCTCCAACTCTCAGAATCCCATGCCCCCTTGCATCATTGGTTAACTGATCCAACCACCTCCAGTGTATCCCTCTCTCGCCTGAACTTTTACTCTACTAGATATTTTGTTAAGCTGGAATTAACTTCTCTGCAAAATGTCTTTAGAATTAGTTTCTTACAATTACTCCTCAAATTTCAACCATCCAATGGATAAATTTCAGTGTTCATCAACTTAGGGATGAAACCACCTCTAGTTTAATGCTATAACTGAAAACAATCTAGTCACATCAATACTACATTTACCATTTAGATTCCCAAGGCCACACTAAATCACGTTTTAATGTCCTGTGAGATTGGCCTTCATGTAATAAGCAACACATTTTCAGACTTTGAGAATAGTATCAGATTATTTGACGCTACCTTTGACTGCAACCTTGGCAAAAATGTGTGAAAGCACTGATGAAATATAATGCTGCACTCTTTGGATCAAACCACCACTAGGTTTTTTAATACTAGCTATTAACCACTTATAATCTGACAATGCAGCATCTGATAATGGATCCAAGAATTCACATCTTGCAAGAATTTCAGCTGGGGGTGCTCCAGCAATGAGGTTTGTGTCAAGCTTTGGTTTACCCTTGCTCAGCGCTTCAAGCTCTTCAGCTGGGCCATTTTCAAGGGCAAACGGTAATGCGCCTGGTATTACATTTTCTTTAAAAGGATGTGCTCTTTCAGCTTGCATACAGAACTCTATCCACTGGTGCACCAGAGGAGATGGCCCTCTGAACCGGCCACCAATTTGATCCGTTGCAAATCTCGAGGCAGCAGGTATTACCTACAAATACAAATACAACAATGTGGAGATGATGATTTCCACTATTGAACGTTAACAGAAAAAATTCATGACTGTTTCTACATGAAAAAAGGCATCATAGCCCCTATCTCTCCCTCGTTTCTATTTTCAAGATATGATAAATTTGTTGGTTTTTGCAATATATATCCCAATTTCACAAACCTTTCATGTTCATGAATGTAAACATTTAATTGTCATCGTATTAGTCCGGTTCCAGGTTTCTCCATTCCACACAGTTGGGGGGGACACTCCAAGTCCAGCCCCCAGAATGGTGATTTTATCGCAAAACTCAAGCCTAAAGTGTGGTTTTGATTTTAAGAGAGTGCGGATCCTTAATGCACTCACTAACACCAACCAGAGGTGTTGAAGTCACATCATTTTGTTGAACCTTGGGAGGAGGCACTCCTAGTCACAATAGCTTTGTTGTGAATCTATTGCTTTATATAGAATTTTTTACAATATAGTTACAAATATTATTATACCTATTAGTGCTATTACTAAATAGTTACTGACAAACATATATTTACATGTCAACAATAGATTAACGCACAGGGATATATCAGTATATTCAATTTTTCTACAGCACCCTTGGGACGCTCTGGACCTTAAGAATTTTTGCAATCCCTGCTCTCCCCAGACCCTGGTCATGTTTAAGTAATCAGAGTTTTTAAGTTGACCGACTGAAAATTCCAGATTCCAACCATGCATGTAAGCATAATGTTGGAGACGGAAATGCAGCAATTTTAAGTTCCTCATTCTAGTCAGAGATATCACACAATTGCAAGTAAAAAAAGGGATCCTCTAGAATATGGTGACAGATGGTTCCATACATACCCACAAATCAGCCCATAAACTAGATCCAGATTTTGGCGCAATTACTGCAACATTTGACATGCGTTTCGCAGCAGGAATTACATCACTACTCCACCCAACAGCCACCCATACGTCTCCCACTCCAAATGCTTTTAAATAATGCAGAGTGTCAAATAGTCGGACCTATAGAAAGCCAAATAATGGAGATATTAAAACACATCCAATAAAGAAACATCAACCATCATTATAAAGTGGTTACACAATAATTTAAATAAAGAACAAAGCTGTGAATAGCATTCAGCGGGACTTATTGACACATCCACTTATTATGTCCATGAAAAGGTCAGACAAACATTACGAGAGACGCAGCTTAATAGATCATATATCTGAGCACAACTGTATAACTCAAATAACAAATCAATAGACAAATAAACTAACTTTAGTAACCCAAAAATGACTAGAAAACCTGAGTTGATAGAGATTTCTTAAAAATTAAATGAAAAATATTTTCAGCAAAGTAACATCAAGAACATGGACTCAACACACTGTTGTTGTAGCCAAGAATCAAAATTTCATTGCGGTGTACATTTTTCGGTTAGCTTAAAAACATTTAATGTTTCAAAAACAAAATGATTACATAGAAAAAACTTGGAATTTTGATTCTGAAACATTGGCATTTTAGTTTGGAATCATCCTGAACCATTTAGATACATGAGAATTTCTATTTTCAATCCCTGAAATACTTCTTGTTTCGTCTGAAACAAAAAGGTATTTTGATCCTTGGTTGTGGCTATTTCAAGTTTTTGCCAAGTAAACCAAAACTTGGGAGCAGTTGCTCACCATGGTTTAAGATCAACTAGAAAACATCTACGACCACATCATATCTTATTGTCAAATACATTGCAAATTAATTCTACATCCTTCTCTGGATTACTTTTTGTCAATTTGAGAAAGACAGAGAGAGGACGGTTTTGCCCAACCTCCTCCCTCACCTCATATATATATATATGCATCCAAACATTACTATAAGACTAATATAGTTATTACATGAATGCCACTCCTATATATACTTAATATTGAACTGTGGCACAAGTTTCTATTAATACCAAATATCTATATAATAAAGTATAACATAAAAAAATGACTTTTTCTTTTCACAGTTGAGATCATTTTAAAATGTACTTTAAAGCTAATCCAACAACTAATATGAACTTCCAAAATTTAATAGGAAAAATAGGCTCTTAAAGGTGTGTTTGGATGACTTTTTAAAAATGTTTTTAGGACTTGTGACTTTTCATATGCACTTTAAAAAAAATAAGTAGTGTTTGAAACAACTTAGGCTCCGTTGGGAACCCCTTTTGTTTTGTGTTTTTTGTTTTTGTTTTCTTTTTTTGACAAAAATAAAAATAAAAACATGTTTGTGTTGTATTTTCGTTTTTTTTCCAACTACCGTGTTTTAAAAACAAGTCCCAAATCTCTAAACATCAAAAATGGTGTTTCTAAAAACACACAAACGAAAACAGGCGCGCATCTCAGGGTCATTTAATGAGGTCTAGGCTTCGAATTCCATTAAGTACAAAATAAGGGTACAAAAATTGCAACTATAAATTTCCAATTCATTTCCTTCTCTCACCTCTCTCACTTCTCTCCCCCTCTCCCGTTTCAATAGAAAAGCTTCAGCCTGAGATTTCCACAGCTACAAAGAAACAAGAACTCCACCGGATTTGCTCAAATCTTCATTTCTTAACTTCAATCCCATCTCAGACTTCTTCAGCCAGAGGATTCGAATGCCATGACAATGAGTTTTTAAATAGATCTTGCTTTCTCTATCCTCTCTCTCTATAGATATATACATAGATCTATGTATATATGCATCTATATACATAGATCTGTATATATGTGCATATATAATGATAGATTTGTGTCTGGGTGGGTGGGTGTGTCTTTGTCTGCTTGTGGGTGTGGGTGTGGGTGTGTTCTTGTGTGCATGCGTGGGTGTTTTCCTGCTTGTGTGTGTGCTCCAGCGTGTGTAGGTGTGTGTTTTTGTGCTTGTGTGTGTGTTCCTGCGTGTGTGGGTGTGTATTATGTACTAACAAATGACATTATAAGATTTTGTGTTGATTAACTCAAGGGAATTTACCATGCTCATAACATGTTTGATAAAATGTCAGTTAGAAAATTTAGATTTGAATGATGGATTGAGATGTCGGTGTGTATTTGGCTTAGGTGTATGAGAGCTTTTTGGGTGCAAATGCTTAGAATGGTTGTGAAGATTTATTAACCGCAGTCTACAATCTTTGGTTGATAAATGAACTGCTATACATTTGTTGTTGCTGCACTCTGTTTCGAAGTCAAATTGGAATATACATTATTATAAACTTAAATTTTTTTATCGCAAAAACTAGAATATTCAACACCTCAAATGCCTATCAAACTCATTATCATGTGTACAGATACATTGGTGCCATACAACAGAAGAGGTGAAGCAGCTGGAGAAGATGAAGTGGACTTTGAGGAATCTATGTTGTAACTATAGCTCAAAGACTGCTTCTGGCTGCTCTCGAATACATTGATGTCATGCTATAATGGTTGTGAATTACTAGGAGTAAATGTAAATGAGGCCGAATTTGTTGGCTGAATATCTTGTATTATGCATTGGTTGAATATATTGTATTATGCATTGATTTTGGCTGCTCTCAAATACATGGGATGTATTGGTTAGTTTAATAACTTATGTGATTGAAACAATGAATTTTTATTTATTTTTTATGATAAAATTAAAATATGTAATAGAAATGAAAGTGATTACCAAACATGTTTTGTATTATAGTTTTTAAAGATTTTTAAACAAAAACTGCAACCAAATACGTTTCTGTTTTATTATTTTATCACAGAAAAAAAACAAAAATTGATTCTGTTTTTTAATTAAAAAAATAAATAAAAATAAAAACGTTATCAAACACAACCTTAGTTTAATTACTTTCAAATAAGTCAAATAGTTTTACCAAGTAAGAAAGTTAAAATAAAAAAAAATAGCTTCTATTTCTTTAAAATCACTTTTTTGCAAACCATTTCACTACCACCACCACCGCTGCCACCCCACCACCACCACCCACCCCACCACCATCGCCACCGTAGTCACCCACCACCAATTGATACCACTGCCGCCCACCACCACCACCCACCACCATCTCATTCTTATATTTATTACCACTATCACCATCATCCCACCACCACCATCGCCCACTGCCACCACCCACTACTACTATCGTTGCCGACCACCGCCGCCGCCGCCACCACCTACTATCTCCCACCCCCACCACACCTACCACCACCACCACCATTCGCCACTACGCACCACCACCATTGCCCACAGCAACCGTCGTTGCCCCCCACCACCATCATCATCATCATCACAATGATAACCTTTCTTACTACGGTTTATCTTATTAATCAACTGCCTTCACCCATCCTTAATAACAAGTCTTCATTCTCATTACTCTATCCTGATACATCACCCTTTAGCCTAACTCCTCGGGTCTTTAGATGTGTTGCATTTGTTCACCTCCTTGGTCCGAGTAGGGATAAACTCTCACCTTGCGGAGTAAAGTGTGTCTTTCTGAGATATTCTCGTACTCAGAAAGGTTATCGTTGTTATGACCCTGTCTCCCATCGATATTATATCAGTGTCGATGTCACATTTTTTGAGCCTTCTTTTTTTTCTGCCTCGGGAACTACTATATCCCTAGATTTCATATCTAGTAGTCCAGGGCAACTCATATTGCCTTATATACCCGATTGTGTACCTTTTCCCACTTTGGCTCTTGACCCCCTCTTGTAGATTTACTGACGTTCAGCCATTCCATAGATAGACAGGTTGTTCCATATGCTCTAACCCTCCGACCGCTACCTGTTTCTACTAAGGTCCTACCTCCTGATCCGTCTTATGAATTATCCTTTTCTAGTTTTCCTATTGCATTGCGGAAAGGTACTTGTACTTGTACCTAACATCTCATTTCTAACTTCGCATATTTGAATAGGCTTTCGTCACACTTTCGTTGTTTTGTTTCAACCTTGTCTTCTGTATTTGATCCTAATTCTTTGAATCATCTGGTAAGTAATCTATCTGTTATTGTTGGGTCTATACTGTGAAATATCATTCGGATGGTTACTAAGGGCTACACTCAAACATACAGTGTTGATTTCTGTGAGACTTTCTCTCCTGTTGCTCGTCTTAACTCGGTTCTTATTTCTGTTACAGTCTGTTGTGATTGGCCTTACATCAACTGCATATAAAAAATGCATTTTTATGTGGAGATTTACGAGAAGAGGTATATATGATTCAGCCACCAGGATATTTTGTCACTGGACAGGAACAATTAGTGTGTTGGTTGAAGAAAGAAATTTATGGCTCGAAGAAATCACCACGTGCTTGGTTTGATAAGTTTAGCACTGTTATGCGTCCATTTGGCTTTCAACGTTCTACTTCAAATCATTCATTTTTCACTCATCGATCTCCTGCAAGCATTATTATTATTATTGTGTATGTTGACAACACTATCATTAATGATGATAACTCAAATGGTATTGCACATTTCAAGACCTATTTTGGAAAGCAGTTTCACACCAAAAATTTGTGCCTTCTTCGATACTTCCTAGGGATTGAGGTTGTCCGATCAAAGGAGGGTACCAGTTTGTGCCAACAAAAGTAAGGTAGATTAATACGCCTATGGATCCTACAATTAAGGTTAGATTCTGAGAATGGCGAAGTGTTTGATGATATTACACACCCTAATATTAAATATCATCCCTCACCAACCATAACTGTTGTCGATTTTTCTGATGTTTGACCGGGCGTATTCTAGTGCGGAGGCTGAATATTGTACTATGGCTCATACTGCTTATGAGATGTTATGGGTTTGTTCTTTGCTCAGTGATATAGGATTTAATGTGTCTTCCCCCGTGAAGATGCATTGTGGCAATCAAACAACAATTTTTATTGCAAGTAATTCGGTATTTTTATAATCATACCAAACACATCGAAGTAGATTGTCATTTCATCCAAGACCTATTGATGAAAAAGGAGTTCATCACTCCATATATTAAGTCTAGTGATCAGTTGAGTGATATTCTTGCCAAGTCATTGGCTCAATCGCCCTTTAATAGTTTATATTCCAAGTTAGGCATTTTTTATCTTTATGCTCAACTTAAGAGAAAGTATTAGAGTTCTTATTTTATGTATTAAGTCATGAGTTTATTAGTGTAGGGTAATATTGGATTTACCCTAAATATTGCTCAATTATAAATAAAATAAGTTGGAGTAAGGCAACATAACTCATACACAACTGACTCTTTCATTCCTTGCCTCTTCTTCTCTTTCCTCTATCTTTCTCTAGCCCTAATATCAATTTATTGCTTTCAACTATATATATATATATATATATATATATATATAGAGAGAGAGAGAGAGAGAGAGAAAGAGAGTCCCGTTCAAGTACACGACATCGTGTGCTAAAATTTTATCCGCAAATTGAATTTAAACTGTCGGATAAATCCAACGGTGGAAAGTGGGCACTACACTTACCCATATGAAAGAGTACATCTTGATATTACTTGTGTATGTGGTCATAAAATGTTAGCCTTTCTCTCGTATTTTTTGCAGACTTGCAGTCACTTCATGGTCTCCACTTTCTCTCTTATGTTCTCATTCTCTAAATTATAGTTATAAAAATCGTACGATTCACGATTCGATTCATACGATTCGATTCGATACAAGTATAAAACGATTCGTATCTTATATGAGAATCGTTTTAGAGTTGAATCGCACATGAATCGTGCGATTCGTGAGATACGAATCGAATCGCACGATTCACTCACTTTTTTTAAAACCCAAATTTTTTTAAAAACAGCGTCGATTTGTCCGCTAAACAATAAAACGACGTCGTTTTTTTTACAAAGGAACCTACATTCTAATAAAAACTCAACATCTTTGCTCATTATCTCTCTGATGTCATCTAAAGCTCACCTTGCGTTGTCTAAAGTTAAAGATAGCGGCTAACGCTATCGCATCATCGGTTGATTTTTGCTCTCAATCCTTTCATGGGTAGTTTGTTAGGTTCTAATTTTTTCTTTCAAAATGTTAGCCGGTATGTTTTCTCCCAATCAATTTTCTTATTTGTCTTTTTTCATTTAAGTTTGTAACATAATCTATACTGGTGTCACTATTTTGGTTCTTAAATAGCCATAGTTCTTTAATGAATTTTTTTTTCAAATTGTTGAATTTGAAAATGGTTAAACAAAAGATGAAAATGAAGCAAAAGTTTAGCGTTTTTCCATTTAAAAGACATGATTATGTCAATCGATTATTTTTAGAATGCAATAATGTTCAATATTCAATATTTTGTCTATTTTAAATATGTAGTATTATTTTTTTTTTATTATTCAAATTTTGTGTCGAATCTTACGATTCACGATTCTCAAATTTAGGATTCCGATTCACGATACGAATCGCAATTTGACAAGTATGCTCTAAACCCTCTCTTCCTCCCTTTTTCTCATCTTTCATATTGGATAAAAACTATTGACGAAATCAACTATTTCATCCAAATTCAAGACATGCCAAAATGTTTATATATCAACCAGTTAAAATTATAGATCAAAAAAATCCATTGTTTCATCCAAAATCAAGACACACCAGTGGGTTTATAAATCAAGCAATTAAAATTGTGGGCCAAAAAAAAAAATTCAGTCATGAACAATGTTATTTACACCTAATTTAATGATGTAATGCATTGTGAACTTTAAATAAACAATGAGTTATTGAATAAAATTCACTATTAATTTAATATGCACAGTACATTTAGTTATAGTTATCAAAATCGTACGATTCATGATTCGATTCGATACAGGTACAAAACGATTCGTATCTTATATGAGAATCGTTTTAGAGTTGAATTGCACATAAATCGTGCGATTCGATTCGTATCTTACGAATCACACGATTCACTCACTTTTTTTAAAACCCAAATTTTTTTCAAAATAACGTCGTTTTGTCCGCTAAACAATAAAACGTTTTTTTTTTACAAAGGAACCCCACATCCTAATAAAAACTCGACCTCTTTGCTCATTATCTCTCTGAAGTCATCTAAAGCTCACATTGCGTTGTCTAAAGCTAAAGATCGCGGCTAACGCTATCGCATCATCAGTTGATTTTTGCTCTCAATTCTTTCATGGGTAGTTTGTTCGATTCTAAATTTTTCTTTCAAAATGTTAGCCTGTATGTTTTCTCCCATTCAATTTTCTTATTTGTCTTTTTCCATTCAAATTTGTAACATAATCTATACTGAGTGTCACTATTTTTGTTCTTAAATAGCCATAGTTCTTTAATGAATTTTTTTTTCAATGAAGCAAAAGTTTAGCGTCTTTCCATTTAGAAGACATAATTATGTCAATTGATTATTTTTAGAATACAATAATGTTCAATATTCAATATTTTGTCTATTTTAAATATGTAGTATTTTTTTTTTATTCAAATTTTGTGTCGAATCTTACGATTCACGATTCTCAAATTTAGGATTCTGATACACGATACGAATCGCGATTTGACAACTACACATTTAGTTTTCAAATTAAACCCCTAATTAGTAAAACAAGCATTATTGTTTACTGAAAAAAAATTGTTGCCATCCATTGGATGAGTGAGAATTGTTGTCTAAAATTGATTTTTTAATAGTTTTCATCCAAAAGGAAAGATAAGAGAGAGAGAGAGAAAGAGCGGCATAGTTATCAAAATCGTACGATTCACGATTCGATTCATACGATTTGATTTGATACGGATACAAAACGATTCGTATCTTATATGAGAATCGTGTTAGAGCTGAATCGCACATAAATCGTACGATTCGATTCATATCTCACGAATCGCATGATTCAATCACCTTTTTTAAAACCCAAATTTTTTTCAAAACAGCGTCGTTTTGTCTGCTAAATAGTAAAACGACGTCGTTTTTTTTACAGAGGAACCCACATCCTAATAAAAACTCAACCTCTTTACTCATTATCTCTCTGACGTCATCTAAAGCTCACCTTGTATTGTCTAAAACTAAAGATCGCAACTAACACTATCGCATCATCGGTTGATTTTTGCTCTCAATCCTTTCATGGGTAGTTTGTCAGGTTCTAATTTTTTCTTTCAAAATGTTAGCCTGTATGTTTTCTCCCAATCAATTTTCTTATTTGTCTTTTTTCATTCAAGTTTGTAACATAATCTATACTGGATGTCACTATTTTAATTCTTAAATAGCCATAGTTTTTTAATGAATTTTTTTTTCAAATTGTTGAATTTGAAAATGGTTAAACAAAAGATGAAAATGAAGCAAAAGTTTAACGTCTTTCCATTTAGAAGACATGATTATGTCAATTTGCTTATTTTTAGAATGCAATAATGTTCAATATTCAATATTTTGTCTATTTTAAATATGTAATGTTATTTTTTTTTTTATTCAAATTTTGTGTCGAATCTTACGATTCACGATTCTAAAATTTAGGATTCCGATTCACGATACGAATCACGATTGGACAACTATGAGAGGACGTGGGGAGAAAGTGGGAGAGAAAATGGAGACGAGTTGACTACAATAAATGAGAGAAAATTCAAAAATTCTGATGACCACATACGCATGTATCCAATGTTATGAAGCACGGATACGGATACGATACGGATATGGCGATACAGCAAAATCTAAAAAAGTAGAATACAGGTAGGGCTAGGATACGTCTATAATAAAATTTATTTCATATTTTGACTGTCATCTACTGACTTAATAATTATATATTTTGATAATTCTTTAACATAAGCAAAATTTATACTTTTTTTTGAAAAAATATATATCATATCATGATGGTATATTCACTTCGTGACTAATTACATGAATCAAAACTAATATTTACTTAGTTTACTTAGAAATATTTGTTGTTAAAAGTATAAATAGATTCATTTTATGTCCTTTTAACATGTAATAATAGATAAAACATAAAAAAAAATTGTCTTCAAAGTCGTATGAATTTATGTTCATGTTTTGTATGTTATGTGAATTCAAAGGTAGATGTTTAAAGGTTAGATTCAAAAATTATAAATATTGCTTCATTACAAAAGTATCCGCAAAATATCCAAATATTTTATTGTTATCGGATACATAGGTGTATCTGATACGTATCTTCGAATATCTGACAAGTATCGTATCCGATACGGTATCCAATACAAATACGTTGACCTCAACAAAATATCCGTACTTCATAGATTCAATCTCACTTTTTTATATTTATGTGCACTTTCCACCGTTGGATTCATCCAACGGTATAAGTTCAATATGCGGACTAAATTCCATCCATAATGTTGTGTGCTTCAACATGGTTGTGTGTGTATATATATGAAAACTCTTTTCTTCCAATCTTTCCATATTTGACATACAGCTCCTCCCCTAGCTTGGGATATTTCCAACAAATGCAACTTTCATGCATGTTATGGGCCACATCAAATGCAAAAATTAGATCATTACCTTTGTCCCTTATATTCAGTTTGACCAAGGTTCAAAATTTCGTCTCAATACATTAATTCGGTCACACCAAGGAAAAGAAAACAGAAACAAAAACGGAAATAAAAACGGAAACATTTTGAAAATGTTTCGAAAAATGCTTTGAGAACCTTGAAACATACTAAAAAATTGATTGAAACATCTTAAAACACCTCAAAATATTTTAGAATACCTAGAAGGCTAGAAAGATTGGAATTTCAATTCAATCACTGATTCGTTTTAATTTCCTTAGAAATGAAAAAGTTTCGACCATTTCAAGCATTTAAGAACGAAATTTTGATCCTTGAGTCAAACCCATCCATACCGCACCCACCCGTGTGTCATCATATAAAGTTCAAATCCAACCAATGGGATGCTTTGACCACCATGGCAGGGATTTTTCCATGTTCTCTTCATACCTGTTTTGCAAGCAATGCAAGCTTCTGCTGCACAGCATTCCTCCCACCAGCAACTTGAGAGTCAATGTTATTGGTGTTATATGATGCCCCCATACACTTCAGTACTACACCAACAACCTCTCTAGGAGAATCAACCATTGAGATCTTCCCTGCAAGCTCAGGCCTCCATAAATCAGCCCAGTCCTGCAAGCATAATTTAGTTACTCCAATTATGCATATATGTGAAGTGAACATAAAACACTATTTGCAAAAAATCTTTTGCCACGGATATCCATATATGCAATAAAGTATCTATATCCACATGTTGTAGAAAAGGTGTGTTGTTGAAAACAGACGCCTCTCTCTCTCTCTCTCTATCTCTTGTCTGCTCCTTCGTTGAGAACAGACGCCTGTCCGTTTTAATCCCCATGCCCCCCTTTTTTTTTCTTTTATCTTTTTTAGTTTATTATAATCGATTGTTTTAACTTTTAATCCCCCCTCCTTTTTGTTTCTTTTATTCTTTATACTACTGTTATTTACTAAATTGTTATATTAGCAATATACCTTAGTTGTCAAAATTTGCGATTAATTCTATGGTATATTAAATATCTGAAATTAAGTATGTGTTTTCAAAAATTATTTATTCATTGATTTTAAAATTAATGAAATAATATTACTTAGTAATTTGATGACACAATTTCAATTAGTTGAAGTGACTTTCGCCTGGTGTCAACCCTTTTTTTTCCCATCAACTTGATGTTATCTTGTATAAATGGATGTTAAACCAATAAACATGCTTAATCAATCAATTATTAAGCTTATCTTTATAAATAAAAGAATTTTATTTATGTTTTTACGTGTTTCCATATATTTTCATATTTTTTTTTTGTTTCCATTGTATTTCCGTAACGTTTCCATTTGATTGAAACGGTACACCGAAACAATATTACGATCCTTGGTATAAGATTGTCAGACTCTAAAATTTCAACTTTTGTTAATCACATGTTAACACGTGTTCCAAAGGTGTTGGTCACATGTTTATTTTTTTAGTTATATACATGACCTTAGAAGTGTCATACATGTCTCCAACTAGCATGTCAAACCCGGTGTCTAGAATTGATCCAATAGGGTAGCAACACGTGCTTGAGAAAGTTTGCAAAAATATGTCGATGCCCGACACATGTCTTACACAGACATTGATGCTGGACAGGAAGGATAGGAAAAGGAGAGGAAGAAAGAACTAAGAAATATCAAACTCTCACAAGGATTAGGTCAAGAAACATATAATTCTCTACAGAGGAATAATTTTATTAATATCAGTCTCTCTTTATGAAAATAGTAGGAATTACATCCATAATTATAGCCTAGCCCTCCTACCAAAATAAAAATCAATCTCATATCCAAAATTTAAAATAATTTCATAATAAAACTCTAAAATTACTCTCCTACTAAAACTCTATAATAATTCTCTAATCAAACTCTCAATACTCAATTTTTAAAACAATCCTAGTCAAACAAATATCCCCTAATTAATGTACGAAAATAAATAATAAATTCAAATTCTTCAATTAAGCCTCATTCAATCCCTTTTCAATCTCCATATATTCTCGCTGGCTGGAAAAAAAAAATTTCTCCAAAGAGTTATAATAGCAAGAGTATTCCAAGAAAATCAATGTTAGTTTGCAAAGTACATCCTCTATCTTAATAGCATAGGAACAAGATCTCACGTCAATGAGATAATACTGGGTATCACAATGGGAGGAATCTATATATTGAATCTCCATAACCTTCACATTTTATTTCACGTACAAGGATGGTGGTGAAGAAAGCATAAGAATTGGTGGCAAAAAAAGTAGCAACTCCATCTAAGAAACCAATTTCAAAACTTGTTTCACTTCAACTATAGTAACACCCTTTGAAATCAGCTTGTCAAAAACAATTGATGCCGGACGAAAAAAGGAGAAGAAATAATTAAGGTAAACCAACCTTTCACAAGAATTAGGTAAAGAATTACATAATTCTCCACAAAGAATTTTAGTAATATCACTCTCATGAAAATAGTAGAGATTACATCTATATTTATAGGTTAAGTCTCCTACCAAAATAAAAAATACTCTCCTATTTAAATTCTAAAATAGTTTCATAATCATACTCTCAAATTACTCTCCTACTAATACTCTAATAAATTCCTTATCAAACTCTCATTACTCAAAATTATTAAAGCAATCCTAGTTAAACAAATATTCCCTAAATAATATAATAATCGAAAAAATAATAAATTCAAATTCAAGATTATTCAATCCCTTTTCAATCTCCATCACACATTACTTTCTTCGAAGTATTTGTGCTTCTTAGTCTATACTATCTGGCATGCACCAACAGACAATGTATCACTTTTCTACCTCGACTATTACATAAGCAAAAGGGGAATTAGAAGGAAGAGAAGATAGTTCTAGACCTCACACCTAGAAAGCCAAGGAATCTTACCTAGGGGCTCTTTAGCACCACACCAAAAAAAAGATTGCATCACACAATCTTAAAAGTTTAGAAAAACTTCTGAAAATTTCATATATTCATTCATCATACTTCAAGTCTTGAAGTTACATCAATATATGGGACTTCAGAAACTAATTAATGTTGAAACTTTTCAACTCCCAAAAAGCTAGATACAATGAATGAATCTGTGGATACATGCATAGAAAACTTGTGGTTAATGTAACTAAATGAAAAGTCATAAGGCAAATGAAAAGTCATGGAGACTTTTAGAAATAAGCCCATGTCTAGTCAATATCCCAAGTGGGCCCAACATTATCCAACATATGTCAAATTAAGGCTTGGGCCTTAGAACCATCCCGCCCACATCTTTTATATACCTTTATTGGACGTTGTCATTTTTCATCAACTCTCCCCGGCTTGAGAGAACTCGACCCTAGCAAGTTAAAAGCATGGAATTTTTCATAAATATCAAGGTTGAGATGTTGGAACTGTTCATCGGTAATCCTGGTGCATTCTGAAAATGGACGCCCCTTCCATTTAATGAGATATTTCTGATAACCACCACTTCTAGTTGAAACAATATGATGATCAACCACGTCTTCAATTTCATCCCTTAAATATGTGGCTTGGGGTAGAGAAGTAACTGGTTTAGGGTGTACATCATTGTCAGTGTGTCCAGAGTAAGATCCTCAATATTAAAGACATTACTGATGCTCATATCTTCAGGCAAGTCAAGAACATAAGCATTGGAGCTAATTTTCTTAAGAACCTTAGATGGACTAGCACTCTTTGAATGAAGCTTCTTATAAGCACCTTTAGCATACAGTTCAGGCCTCACTCAGACCATAACCATGTCTCCATCGAATTCAGCAAACCTTCTCCTCAAATCAACATGTCGTTTGTAGCTCTCATTGCTTACGGCAACCTTTCGTCGAACCTCAGCATGTATATCAAAAATATGCTTGCTAAAGGCTTCAGCTTCAGCACCTAGGCAAGCCTCGATAAGTAACGGAACCAAATCAATTGGTTTTCTAGGAAGCAAACCTGTAACAATCTCAAATGGGTTACGACCTGTAGATCTATTGACAGAGCTATTATATGCAAATTCAGCCATAGGAAAAAACCTGATCCCAACTACTAACATGATACCTAACAAGGCAGCGAAGTAGGTCTCCCAAACTGCGGTTGACAACCTCCGTTTGAACATCAGTTTAAGGGTGGAAAGCGAAAGATTTTGAACATCAATTTGCGGGTGGAAAGCAGAAGAAAACTTCAACTTTGTATGCAGCAACTTCCATAGAGTGCACCAAAAATAACTTACGAACTTCACATCACGCTCAGATACAATAATTCGAGGCAATCCGTGAAGACGAACAACTTCTTTAAAGAAAAGCTTGGCAATGTGAACAGCATCGGATGTCTTCGAACAAAGAATAAAGTGAGCCATTTTTTAGAAGCGATCCACAACCACATAAATGGAGTCCTATCCTCGAAGGGTCATGGGCAATCCAAGGACAAAATCCATACTTAAATCCTGTCATGGCTCGTGTGGCACAGGTAGTGGGATGTATAAACCAGTATTCTTCTTTCTTCCTTTCGAAAGTTGGCAAGTTCGACATTGCAAAACTACCTTGGCTACATCCCGCTTCAGCTTTGGCCAATAAAAGCGATCTTCAGCCATTGCAGCTGTCTTATCTCTTCCAACATGACCTACTGTCCCTTCAGAATGTAATTCCCAAATCACTAATTCACGAAGAGAAATGTTGGGTAAGCAAAGTTGGGTTCCCTTGAAGAGGTAGTCATCATGTAAGGAGAAATCATCATATCCTCCCTCCTATTCAGCCAATAACTTAGCATGTATAACTCTGAAATCCTTGCAAGAAGGATAGTCCATTTTGAGCAAATCAAAACCCACAACTTGTATAGTCATGGAAGAAAGAACATACACCACTCGACTAAGTGCATCAGCTGCCTTATTCTCATAACCAGCCTTATGTTTGATAACAAAAGAGTATTCTTGCAAAAATGAAACCCACTTACCATGCCGATGATTCAATTTCTTTTGGGAGTTAATTTATTTGAGTGCTTCATAGTCAGAATACATCACAAACTCCTTAAAAAGAAGATAGTGGCGCCAATACCGAAGTACCTATATTAATGCATAAAACTCCTTGTCATAGGTAGAGTACTTTTGCTTGGCTTCGTTGAGCTTTTCACTGAAGTAAGCAACAGGGTGCCCTTCTTGAATAAGCACACCTCCAATCCCAACATGGGATGCATCGCAAGCCACCTCAAACACTTTTCAGTCATCATTTTCTTTATTTCTTCAAAGGCCTTTGTTGCTGCTTTGGTCCAAACAAACTGTCCCACCTTCATACAGTTGGTTATAAGTGTCATAACTGTGCTGAAATTCTTGATAAAGTGACGATAAAAAGTTGTCAACCCATGAAAACTTCATGCAAGGAACTAGGAATCGGCCAATCTAGAATGGCTTTCACCTTACTTGGATCAGCCTCCACTCCTTTAGATGAAACAACAAAGCCCAAAAACAGAACACTTGGGCTCATGAAAGAACACTTCTTTAAATCCATGTAGAGCTTCTCATGGCGGAGAACCCTCAACTTGTTGAAGATGAAAGATGTGTTCTTCCTTGGTCTTGCTAGATATTAGAATATCATCAAAGTAAACAACCAAAAATTGACCAATAAATGGCTGCAATACCTATGTCATAAAGCGCATGAAGGTACTAGGGGCATTTGTAAAGACCGAATGGCATGACTAGCCATTCATAGAGGCCATCCCTTGTCTTGAAAGCTATTTTCCATTCATCTCCTGGTCTTATGCGTATTTGATGGTATTCACTTTTTAGATCTATCTTCGAAAATATGCAAGAACCAGCCAATATATCCAACATATCATCAAGCCTTGGAATGGGGAATCGGTATTTGATTGTGATCTTGTTTCTAGCACGGCTGTCAACACACATGCGCCAATTGCTATCTTTCTTTGGCGTGAGCAATGCGGGGACAACAAAAGGGTTTAAACTTTCACGAATAAATCCCTTAGACAGCAGCTCATTCACTTGCCTTTTAAGCTCTGCATGTTCACTTGGATTCATGCGATAGGCTGAAAGATTAGGCAATTGTGACCATGGAACGAGATCCATTGCATGCTAGATATTGGGCATTGGAGGAAGTTCATTTGGTAGTTCTGCGGGTGCAACATCAGAGAAGGTAGATAACAGCTCAATCACCTCCGGTGATATTGCAGTGGATAAAACAGCTTCTGTTTTGGATACTTCTTTCATCACCACAGCATATATGACCCCCGATTCCATGCTCTCTTGTTGAAAGCGCTTCTTGGTGAGAACATGAAGGGACTTTGGCTTAACATCAGCATCATCCTTCGGCTTATTTTCTTTGAATTTCTCCATTTCAACTATAGTCAACAGCTTCAAAACAATCTCTTTGTTGTTAAATGAGAAAGAGTATGTATTTTTTTTTCCCACAGGGATGTACATCTCTATCATAAAGCCAAAGCCTTCCAAAGAGGATGTGAGTAACTTTCATAGGAATCACATCACACTAAATAGAATCATTATAGGAACCATTAAAAATAGAGACAAAGCATCGTTGAGTTACCGGAATAGAAGTGCTATCAATCCAAGCTATACCTTATATGGTTGAGGATGTGGTTGAATGGGAAGCTTAAGGTGCTCAATTATGGATGATGATACAACATTCATGCAACTGCCACCATCAACAATAAGCCTACGGGCTTGATCTCCACAACGAACCAGCATCTAGAAAATAGAAGTGTGCCTCCAATCTTCCTTCTCAACTTTAGGGGCAACAAGGATAAGCCTAACAACCGAAATCAATGAAGTGCCAGTCTCTTCGTCTTCTAAATCATCGGTATTGAAGGCCCCAACATCAAACGATTCCTCCTCATCCTCATGGAGTTATTGGTCAGGTTCCTCATTATGCTCCACTCCCATATGTAAGTTTCTCTTTGGGCATTGAAACACCATGTGACCTGTCTCCCCACATTTGAAACACCTGCTTTCCTTTCCTCCCAATTTGTTGGTCAGATGAGCTTTGTCTTTTGGGTCAACCATGTTTTGAGAAGATGGCTTAGAACCATTGGTCCAAAAGTTACTTGCATCATTGTACTTCTTTGATATTGTCTCCCCAGCTTGAGACCCAAACTTTCTCGTAATTGGGTACTTCAAATACTCCTCCATATCCAAGGCAACCTGGAAAGCATATTCAAGACTGTACAAGGGTTGACGAAGCAACTCCCTCCTTATATCTGGCCTCAAACCCATCTTAAGAGTTTGACTTGGAGCTTCCACCACTTGACTCCATGTTTTAAGTTAATCAAATTTCTGCATATATGTGGCCACCGACATGCAATTTTGCTTTAATTCCATGAGTTGTTCACATAACTTCTCATGGTAATTTGTTGGCATGTACTTCTCCTGAAGTTTAGCTTTCATCTCTTCCCATGTACTAATTAGTGGCTATCCCAATCGCCTAATATCACCTTCAACGCCTGTCCACCAAATTTTTGCTAATCCTACAAGGTTCATCTTAGCAAATCTCACTCGTCGATCGTTAGTCATATCAAACCAATCAAAGTATTCCTCAATGGAAGCAAGCCAATCAAAAAATAACGTGGGATTTACTTTACCTTCGAAGTCTAGAACATCCATTTTAACCTTCTTCGTGATATCTCCGATCATATCATATATCTCATACCGCTCTTTTTTTTGCACTTCTCTAGCCCATTCTGGCATGGAAGGTTATGGTATCCCAGCCGGTAATTCACGTGCTAGAGAAGGATTTGGAACTTGTACCTCTACTACTCTTTCATTCTCCACATGACTCTCAATAGCAGCTTCTCCTTGCTCATGGGCTGATGTATTATTAAGTGGTTAAACAATTCTAGTCTCCAAGTTGGTCATTCGGATGCTTATACCATTCAGCTGTTCCATAATCCGGAATAGCATTTCATCTCGCTCATTATCTGTCAATCTACCTCTAAAAGGCCAGCCTGATCGTGTAGTCATAGTACTACCCTACTCTGATACCAAAAATGATGTAGGATAGAATTGGGAGACGGCTAAGGAAAGAGAAAATACTGAAAATTTGGGCGATTTAAGGGTTGTTTAGACGGCTGTGAACAGTAGATAAAAAGCAAGAAGGAGAATTAGAAGGAAGAGAAGATAGTTCTAGGCCTCACACCTAGAAACCCAAGGCATCTTACCTAGGGGTTCTTTAGCATCAAACTAAAGAAAGGATTGCATCACACAATCTTAAAAGCTTAGAAAAGCTTCTGAAAATTTCATATATTCATTCATCATACTTCAAGTTTTGAAGTTACATCAATATATAAGACTTCAGAAACTAATTAATGCTGAAACTTTTCCACTCCCAAAAAACTAGATACAATGAATGAATCTATGGATACATACATAGAAAACCTATGGTTAATGTAACTAAATGAAAGGTCATAAGGCAAATGAAAAGTTATGTAGACTTTTAGAAATCAGCCCATGTCTAGTCAATATCCCAAGTGGGCCCAACATCATCCAATATAAGCCAAATTAAGGCTTGGGCCTTAGAACCATCCAGCCCACGTCTTTTATACAACTTTATTGGACGTTATCAGTTTCCATCAGTCTGCATCAAAGTTAATATACTATAGTACATTTTTTTTCGCATAAGCATGCATAGAGTCCATGAGAACCATGCTTCCATCACCAATATAGGGGATTTATGCAGTGCAACATGTCATTGAACACCTATGAAGCAAGGATAATTTGTTAAGCTTGGTGTAACCATATCAAATACACACCAATACGTATCCACCAAAAATAAAATACTTGGATACTTCGCCGATATGCATCCACAATGGACATGTGTTGGACACAAAAGTGTATACGCAAAACAATATGTATAATTCTCAATTTTAATCCATGTCTTTTCCTCACGAATTCACATGGGCAAAGACGACTAGCCACAAATTTTTCACCAAAAATCTTTCAATTGGCAACAAAGACAAATTGTCTCAGATTTAATCAATCGATTTGCGTAGCGAGAGAGACAAGGGTACCAACAATTATGTTCTTCCTGTGATAGTTCCATATGGTAGGAAAAGAAACAGGTTGTACCAATTTCTCTTTCCAATAAGAGGGATTAAAATTAGAAAAAGAAGAAAGAAAAAAATCACAAAAAAAAAAAACACAAAACCAACATCACCAAAAAAAAAAGAGAATAAACAAATGAGAAAAATAAGGGGAGGGACAACAAAAGGCAGCATGGGGCTTAATGTGACAAGAAGAAAAAGGCTTCTTCAGTTGGAGAAGAAGAACCATGGGCGAAGAACACTAGCCTCAAATTCTTCACCAAAATCATTCAATTGGCAACAAAAGAATCATTGGATTTAACCAATTGGCTTGGGTAGTGAGAGAGACGAGAGAATCAACAAGTATGGTCTTCCTGCAATAGTTCCAGTGGGGTCCCGGGCTTCAACCAGATATCCGCACCTTGGATGCCTACACTTTGATGGGACAAAGTCGCCTCGTCTTAGGCCCCGTAAAGCACACTCGACTCACCTAGGCGTGCCTTTTAAAAACATTGCATTAAACGCTCACCCTCTCCCTCCCCAACCAAAACCGTTCCCCAAAGTTGTGCGCTCCATTCCCCCCAAACCAAGTACGATTCGCACACTTCGTTAACAACTCTACTGCCACCACCTTGGACATTAGTGACAAGATCAATGACCCAGGCACTTGGGTCCTCCACGAAACTAGCCTCTTGAGACATTGTTGAGGCCACGGCCTTCCAGCGTTTGTTCCTAGTTTTTACTATGTACAGAACTTTGTGATCCATTTCATAGACTAGGGGTAGAAACAAAAAGGATGAAGGTCAGTGGAATTCCAATGGTTTTATGCAGCTTCTTTGATTAACGTGGCTTTTACCGAAAATAAAAGTCTTTGGCTGACTGTGGTTGCGGATTGGGTGTGGCAGTCGACTGTGGTCTAGTTCACTGATTTCTGAATTGTCTCTTAAATAAGAAGCAATTGTGTGCATGCTGGAATTTGGTTTGACAGTGTTTCTCTCTCTAACTTCTCTCTCACAATTTGACTGTGTTGTGTGTGAACTGGTGGTGGTTCTGGAGCAGAGTGAAAGTGATTGCGGGCCAAGGGAGAGGGGCAGGAGAAGATAGTTGTGTGCAGGGGGGTGTCTGTATTCTCAATGCACTTGTGGAGGAAGGAAGAGGCGAAAAAAGGTAATACTGGTATTCTAAGAGAAAATGTGTAACGTCAACACTTTTTGGCTTGTCAGCATGGTAGGAGTACTACCTCAAACAGGCATATAAACAAGAAGAGGCATAGTCAAGTTCAAGATAATACAAGGGATGGACGACTTAAAGGATCCCTCATTTAAAAACAACTAATGGGACCTTGATATGAATACCAAAAATAGCCCATTTTAATTTATTTTTCATCAGCAAGAATGAAAATTTTATTGAAATGAGAGACCCTTCAAATAAAAATCAAAAAATGCAAGCCAAAAAAAGTACAAAATAGAAAGGCACAGAATACATGTGTATTAAACTTCAAGCCACTGTGCCCTAATCAAGGATAACATGAACTCCCTCATTAATTAAAATCTATGGACCTTGCAAACTGATACCACAAACTCCTTCGTATCTCGTTATATTATTATGCAATATTTTACCACCCTTTCTGATTATCAAGGACCTGGGCACATATCCCACTAGGAAATACTGAAAAACACATATACGCAAATTTCGATAATATTAACCATGATTGACCAGTCACTGGAAACATCATTCCATTTTCCCAATATATATTCAACCGCTCATTCTGACCTATTTTAGTTTTTTTTCTATCTGTTGAGCAAATAATCAGTAATTGGATAAACAACTCATACAATTTAAACTTCAAACCAATCCATTGTGTAATAGAGTGAATAACCAATCCATTGTGTAATAACATGGCAACAATACTTCGAAAAATAGCACAGTGTGATCCAGTTCAATTCAATATACATGTACTCAAACATAATGTTTACTGCTGCTCCTGCAAACGATGGAGCATCCAAGCAATCAGGAACTGTTTACATATAATACACAAGTGAACATATTTAGTTTAAGAACTAGCTCAAGTCAACTTGTACGAGGATATAAGAAATAAGTAAGCCTATGTAGTTTAATATCTAGATATTATTAACTTGGAAAAGAATGTTAATAGAGCAATCGAGCGGAAGCCAGTCTAGCAAGGCAGAAATTTCCCTTGTGGTTACAAGTGTAAGTGTGCAATAGTAAATCACAAAAAGCACCACTGTAGCTTTAAGTGTTCCTGTAAGTGTGCAGTAAAAGGTTGCAAAAGCTTCGTAAATGGTAGGGGTTTGAAATTAAGTGAATCTCTTCAAAAGAAGTTAGAAATCAAAAAATTATGGAACCAAAGAAATTCATGTGCAAATGGAAACTTCTTGAATAGATCTATTATAACTATTAGGACCATATTACAACGATGGAAACAACAATCACATATAGACACCAATGGCATGAGCACAAAGGATAGTCATCTTAGCTTTGATTTAGGATGCAAAGCCAAAGACTACAAAAGACTTGAAAGCTAGAAAGACAGCTTACCTCTATAGGAGCCAAATTATGCTTTTGAAATTTGCTTTTCTTATAAGCTATCACCATGCTTCCCCAACGATATGGAGCAGCCCATACTCTACCTTCAGAATCTAATTTTCCCTCGGTGTTCCTGCATAAATATACCTGAGATCGTTTTAGAAGTAACACGATATTAAAGTGTGGAACCCTTTCAAAGAAGTAAAAGATTTTATGTATAACATTGGTAACAGTTGAAATTTTAAAGTGTTCAGTGTTGTAGTTTAGGGTTTAGAATGGAAAAGAGGCAAGAGAAGAGAAGACATAAGAAAAATAGGGTTAAGGAGAGTCCAAGATTACCAATACCCTCTGATCACCCATATTTATATTAATCTCATAATATGCTTCAAATTACAATCATACCCTTAATTAAAACATCCTAGCATTCTACACTCCCCCTCAAGTTGGATTATAGATATCTTTCATGCCCAACTTGCATACATCTGAATGAAGAGTTCTACTACTAAGTCCCTTAGTAAAAACATTGGCCAATTGTTCCTTGGACATCACAAGGGCATACAAATCGACCCATCATTTAGTTTCTCTTTAATAAAATGTCTATCAATCTCTGTGTGATTTGTTCTATCATACTGGACTGGATTGTGAGCAATATTTATGACAGTCTTATTATTACAATACAGATGCCTAAGTTTACCATTAGAGACCCTCAAGTCTTTCATTTAGGTTTTCAGCCACATAAACTCACATATACCATCAGTCATAGCCTGTATTTTGCCTCTGCACTAGATCTAGCCACCACTGCTTGCTTCTTACTCCACCAACTAGATTTCCTCCTACAAAGGTGGAGCAACCTGTAGTAGATCTCCTATCATCAATTAAGTCGGTCCAATCTACATCTGTGAAAGCTTCTAATTTCATATGATCCTGTTTTTGAGAACAATATTCTTTTGCCTAGAGATGACTTGACATACCTCAGTATATAATGAACAGCCTCTCGATGAGGGGCTCGAGAAGCATGCATGAACTAACTAACAACACTCACTGCATATGCTATGTTTATGCACGTGTGAAAAATGTCTATGAGTCTCCCAACTAGCGACTAATATATTTTCCTATCAATTTGATCACCTTCATCATTTTTCAGTCTGTGGTTTGTCTCGATGGGTGTTTTGACAGTCTACAATCTAACATACCGATTTCCTTCAGGAGATCAAAGATAAATTTCTTCTGTGAGATGAAGATCTTTTTATCTGACCTGACCACTTCAATCCCTAAGAAATAACGTAAACGCCTCAAGTCCTTGATCTCAAATTCTTTAGCAAGGTGAACTTTCAATTTGGTCACTTCCCCCACATCATCACCTGTGAGCATTATGTCATCAACATATACCATAAGAACTAAGATCTTACCACTCGCTTGTTTGATGAATATAATATGATTTGCATGACATTTCTTGTACCCAAACTTGACTATTGTCTTATAGAATCTGTCAAACCAAGCTCTAGGAGACTGGTTTAACCCAGAGGAATATTCATATACACTTCCTCCTCCAAGTCCCCATGAAGAAATACATTCTTTACATCCAGTTGTTGTAGATCCCATCCCAATTGGCAACAAAAGAAAAATGACCCGACTGGAATTCATCTTAGCTACAGAGACAAAAGTCTCTTGATAGTCCAGGTCATATGTCTGAGTAAATCTCTTAGCTACCAGTCATGTCTTGTGTCTATCCACTATACCATTTGTATTCAGCTTGACAGTAATCACCCACCTATAGCCTACTAATTTTTTCAACTAGAAGAGATACAAGCTCCCAACTTTCATTTTTTCATAGAACTCTCATTTCTTCTATCATGGCTACTTTCCACTTGGGCTATGCAAGGGCTTCACGTCAATTCTAATGAAGAGACATAGAAGACAAAAACGAAACAAAAGAACGATAGGAGAATGACAAATAGTCATAAGAAACAAACTTAGAAATAGGATGTGGGTACAAGTCCAGACTCCTTTCCGAATAGCAATACGTAAAGAACTATCATCAACAGGATTACTACAAAGAAGCTCATTACCTGATGCAGGGGAGGAGATCTCAGGAATTAAGTCAGGAGATGATGACTGAGTAGGTAACTCATATGGATGGTGATCTACTTTGTTTGTCATCGAGTATAGCACTACAAATCATCTCTATCTAATCTGCCACAAGTAGGTAGTCTACTCCGCCTGAATAGGTGTTTCTCCCTAAGGCTCCCCCTAAATCACAAATTGAGAGGTAAGAAAAGAAATCCATCCTCTAGCATCTCTTCTTGAATACACTGCTCCCCGAGAGGGTGAAAGAGTAGAGAAATATGACTGCCTCGTGAAACGTGACATCCATACTAATATATACTTTTTGGGATTGAGGATGATAACACTTATACCCCTTTTGGATAGTATAGTAGCCAATAAAAACAACACAACGCCCTTAGATCCAACTTCCCCTTGGTCTTTTGGTAATGATGTACAAAACACATGAAACCAAAAACCTTTGGGGGAATAGAATAATGAGAAACTGACCCTTGAAACAACCCTATAAGAGTGGCAAAGTCAAGAACTCTCGAAGGTATCCGATTGATGAGCTACACAATAGCAAGTACTCCATCTCCCCAAAAGGACTGAGGTACGCCCATAGTAAACATCAAGGAGTGCGCCACTTCAAAGAGATATCGATTCTTCCTTTTTGCTACACCATTCTACTCAGGTGTATCCATACAACTAGATTGATGGTGAATCTCATGTTCCATAAGATATGTCAAGTATTCTCCATTAAAGTAGGTGACTCATATGGATGGTGATCTACTTTGTTTGTCATCGAGTATAGCACTACAAATCATCTCTATCTAATCTGCCACAAGTAGGTAGTCTACTCCGCCTGAATAGGTGTTTCTCCCTAAGGCTCCCCCTAAATCACAAATTGAGAGGTAAGAAAAGAAATCCATCCTCTAGCATCTCTTCTTAAATACACTGCTCCCCGAGAGGGTGAAAGAGTAGAGAAATATGACTGCCTCGTGAAACGTGACATCCATACTAATATATACTTTTTGGGATTGAGGATGATAACACTTATACCCCTTTTGGATAGTATAGTAGCCAATAAAAACAACACAACGCCCTTAGATCCAACTTCCCCTTGGTCTTTTGGTAATGATGTACAAAACACATGAAACCAAAAACCTTTGGGGGAATAGAATAATGAGAAACTGACCCTTGAAACAACCCTATAAGAGTGGCAAAGTCAAGAACTCTCGAAGGTATCCGATTGATGAGCTACACAATAGCAAGTACTCCATCTCCCCAAAAGGACTGAGGTATGCCCATAGTAAACATCAAGGAGTGCGCCACTTCAAAGAGATATCGATTCTTCCTTTTTGCTACACCATTCTACTCAGGTGTATCCATACAACTAGATTGATGGTGAATCTCATGTTCCATAAGATATGTCAAGTATTCTCCATTAAAGTAGGTGACTCATATGGATGGTGATCTACTTTGTTTGTCATCGAGTATAGCGCTACAAATCATCTCTATCTAATCTGCCACAAGTAGGTAGTCTACTCCGCCTGAATAGGTGTTTCTCCCTAAGGCTCCCCCTAAATCACAAATTGAGAGGTAAGAAAAGAAATCCATCCTCTAGTATCTCTTCTTAAATACACTGCTCCCCGAGAGGGTGAAAGAGTAGAGAAATATGACTGCCTCGTGAAACGTGACATCCATACTAATATATACTTTTTGGGATTGAGGATGATAACACTTATACCCCTTTTGGATAGTATAGTAGCCAATAAAAACAACACAACGCCCTTAGATCCAACTTCCCCTTGGTCTTTTGGTAATGATGTACAAAACACATGAAACCAAAAACCTTTGGGGGAATAGAATAATGAGAAACTGACCCTTGAAACAACCCTATAAGAGTGGCAAAGTCAAGAACTCTCGAAGGTATCCGATTGATGAGCTACACAATAGCAAGTACTCCATCTCCCCAAAAGGACTGAGGTATGCCCATAGTAAACATCAAGGAGTGCGCCACTTCAAAGAGATATCGATTCTTCCTTTTTGCTACACCATTCTACTCAGGTGTATCCATACAACTAGATTGATGGTGAATCTCATGTTCCATAAGATATGTCAAGTATTCTCCATTAAAGTAGGTGACTCATATGGATGGTGATCTACTTTGTTTGTCATCGAGTATAGCGCTACAAATCATCTCTATCTAATCTGCCACAAGTAGGTAGTCTACTCCGCCTGAATAGGTGTTTCTCCCTAAGGCTCCCCCTAAATCACAAATTGAGAGGTAAGAAAAGAAATCCATCCTCTAGCATCTCTTCTTGAATACACTGCTCCCCGAGAGGGTGAAAGAGTAGAGAAATATGACTGCCTCGTGAAACGTGACATCCATACTAATATATACTTTTTGGGATTGAGGATGATAACACTTATACCCCTTTTGGATAGTATAGTAGCCAATAAAAACAACACAACGCCCTTAGATCCAACTTCCCCTTGGTCTTTTGGTAATGATGTACAAAACACATGAAACCAAAAACCTTTGGGGGAATAGAATAATGAGAAACTGACCCTTGAAACAACTCTATAAGAGTGGCAAAGTCAAGAACTCTCGAAGGTATCCGATTGATAAGCTACACAATAGCAAGTACTCCATCTCCCCAAAAGGACTGAGGTACGCCCATAGTAAACATCAAGGAGTGCGCCACTTCAAAGAGATATCGATTCTTCCTTTTTGCTACACCATTCTACTCAGGTGTATCCATACAACTAGATTGATGGTGAATCTCATGTTCCATAAGATATGTCAAGTATTCTCCATTAAAGTAGGTGACTCATATGGATGGTGATCTACTTTGTTTGTCATCGAGTATAGCACTACAAATCATCTCTATCTAATCTGCCACAAGTAGGTAGTCTACTCCGCCTGAATAGGTGTTTCTCCCTAAGGCTCCCCCTAAATCACAAATTGAGAGGTAAGAAAAGAAATCCATCCTCTAGCATCTCTTCTTGAATACACTGCTCCCCGAGAGGGTGAAAGAGTAGAGAAATATGACTGCCTCGTGAAACGTGACATCCATACTAATATATACTTTTTGGGATTGAGGATGATAACACTTATACCCCTTTTGGATAGTATAGTAGCCAATAAAAACAACACAACGCCCTTAGATCCAACTTCCCCTTGGTCTTTTGGTAATGATGTACAAAACACATGAAACCAAAAACCTTTGGGGGAATAGAATAATGAGAAACTGACCCTTGAAACAACCCTATAAGAGTGGCAAAGTCAAGAACTCTCGAAGGTATCCGATTGATGAGCTACACAATAGCAAGTACTCCATCTCCCCAAAAGGACTGAGGTACGCCCATAGTAAACATCAAGGAGTGCGCCACTTCAAAGAGATATCGATTCTTCCTTTTTGCTACACCATTCTACTCAGGTGTATCCATACAACTAGATTGATGGTGAATCTCATGTTCCATAAGATATGTCAAGTATTCTCCATTAAAGTAGGTGACTCATATGGATGGTGATCTACTTTGTTTGTCATCGAGTATAGCGCTACAAATCATCTCTATCTAATCTGCCACAAGTAGGTAGTCTACTCCGCCTGAATAGGTGTTTCTCCCTAAGGCTCCCCCTAAATCACAAATTGAGAGGTAAGAAAAGAAATCCATCCTCTAGCATCTCTTCTTGAATACACTGCTCCCCGAGAGGGTGAAAGAGTAGAGAAATATGACTGCCTCGTGAAACGTGACATCCATACTAATATATACTTTTTGGGATTGAGGATGATAACACTTATACCCCTTTTGGATAGTATAGTAGCCAATAAAAACAACACAACGCCCTTAGATCCAACTTCCCCTTGGTCTTTTGGTAATGATGTACAAAACACATGAAACCAAAAACCTTTGGGGGAATAGAATAATGAGAAACTGACCCTTGAAACAACTCTATAAGAGTGGCAAAGTCAAGAACTCTCGAAGGTATCCGATTGATAAGCTACACAATAGCAAGTACTCCATCTCCCCAAAAGGACTGAGGTACGCCCATAGTAAACATCAAGGAGTGCGCCACTTCAAAGAGATATCGATTCTTCCTTTTTGCTACACCATTCTACTCAGGTGTATCCATACAACTAGATTGATGGTGAATCTCATGTTCCATAAGATATGTCAAGTATTCTCCATTAAAGTAGGTGACTCATATGGATGGTGATCTACTTTGTTTGTCATCGAGTATAGCACTACAAATCATCTCTATCTAATCTGCCACAAGTAGGTAGTCTACTCCGCCTGAATAGGTGTTTCTCCCTAAGGCTCCCCCTAAATCACAAATTGAGAGGTAAGAAAAGAAATCCATCCTCTAGCATCTCTTCTTGAATACACTGCTCCCCGAGAGGGTGAAAGAGTAGAGAAATATGACTGCCTCGTGAAACGTGACATCCATACTAATATATACTTTTTGGGATTGAGGATGATAACACTTATACCCCTTTTGGATAGTATAGTAGCCAATAAAAACAACACAACGCCCTTAGATCCAACTTCCCCTTGGTCTTTTGGTAATGATGTACAAAACACATGAAACCAAAAACCTTTGGGGGAATAGAATAATGAGAAACTGACCCTTGAAACAACCCTATAAGAGTGGCAAAGTCAAGAACTCTCGAAGGTATCCGATTGATGAGCTACACAATAGCAAGTACTCCATCTCCCCAAAAGGACTGAGGTATGCCCATAGTAAACATCAAGGAGTGCGCCACTTCAAAGAGATATCGATTCTTCCTTTTTGCTACACCATTCTACTCAGGTGTATCCATACAACTAGATTGATGGTGAATCTCATGTTCCATAAGATATGTCAAGTATTCTCCATTAAAGTAGGTGACTCATATGGATGGTGATCTACTTTGTTTGTCATCGAGTATAGCGCTACAAATCATCTCTATCTAATCTGCCACAAGTAGGTAGTCTACTCCGCCTGAATAGGTGTTTCTCCCTAAGGCTCCCCCTAAATCACAAATTGAGAGGTAAGAAAAGAAATCCATCCTCTAGCATCTCTTCTTAAATACACTGCTCCCCGAGAGGGTGAAAGAGTAGAGAAATATGACTGCCTCGTGAAACGTGACATCCATACTAATATATACTTTTTGGGATTGAGGATGATAACACTTATACCCCTTTTGGATAGTATAGTAGCCAATAAAAACAACACAACGCCCTTAGATCCAACTTCCCCTTGGTCTTTTGGTAATGATGTACAAAACACATGAAACCAAAAACCTTTGGGGGAATAGAATAATGAGAAACTGACCCTTGAAACAACCCTATAAGAGTGGCAAAGTCAAGAACTCTCGAAGGTATCCGATTGATGAGCTACACAATAGCAAGTACTCCATCTCCCCAAAAGGACTGAGGTATGCCCATAGTAAACATCAAGGAGTGCGCCACTTCAAAGAGATATCGATTCTTCCTTTTTGCTACACCATTCTACTCAGGTGCATCCATACAACTAGATTGATGGTGAATCTCATGTTCCATAAGATATGTCAAGTATTCTCCATTAAAGTAGGTGACTCATATGGATGGTGATCTACTTTGTTTGTCATCGAGTATAGCACTACAAATCATCTCTATCTAATCTGCCACAAGTAGGTAGTCTACTCCGCCTGAATAGGTGTTTCTCCCTAAGGCTCCCCCTAAATCACAAATTGAGAGGTAAGAAAAGAAATCCATCCTCTAGCATCTCTTCTTGAATACACTGCTCCCCGAGAGGGTGAAAGAGTAGAGAAATATGACTGCCTCGTGAAACGTGACATCCATACTAATATATACTTTTTGGGATTGAGGATGATAACACTTATACCCCTTTTGGATAGTATAGTAGCCAATAAAAACAACACAACGCCCTTAGATCCAACTTCCCCTTGGTCTTTTGGTAATGATGTACAAAACACATGAAACCAAAAACCTTTGGGGAATAGAATAATGAGAAACTGACCCTTGAAACAACCCTATAAGAGTGGCAAAGTCAAGAACTCTCGAAGGTATCCGATTGATGAGCTACACAATAGCAAGTACTCCATCTCCCCAAAAGGACTGAGGTACGCCCATAGTAAACATCAAGGAGTGCGCCACTTCAAAGAGATATCGATTCTTCCTTTTTGCTACACCATTCTACTCAGGTGTATCCATACAACTAGATTGATGGTGAATCTCATGTTCCATAAGATATGTCAAGTATTCTCCATTAAAGTAGGTGACTCATATGGATGGTGATCTACTTTGTTTGTCATCGAGTATAGCGCTACAAATCATCTCTATCTAATTTGCCACAAGTAGGTAGTCTACTCCGCCTGAATAGGTGTTTCTCCCTAAGGCTCCCCCTAAATCACAAATTGAGAAGTAAGAAAAGAAATCCATCCTCTAGCATCTCTTCTTGAATACACTGCTCCCCGAGAGGGTGAAAGAGTAGAGAAATATGACTGCCTCGTGAAACGTGACATCCATACTAATATATACTTTTTGGGATTGAGGATGATAACACTTATACCCCTTTTGGATAGTATAGTAGCCAATAAAAACAACACAACGCCCTTAGATCCAACTTCCCCTTGGTCTTTTGGTAATGATGTACAAAACACATGAAACCAAAAACCTTTGGAGGAATAGAATAATGAGAAACTGACCCTTGAAACAACCCTATAAGAGTGGCAAAGTCAAGAACTCTCGAAGGTATCCGATTGATGAGCTACACAATAGCAAGTACTCCATCTCCCCAAAAGGACTGAGGTACGCCCATAGTAAACATCAAGGAGTGCGCCACTTCAAAGAGATATCGATTCTTCCTTTTTGCTACACCATTCTACTCAGGTGTATCCATACAACTAGATTGATGGTGAATCTCATGTTCCATAAGATATGTCAAGTATTCTCCATTAAAGTACTCAATTCCATTAGCGGTCTTGAGAACCTTAATTTTGGCATCAAACTAAATATTTACAAATTTATGAAAATTCTTGAACCAAATAAACATTTCATCCTTGCTATTTAACAAATAAACCCAAGTAACCTAAGTGTAGCAGTCAATGAAATTAACAAACTATCGATATCCAGCAAGAGAAACAATACGAGATGGTCCCCACACATCAAAATGAATAATCATAAATTGAACAGTGCTTCTATTATTATTACTAAGATAAGAAGTTCTTGTATGCTTGGCAAATTCACAACTATCACAAAGAAAGTTATCTTTATTAAAGTGCCTGAGAAAGTTGTTACTCCAACAGATATAAACTACCATGAGCTCTACCATTGCCAATCGTTCTCCCCATTACCGGTTCCTGAAAGACACAATGAGAAAGGGAAGAATGTTACAAAATAATTTGGAGTATTTACTGAGAATAAGTTAGTAGAAAAATTAGGAACATAAAGAACCGAAGACAACGAAATAGATAAAGAACAATGGATGGAACCTTTCCCAGATACAGATGACAGTGACTCATCAGTTATCCTAACTTTATCTCTACCGCAGTATGTGGAATAATAAGAGAAAGACTCGAAAAACCCATCATATATTCATATGATCAATGGCTCTAGAATTGATAATCAAAGGATTAGAAGAACAAGTGGCAGTAAAAGCATTGGCATGTATACCTGCGTAAGCAAAGTCAGAAACAACACAAGTGAAAACAAATGCAGAAGAAGTATCGAACGGAGCCATCAGACGCCTAAAAACTTGCATCTCATCCGCATTGAAACTTGCACTATCAACATAAGTAGATGGAGATGGCCCACTAGAGGATGAGATAGGATTAGCAAGTCAAATGAACATGTAAGCATACAGGACCAACCCAATTACCACTATACCCCCTTGATGGACGACCATGTAGCTTTCAACAATGGTCTTTGGTGTGCCTCATCTTTTCACAATAATCACATTTTACCAAATCATTTTCAAAACTCCCATTTTTTCCATCACCACAAGGCTGAAAAGATCTGCTCTCTCTCTACGGACTAGTTACTAGGGCATATCGATCATGGGCAAGATTATGAAGCATGCATTCCTCCTACTTTTCTCCTATTGTACATAAGCATATACTTACCACAAATAAGGAAAAAGATCTCAGCCCAAGACCTGTATATGGGTCTGATCATACTCCATGTTAAGGCCAGCAAGAAAATAAGATACTTTTTCCTTCTCTACTAATTTCTAACACAATCTGTTTGAAAATCTTGATAATAGTTCAGTTCCTACCACAGACTACTCAATCCTACATAATACTCTACCATAATCATATCCCTCTATTTGGTTTCAAGAATCTTCTTCTGAAGCTCATAAGCCTAGGCATCATTCCCAACATGTGAATAGGTCTGAGATGCAGCTAACCAAATCTCAAAGGCTGTCTCAAGAAATAGGAAACCATAATTGATGTGTGTCTACATTGAGTTGAGTCACCATGTAATTACCAACGAGTTCTCTGAAATCCACTGAATGAACAGACATGACCAAGCCAAATAATTACTGATATGCAATTTCACTGGACTGATCTGGAGAGAAGGGTTACATTCAAGAGTCCTTACTCGACTCAACCCATTTTTCTAAGTGCCGGTAGATTCCGTACTACCTCCTGATATATTTATTCAGCAACAGAAAGCCTTTTGCACCACAAGACAAACCTCTAAACAGCAAATTGAGGTTAACCAGCACAAAGAGAATAAAAAATAAACTACTTGTGATCATAGTTGTTAATATCGTACGATATGTATCGCGCATCGTATAATACGTCACGATACAGGAGTAAAACGATACGGATCATAGTTCTATATCGTTTTTGCATTGTATCGTCCGATACACAATACGTTTTTACGATATGATATGTATCGGTACGATACGCATGATACGTGCAAAGACTGTTTTTTTTTTTTAATTTTTTTTATGAAATGATGTTTTTTTGTACTAAGAGACTGATTTTTTTATCCCGTTTCAGTGGCTAGGGTTTACAAAAAAAAAATAAAATCCCTCTTTACCTTCTTTGTTGGTTGGTTGGTCTTCGGCTCGGAGTGTTCACTGCCATTGCTGGTCTTCGACTCTAGTCCGGGAGTTCTTCAGCCTTCAGTGACTCCTCCTAGTCTTGGGTGTTCGCTCGTCTTCAACTCTGGTCCTGGGTGCTCTTCAGCCTTCGGCGCGGTGTTCGACTGGGTATTCTTCAGTCGCGATCTTTCCCTCTCTCTCAGTCTCTCGTCTTTTTTTTTTTCTTTTCTGATCAGGCAAGGAGGCAGGCAGTCTCTGTTATGTTATAGGAAAAATTGCACTTAGACCCCTTAAGATTTGTTACTTAATCATTTAGACCCCCTAATATTTGAAATATTATACACAGACCCCCTAACATTTGAAATATTATACAAAGACCTCCTAAAATTTATACACACGTAACACTTAGACCCCTACTGTAAATATATCCATTAATAAATTACATCTAAACACCCTAAAATTTGTAAACATATATTTTATTATTAATTATTTAAAATTACACCATATCTAACGATACACGATACGATACACTATTTTTAAAAAACGATACGTCTTCCGATACACGATTTGATAACTATGTTTGTGACACCACAAAGCCTTAAAGAAATAGAGATAAAGGACAGATTATCACAAAGGCCAAAGAAAGGGCTTACTACCGAAGTCACAGTAGCAACAAGCTTACTGGCCAAGTCCCATAAGGCAAAAAATATTCACTGCTTGAGTCACAGAAGCCCAGAAAACTCACTGTCGGAGTTCCAAAAGGTCAAAAACTCACTGCTGGAGTCACAAAGGCTAGAAAATTCACTGTCGGAGTCACAGAAGTCCAGAAAACTCACTGACGGAGTCACAAAGGCCAAAAACACACTGTTGAAACCCAAAAACTGCCAAGACCCAAAATTGCCCAGAAAACATCCATACACGAAACTCACCAGGAGTGTTTATGGACCCTAGTTGACATCACCAATGGTACCAAAGTGGGTAAAATGGTCCCGATCTCAGCCAAATCGTAGATCATATAATATGGTCCAAAAAATTCAAAATTTGAAAAACAATTCAAAAAAAATCATCGTCATACTCAAATGAGAAAACTAAGCTGGCCCATGATGAGTTTGGTTTGTTTTGACTACATTCTGGTGATGACGTCATCTTTCCGGCGATGATGTTATCTTTCCGGCAACGACGTCATCTTTTCGGCGACAACTTCAGCCGCTTCAAAGCCTCCTAAGTATTTCTATGACCTCAAAAATTCCAATAGATCACTTTGATACCAAGTTGAAATCTTAAAGTGTTGTACATAAGAAAATTAGATGCAAGGATACTCAGATATCACCAATATCCTCTTATCACCCATATTTATATTAATTTCATAATAAGCTACAAATTACAATTATACCCTTAATTAAAATATCCTAACATTCTTCAGTAACTAAAAAAGATAATTCGAGTGAGATCCAGTGTCAAAAGATGATGTGACACCATCCTCAACCATAGTTGTTAGTAACGTACAATACGTTACAATACGAATGGTAGTTTTGTATCGTTTTTGCGTTATATCGTCCGATACACGATACGTTTTTATGATACAAACGATGTGTAAAAGCTTCTTTTTTTTTTAAGGAACGATGTCATTTTGTGCTAAGAGTGATTTTTTTATCCATATAACCATTGAAACGACGTCGTTTTAGTGGCTAAGATTTACAAAAAAAATAAAATACCTCTTTTCCTCTCCATTCTTCGTTGGTTGCTATCTTCAACTCCTGGGTGTTCTTCAGACTTCACGACAATGATCACAGCAGCCTTCGACGACGATCACAGTAGCCCAAGTCTCCATTGTGGTGAAGAACCCTAGCCCTTCTCTCTTCTCTCTGTTCTTGACGACGACGAAGCCATCAAAGGATGTTCCTCTGTTCTTGACGACGACAATCTTTCCCTCTCTCTCTTCTCTCTGTTTTGTTTTTTGTATCGTCTTTTTTTTTTTCAGGCACTCTCCTCTTGGTCATTATGTTTTAAAATAGGGATAATTATACTTAGACCCCTTGAGATTTTTTACTTAATCACTTAGACCCCTTAACATTTGAAATATTACATCCCTAAAATTTATACACACTTAATACTTAGACTCTACTATAAATATATCCGTTAATAAATTACATCTAAATACCCTAAAGTTTGTAAACATATATTTTATATTTAAAATTACACTGTATCTTACGATACACGATACGATACACTATTTTTAAAAAACGATACACCTTCCGATACACGATTTGACAACTATGTCCTCAACCATTACCAGCATGCATCAAGTCTGAAGAACAATTAAAAAGATGTGCGAGTTAAATATCAAGCCTTTATGGAGGTTTTCATTTATTCTATTTTTGTGATTTTCCCTAAAATTCTTCATCACATCCTTCTTAATATCAGGATATGAAGACGCATGAGAAGATTCAAGGACCATTGGCCCGTAAATCCCCAAACTTTGAACCCTTACTTCACAAATCTAATTTTCTAGACATCTCTCCTCGAACCTCCGCCTCTATCTCAAGTTATGCACATTTCTCTCCCCTGATTTTCTAAAAAAATTCTGATTTTGTTTTGTGGGTTACTTTCCTTTGTTTCTTTGCTTGGTGATCTATTTGTGGGTGGGTATTGATTTTTTTTTTAAAAGAATTTCACAGCCCAAATCTAGTCCAACTCCGAAACTCCACTCCTCCAACAAGGCGGAGTTATAGTAATTTGGAGCGGAGGCAAAAGGCAAAATCCACTCCGACTATAGTTAGAGTCGAAGGTCGGATATGTGCCCTCTAACTCCGTCGAAGCCAACCCTATCAAAATTTATCTCATCCATAAAAATGGGGACCTAGATCACAGAACAAGCTTATAGCTATATATTGTTTTTACAATGTATATGTGTGGAATCAAGATTTTCTAGATTTTTGGTTTCATCCTAGGAGTGAGCAAAGGACTACCAAAACTACACCCTCGACTAGTATTTCCTCCGTCATGGATCACTTTGGTACATAGTACAGGGTATGTTCTTTTCTATGGTATGCAATACAATAGGGATAGGCTTAGTCAATATGCAAATTTGGGGCACAATTCGTTTTGAAATCTTATTTGGTTTGTTTTTATTATTGTAAAAAATTATATAGAAGTATGCATCTATTCACCCATGGTGAGTCAATATTTATAAAAATGTGATAATTTTCAATATTATTTTAATTATATACATACAAACATACTTAATTATTTTAAGAGAATCAAAGAGAATCGAGAACCAAATAATCACATGTTTCTTTCTCCTGACTATTAATTCGGCTAATGGACAAGAGCCAGCTTTAACTTTAAAGAATTTATTTTAATTGTTTATTTTCCCTGGACTTCGAGCCTTCCACGTTATTTTTTTGGTGTGGATTGTAAAGTCTTTTACAAATCATAAAAGGCTCTAGAGCCTTTCTTTCCGGTCAAAAAGATATGTGGTTTTCCAGATCTCTTATAAATGAAGGAGATCTGAAAAAACACAGAACATCGCTTCTACCCCTTCGTTTTCTTTCCCTACAAAGGAGATCTGAAAAGTTGAATAGTTATGGAGTTTCTGTCAATGCAGATCTAAAAAATCGAAGAGTGATGGAGATTCCATTAACGAAGATCTTCGATTTGCTTGCAACGATGGTGGTGTAAAATCAACACCTTCTTCCTCTCGCATGAAATCTCTCGCTATGTATTCATCCACCATCTTTATACATTTATTTTATGTTCCTTGTCTGTTATGTTTTTCTGAATTTTGGAACATTTTTGGATTAAAAGTGGATTCGAGATATCGATTTGGGGTGGATAATTTGTAGTTAGGGCTAAAATTTGGAAACGCTACTTTTACCGCTCTGGGATGCGAATGTAACCCGTTTGGGGTCGCCCGACCCATATCATGGGTCGCCGACGGTCCTCATGCAAGTTTGTTGGAAGCAGGACAGAAAAAGACAATTAATATAGCTCTGAAATACAAAATGAAATGAGTTCATCGCTCATATGAATTGTGATCCTTGCCAAAGCATCACGAAGACAATCGAAAAGAAATGAAATATGAAAAATAACATGATAATCAATGACTTAAAATGATAAATGCCACTTAATAAAAACAGGATTGCCAACCCCATGTAATGGGGTAAGGCCATTTTTAGCTGAGTTTCAATGGACAAATTCCAAAGTCTAGGCTAATTTAAAATTTTCCTAACAAGTGTATCTATAGATTTGTCAAAGCAAAAACCATTGAATACCTTAAGCAAATATCAAGAAATAGACACTTACATCCTTATTCCTTACCTTCCACTTGTCACTCAAGTCTCTAAACCAATCTTGGTTTTCTACCCCTGGTATGGGCTCAATTAGAGACTTGCTAATGGCAAAATTGAGCCAGGAATCACCAAGAGTAATGATATCAGCTGCCAGAGCAGATCTCCAGTTAATATTCCCTTTCTTACAGAGTTCAGAAAAGATGTCCTCAAGACTTCCACGAAACTCTGGACGTAACCTTGCTCTCCTTCCTTGAGATCGAGTAAAATCCTATGTCATAACAAATAACATAATCAAAAAAAATTAGCCATTTACTAATAGTAACAACCATGACAACTACAATGTTAACGACAACAATCACAATAATAACCTATCAATATTGTGATTACTACTATGCTGCTCCTGCAATTGATTCATTTTGCCCGAAGCACTAACATTTATGAAAAAACTTAAGTATCACGATGCTAAACCACCATACACTCATTTTGTCAATCAAGATTTTGATATCCAAAACGAGTAAAATAGCTTTTCAGAAAGTTTCGTTTTTCCCTGATAAGCAAAATTTATTTCTTCTTTCATGTCCAAGAAAGGGCAAAACCAAGTCTCAATGTCGAAAGGAATACATATGCAAAACTAGCTACAGAGTAGACCTTAACCCACAGAGGAGGTACTGAGCCTCGCAGTGCAACGATTCTCAGGGGAACAGTTAAAGCATATGTTTTAGACTTCCACTTCTCGAATTCTGCTATCATTTCTTTATCTTCAATGCTCTCCACATTTTCAGATTTTCCCACATCAACATTTTCTGTGTTCAGAAAACATTGAAAAATCACACCAAATAAGCTCTTCTATAAAACCTTCCTCAAAGATAACAAAAAACATCCATGACAATGCCAAACCAAATCCAATTCAAACCCCAAACATCCAAAAAACAAAGAAAGGTGGATTACGGAATCATAATAAAATGTACCAAAACAAAGTTCAAATCTCAAAGTTCTAGAAAAGAAAAAACTTTGATAAGCCCAAATAAGTTTGCATAGCCTTATGGGTCCCATGTAACCTCCCACTTCTTTTAAGTAAGTAGCTAAGGTACCATTTTTAAAACCTGTTAAAGTTACTTTTCTAGTCCTTGATGAAAAAATATGAAACTGTTTGTTTTGCATTAAAAGACCTTCCATAACACCAAAAAAAAAAAAGTGTTTCTTTCAGCAGTAACATTTTTTATTTTTTAATCTCGGTTCACTCCGGAAACACTTCATTTTATTGCCTATGGTTAGGCCCCTCTCGCATTCAACAAAGCCAACTAACCTCATATGGTTTGCGGTAAGGGCAAATGGGCTTCTTTTCTCCTCACTCTTTTCTTCTCTGCCAGACCCCCACCCATCAACTCTGGCAAAACCAAAAATGCCACCAAAATCCATGAAATCCCACCAAAAATGGGAATTACTGTAATAACCCGCGTGAAATTAGTTGCTAATACGTCAATTAGACACCTAACTATAATTTTATGTGATCAAAAGGATAATATCGAAGTTATTTTTAGAAAATTCAAATAAACAAATAGACCTCAAGATAATTACCTTGAAAACAAGTCAAATGACTATAATATTGGTCATAATTCATGTTGAAATAAAAATATCATATTAAATATCCAAAGTGTCCAAATTATATTTTAATTTGACATATTGTTGAACTTAATTGTTATTTAGTTATATTTATATTGTTTTAAAGCCTTGAAAATCATTGAGAAAGTTATCCAATTGAGCAAGTGAGCTCAAACCTATTCTATATATTTCAGATACAGGATTGAAGTTGATAGAGCAAGTTGAGGAGATTGTGCAGCTAGAATTTTATTATCATATATCTAGAATCGAACTTCGTTAACTTTCATTATGTTATATTTAATCTCAGGATTGTAACTTTATTCATGACATGTTTCAATTATGGTCTAATATTATAAAAAAAAAATTATTATATGTTAGGGATGGTTTATTCGTTAATCACGCCAGATTATTATAAAAAAAATTACGGTGTGACAATTACAAAGCCCAAACAAATAGGCTTCACCTCAAGATTTAGTGATGCAAACAATTCAAGCAACCAAAATTATGTAACTCATAGGAAGAACAAATCACATGGATTTCCATTGTGCCAGATGATTCTGGTTTCAAGAACACAACAATTCGGGCACAAAATCTTCAGTGATTCCCATACATTTAAGCAATTAAAAAAAATATTAACTTCAAAAGAGAGAGACCATTGGAGTACAATTGGTGAACAGACAAGCTGGATATAGGCCAAAACTAAAACTACAAACTGACGAGCTACTTCTACCTCCGAATCCTCAAGAATCCTTGCTATTCTCAGGATATCATGGACGGACAAATATAGGCCTTCGGACATTTTTGCAATATGGATTTGATGCCAGGTAGTTTGGTTATGGCAATGATGGTTGTCCTGAAATTAGGATGGATTATGAGTTTGATTGTGAGCACAGAACGAACGAAACAATGGGAGAGAGAGCGCGAGAAACATGTAGTAGTGAGAACGCGAGAGATATGAGAGAAAGATGAGAGAGGACAGCAAGACTGACTTGGCTGGAAGGAGTGTTACCATTGGAGGGGGGAGAGAGACAGCGAAAGAAGACATTGAGACTATTTAAGGGTGGTATAGTCTTCATACAAAGTTTTTTCGTACCAATCCTCACTGTTGGCATGTGGCTCACACAAACAGTTAAATTGGATGGAAGTTACAAAGGTGAACTTTGCTCAATATCCCACATAGGGGTGATGGGTTTATCTTAAAAGGTAAGGGAGGTTATGTGCAGAGCAGGGGAAAAAAAGAAATTCGCCCTATCCTGTAAAACCACATGCACGTCTATAAGTACCTTTTCTGGAAATTTAAAAACTTTTTAACTGGAAAATAATCCATAGTCCCATAAAATGGCCAACACTTCGTATTCACAATAATGATTCTGAGTTGTCCAAATCAAGTCATTCTTAGTGACTCCCATTTCATACACTACTGCTTTATCACTTTCTTTCTATGTATAGCAGTAAGGAAGGTGATTCAACCATTAGGTGTCAAGATGTTTACAGATGACATTTTACCCCTGGATAGAACAGTAGTTCTACCAAAATCTTATTCTTACACGTATGTGAATTTAAAATACGAGTCTATTTTGTGAGATGTGAAACATTCCGGAAAATAAATGTTGAATTGATCATCAAATTTTTACAAAAGCAGAGGAGCATACCCCTGTTTACAAATGCTATTACTGCCTAAAACTCAAATCTGTAACTGGTGCTCCACCTTACTGGGCACCACAAACAGATTTGACAAAAAAACCTCATATACAAGGGATTGTGTAATTGTGTCCTTGTACAAAATCACAAAATCCAAGTAAAGACACCAAGTTCTGAGTGTGAAAAAACCTCAAAGAGCAATGATTGTATAAAGAGCAAAAACTGCTATTCTTAGCTAAACAATTCAGTGAAAACCCGCAAACACATGGGCACAAGTTCTAAACAAAGAAACAAGCAAACAAACACGGTATTAAATAAATTGTGACTACTTTTGCATAAAATGAACAAAGTTTGATAAACCCACCTCATAGTCATGATGGGTTTTATTAATCTTCAACTTCTTGTAAGTATTAAATTAACAAGTAATTCACCGTAAATACATACATATGCATACATAAACACTCCTAAATACAAGGCGCCATTAAAGCTACCTGGAGCACTCTTCTCTTCAATCACTGTCTCACAATTCACAACATTGACCGGAGAAATCTGTGTGGTGGCAGCGGCCGAGAAGGCACAAATGCCGAGGCTGAAGAAAAACACTGTGGGGGTGACAAGATGGTAAACCAAGTATGGAGTAAGTTTAAGGGTGTGCGGCTGTGCCTCGGAGGAGAGTGAACACGAATTCCGGCCGTCGGAGATGATTGAGACCCTCAAGGAGAGTCTGGGAATGCGGAGACGGGTGAGTTGGGGGTCGTGGGTGGGGATAAGAGGGTTGCTTGGTTTAGGGTTAGGGTTTGCCAAGTAAATGCTTGGGTTGGAGAGAGATGGGGATGACCTTAAGGACATCTTGTGAAGTAAACACACACCCCTGACAGACGGGATCAATCAGTTTTGTAGCCCTGAATCTATCTCTCATCCCTCTCATTCTATGCTTTAAATTCGTGACTAGTGGGGCAGGACCAGGACCCGAATGCAAATATGGGTAGCAATCGAAAGACTTGAATTGGAATAAATAAGTTTAGTTTGGTTAAATAATGGTAAACTAGTCATTTATCTTAAATAATTGTCAAAATTTAAAATGAATAGCCTAAAAATATTTATATAAATTCTTCCTTTAAAATAGTTCGAAATATATCATCTATCATAACATTCATACTAATGAAATTGTCATAAAAATATATAAAAACTCCCTAAAATAACGTCATATATACAAATACCTCTTAAAAAAAATACTAACATAACCCATTAAAATTTATAATCTTTAAGTAATAAATAAAATCTTGCTTATTTATATGACTCATGAATTTTATCACATCTATTACCACTCAATCCAATAACACAACATAATTATAAACTCAACCACCATATTTTCAATTCATCATATTCCCATATAATAAATACCTCAAGCAAAAAAAAAATACTAATAGATTATAATTAAATTTACAATCTTTAAGTAATAAATAAAATTAACTAAATCTTACTCATTTATAAAACTTATGAATTTATTATTACTATCACCATTCAACCTCAAATGATATAATATAATTATAAATTTAATCATCAAATGTTCAATCCTCCACATATAAATATACACACAAACACATCCACACACATTTCTTTTTTGGTTACCAACAAATCTTTCTAACCAATAACTACTCAATTTTTTAAGATAAAACAATAATAAATTAATGTTTAATTAAAAAAGAGATAAAAGTCATGGACATCTCCTGAGTTTTGGTAATATTATACGGACACCTCCTGATATTTTATAAATAATACGGAGACCCCCTAAGGTTTGAATTTATTGCACGGGACTTTCTTATCTCTCTTCCATCCATATTGCTAACAGAAATTGATAATTTCATCCCAACAAATTTTATTATTTTTAAAATTTACCTCTCCAAATTTAGTACCAAAAAAATTAAAATTTTAATAAAATCAAATAAAATTTGATTTAGTACCCAACAAATTGATATAATTTAGTACTCCAAAATATTGATTAAATGAATATTATATTAATTTGGTAACAATAAAAATTAATTTGATATTAATTCAAAAAATTTTAATATAAATTGAAAAAAATTGATATAATCTAGTACTCCAAAAAATTGATTAAATGAATTTCTATATTAATTTGATAACAATAAAAATTAATTTGATATTAATTTGACAAAGTTTAATATAAATTGAAAAATATTAAATGTCAATTTTTAATAAAATTATATATTAATTTACAATTTAAAGTTCATTTCGTATTAAATATTATTTGGTATTTTATAGTCAATGTACTATTTTTTATTTATATTAAGCGTTATTTACAAATTAAGAAGCAAATGAAAAAATACATGTCATTATATATATAAAAACTTTGAATTAATTTTATGAAATAAATAATTGCATAAGGTGTAATTTCATCTGTTTTATGGAGTAAATAACAACAAAAATAACACCAGTGAAACCAAAAAAAAATTGAGAAAAACACATGTGGACCTGGGATTGCTATCAAACTTTTTTGTCAATTTGAGAATATATAGAGCAAGATTAGAAGAATGTGACGATTACAAATCATATGACAATTTATATTTTATCCCGTTGTAATAAAATAAAGAAACACCAACATAGAAAGTTTTAACGTAAACATAAGAATTAATAAACTAAAACATAAGAATTAATAAATTAACTTCAATTATGCCGAATATTCGACATATGACACCAATTTAATAAACTAAAATATAAGAATTAATAAAATAATCTCAATTATGTCGAATACTTGACCTGTCAAGCTAATCTCTTAGAAAGTTGCTTGACATTAAATTAAAAATAATTAAGTGTCGCATAACATAGGAATTGATAAACTATCAATTCAGTAAAAACTTGATTTGTACAGTATTGGTTCAATAATACTCCAATTCATTAAAAATATATTTTTTCATGTAAATAATAATCAAACAATGATTTAGAAACATAATACCAAAAAATAGTTGAATGTGCAAAAAACCATACAAAATACTTCAAAACAAAGATATGATATAATATTAAAGGTAATAGTAATTGATACATTGACCTTTGCATTAATTCTTGGTTTTCGCACTGAAATTAACTGGACAAGCACTTCCAGTTCTTTTTTTTGCAGCTAGCTTGAAAATCTTTCAAGATTTCTCAACCCAAAATCTATAAAATAAATCATCAATTAAAGAACATAAGGAATCCCCAAATTTGCAAATTGAAAGAACTAATTCATACAAGTAATGGCTAAATTTGCTTCAACGGGCTGATCAGACTTCAAAAGCCAAAGTTTTGCATGCTCAATACGCCTTTGCAAAGCATTCTTGTGAGATAAACTCGAATCCACCAGCCGCGAAATCAAAAGACCACCGAGCATCAAGATGAAATCCAAGTCCCCCTCACCAAGCAATAGACCTATATATGAATGGTTGTGTTTATCATCTAAAAATTATCAATATATGGTATTCGAATTCTAATAGAGTTTGTAGAATTGAATGAAAAAGAAAAAATTTAGAGATAAAGTTTATCTACCAAGATAAAGATAAAGTTTATCTACACAATATTTTGAAAGTCAAATAGGACCTAAAAATTACAAATATATGGTATTAGAATTCTAGTAGAGTTTGTAGAATTAAATGCAAAAGAAAGAATTTAGAGATAAAGTTTATCTACCAACTCATAGAGATAAAGTTTTTGTACCTAATATTTTGATGAAATTTATCTAGGTAATATTTTAATAAAGTTTATTACCTAATATTTTGGAAGTCAAATAGGTATGTAAGACTGGAAAATATGTGGGTATAATTGATTTTATGGTAATAATTAAGGGTGAAATAGGAAATCAAAAAATTTTCACACATGCTGACATTTATAAGTAGTATAAATTGTAAATGGTAATTAAAATAAAGATGAGGGGTTAAAGTAATATTTTATGAGTAGGTATTTAAGTATAAAGAGTGGTTATTATAGCATAGACAAAAGTATGGGCATGTTTGCTTAAGTTGTTAGGAAAGGTGGATTGAAAAAAATAATATTGGGTCTACTTTATTCTTCTTATACTCATATTTGGATACATATTTTGAACTCTGTATTATTACCTAAAAATAATATCAACTTGAATGAATATCATATTTAATACCACCTACAGTCTCTTAAATAAATCCATCTTTTTTGGCGGGTTTAAATAATTCGATTGGGATGTATTTAAGTAAAAGATATTTTTACCTTTAATAATCTATAGGATATAAATATTACTCTTTATCTATGGGGTTCTTTAGTAATTTAATATTTATACTATCATTAAATATTCCATCAAAATAAAGTTTTAGATGAAATACATGTGAAGTCCACTACGTCTTAATACTTGATCCAGATATGGGATAAAGAGATATTATCACTATAATTAGTTCAAGTGCCAGATGAATGTGGATGGAATAGACGGGTTTGTCTAATCTAATCCTTCCTAATGCTTAACGAAACACACCCATAACGGGTATTATAATCATGTTATGAGTTGACATCAAAACTCACCTTTTCCTTATTTAATAGTATAAATTTGTATTACTAGTTTCCAGGGCACAGGCGATGCGTCTGTAATTTAATATGGGTAACATTCATAGTTTGAATCAAATAATACTATTCAATCTTTATCTATATCTATACATCTATGCATCTATATTTATATCTATCTCTACATCTATACAACATATAAAAGTGTGTAAAGATAAAAAACTTTTATTTTCTTATTTTATCACTAATTCATACCTTAAATCCAATCTTGTCCTTGAATTCAAATGGCATACATAGCGTTTAGACCCTACAGATTCTTACAATTGACACTTACCTTCATTATTAAGAGTAAAAATTCCAATGATGACCATTCCTGGGTAGTCGAAGAGAACCTGGGTTATTCCTGTTTTTGTATTCTTGTTAATTAAAGATAAAAGTGTGTAAAGATAAAAAAACTTTTATTTTCCTATTTTATCACTAATTCATACCTTAAATCCAATTTTGTCCTTGAATTCAAATGGCATACAGAGCGTTTAGCCCCTACAGATTCTTACAATTGAAACTTACCTCATTTATTACGGATGGAAAATCCAATGATGGCCATTTTTGGGTAGTGGAAGAGAACCTGGGTTATTCCTGCTTTTATTTTCTTGTTAAAGAAATTGCTCCGGTCAGCGACATTTGCCTGATTCTTGCGATTTCCCCGCATTCCAGCCTTGTCAGGTCCTCTTCCAAGTACATGTATTATTTTTATTCATAGGTAAGGTGTTTGTCTTTTGCTCTGTTTTTTTTCCCCTGCAAATTGACAATGCTTCATTTGGTCTATTAGGGTTCAAATATTTGATAGATCGTGATAGAGATTTGTTCGGAATTCGTAGTTTTGAAATTTATGTGTGCGGTTGATTTTCCCTTTGATTTTTTTTTATTTTGTTCTTTTCTTGGATTTCGTTATTCTTAGATCTAAGTCTTGTTTTTGGGTTTTTTATTTTACTCTATGCATCTCTATTCCAGCTTTTTTTTTTTGTATTGAATCTGAAGCTACGGATAGGGAACTCTAGGTGCTAGAGTAATTTTTAACGAGATAGGCTCTCATTGCCTTTATTTGAATATTTTAATTAAAGGAGGGAATGCAATTAAATATTGGGAAAATGCCAGAAAATATATATATATTTTTTTGAATTCATTTGCACAGTTCAAGTTTTATATGCAGAAAAGCGCTCAATTTGTTCTAATGCATCTGCTCTTCTCTCTACATTGTGAAAGCTTGAATAGGTACTGATTCTCTCATCGCTTGACCTATATATTTTTTTTACGCACAATTCCATTGTGGTCCTACATTTTTATGATAACACAGTCCTTTATTGATTTGAGTATAAGCTAGTGCTAATGTGAGTTTTTATCGAACAACAACGATAAAAGGAAAAGTCCCGGCCACTAAAATTGCGTGATAGTAGATCCATGAAAGGCTTGCAAGATATAAAAGAAATTACGAATAGTATGTCAAGATCAACAAATTCATCATCATTTTCCTTTGCTACAAATTATTGTGTTGCATTGACTTATGGTTTTGGCAGGTAACCGACCTTTTCGATACTTCTTTGACTTTAATTAGAACAAACGAGTCTAAAGTATTTTTGCCTTTGACAGAATTGCTTTCATACATCCTTTATTGAAATTGGAACTTGCTTCCGAATCTTGTCTTAATCAATGAGACTCATGTCATAGAGGATTTTTAACAATTGAGTGCACATTTTCTTCACAATCATGTCATAGAGCATTACTTTGAATACGACACTTGAAAAGATTGCAGAGCACTTGATTTTCTGATCATTGGATGAAACATTCTAAACCTTTGGTTCATAAATCTGAACAATGGAAGGGTATTTAAAGTTTTAAACCTTATATGCATCTAGTGTGAACAATCTTGGAACAAATTTGGCATTGAAAGGCCTGGATTGTGCAATAAGTGGTAGAGCTGTAAACACTATTTTATTATGCACATATTTTGTATTATGCTATTTTCAACTCTTAATGAATAGCTTTCTAGAATTGCATGTTGATTTAAAATTATCATTAATGTTGAATGTTGAGTTGAAGGCACAATTACTTTTTTTGTTTTTTTTGTTTTTTGTATAAGAAAATGCTAGACGTTGCTCTCACTTTTTTGTTAAATTACAAAAATGAGCAAAGGAAGAGGCTTTTATTTGTTGTCTAAGAACATGTAATGCTGAATTTTCTTGTTATTTTAAGTATGAGTCATCTCTAATTGATACTTGTATTAAGTTAGTTGAGACAGATGCTCTGTAGCAATACTAATGTTGTTACAAAACTTGAGTCAGTATAAAAAATTTGTGTCAAATGTTGTTTACACGTGATCAGCACCATATATGTGTTGTTGTCAGTTCTACCACCGGATTAGGACATTTATGATATGGAGGAAACTGTGGTTGCCATGGGGTAGGCATGATCCTTTCACTATACCTTCGTAATGTTTAACTTGGATATAGTCTGAAATCAAAAAAAAAAAAATCATTCTTACCAGGATTCGCAACTATCATGAATATTGCTCCATCTGTTTAATTGCTCTTTGTTAATCTTTGCTAGAACTGGGACTGGAACACCTTCTACAATGCAGGTATTTGAGGACAAAAATTGAAAGTGATTCAATGCTTCAACGTGGAACATATTACAATGTGCTCTTTTGCACAATTACTCTAAATGTTGGCCAGTTAAAATTTCCTGCATACATTTCAGATTCTGAATACTTAATTTTATTGATATTCAACACAGTAAGGAACTAACGATCCTTAAGTTTTAATTTATTTTGATCCTTAAGTTTCAGGCAACTGTCATTCATACAATAATTAAGTTGAATTGTTGTTTTGCTGGAAGGAGGCATCACAAAATCCGCATCCGTGATGTTGGCTACTAGTTCCATTAAAACAAACATAATCAGGTTTATTTTTTGCTAAATATGTGGGGTGTGCTGGAATATCTTTATGATTATGTTTATAGACGCTTTTCTTACTCCTACAACTGCTTGACCACTTAATGACTACTTAAACATTAAGTTATGTACCATATAGGTCTTTTTTTTTTGAATCGAAACGATAGAAATTTTATTAAGAAACTAAATCTGACAAATGAGATAGTATCAGAAAATTTGGTGTCATCTCTTCCCAAACATCAATATTTTCAACTACTCTGGCCTTTCGAGCCAGTTGATGAGCCACACGATTTCCTAATCGTCTAACAGTAAACAAAGAATAAAAAATAAACAAACGAAGAACCGCTGTACATCTGCAATAATAGCGCCAATAGGAGAAAAATCTTCAGAATTATCACTGTCAAGTTTGGAAGATTAACATAATATTAGACGATATTTAGGGAGAAAGAGAGAAGTTAAAAACTTAACCTAACTATCATACATAACTTGTATTTATAGTTAACCTACAATAATAATAATAACACATACATCCCCTTACTATTAATAATTTACACATACTACCCTATTATTTTTAACACTCCCCTGGACTATATATATCATATCATCTAAACTTGGACAAATAGTTGTAGACGTGTACGACTCAATGCATTAGTAAACATATCTGCAAACTGATATTCAGATTTCACAAATGGAGTTGTAATCTCTCCAGCTACTATCTTGTCCCGAATAAAGTGACAGTCAACCTCAATATGCTTAGTTCTCTCATGAAACACAGGATTGACAGTGATATGGATAACTGTCTGGTTGTCACAGAACAACTGTAAAAGAAGTTGAACTGGAAACTCAATTTCCTAGAGAAAGTGTAGTAGCCAAGTCAACTCACTTGTCATATGTGTCATTGTACTATACTCAGCCTCCGTACTGGATCTTGCTACCATGAATTGTTTCTTACTTTTTCATGAGACAACATTACCTCCTAGAAAAGTACAGTAACCAGTGGTTGATCTCCGATCAGAAGGAGAGCCAGACCAATCAGCATCTGAGAAACCTTCCACTCTAAGATGTCCATTTGCTCAATATAACAGTCCAAGTCCAGGAGCTTGTTTGAGATATCGCAGAATACGAGTAACTGCCTCCCAATGTGGTACTCTAGGATATCCCATGAACTGACTTACTATACTGACTGCATAGAAAATATCCGGTCGAGTAATAGTGAGATAATTAAGCTTCTCAACCAATCTGCGATACCGACCCGGATTCTCAAATAATACACCACATCCATCAATAATTTTTGATTCAGATCCATATGGACATCAATCGGTCTACCACCCAGCAAACCTGCTTCCTTAAGCATGTCAAGTACATATTTTCTCCGAAATAAACAAATACCCTGTTTAGATTGAGCCACCCCAATACCCAATAAATACCTAAATTTTTCCAAATTCTTAGTCTGAAATCGATCTTGTAAAAATAATTTTAAGTTGGCAATCCCCTCAGAATCATTTCTAGTAATCACAATATCATCTACATAGACCACCAATAGGACATACCCAGCATCTGTCTGCCTATGAAACACAGAATGATCTAATTGATATCAAAGAAGACCAAACTCTAAAACTGCATCTGAAAACTTACCAAATCATGCCCTCGGTGACTGCTTTAAATCATACAAAGATTTTTTTAACCAACATACACTCTTACCATACTCCCCCTGAGCAGTAAACCCAGGTGGCTGCTCCATGTAGACCTCTTCAACCAAATCACCATGTAAGAAGACATTCTTGACATCTAACTGAAATAAGGGCCAATCAAGATTAACAGCCAAAGAAATCAAGATACGAACATATAAAATTTTGGCAATAAGAGAAAAAGTATCATCATAATTAACACCATAAGTCTGAGTAAAGCTCTTTGCAACAAGCCGGGCTTTGAGACGCTCCACAGAACCATCTGGATGAAATTTAACAGTATACACCCAACGACATCCAACAGTTCGTTTACCAAAGGGTAAAGGGATGAGATCCCAAGTCCCATTATGATATAAAACATCCATCTCCTCATCCATAGTTTTCCTCCAACCCGGATCAGATAATACATTCTATAAATACTTGGGAATAGATATAGCAGATAATTGAGAAGTAAAACAGGAGACAAGACATCATATGAAACAAAATGAGAAATATGATGATTAGTAACACACGAACAAGTACCTTTGCGAAGAGCAATAGATAAAGAATCTAAATTACCTGATGTTCCTGGATCATAAGGCGGCAAGGAAGATGGTATGGGCACTTCAGTCAATGGGCAAGGACGGTAAGAGTAGACACGGAGAGGTAAAGTAGATGGTAACACAGTGGGGAACGAAATATCTGATGGTGGTACAGGAGAGGAGCCAAAGTCTAGATCCAAAGGCTGAGAAGGTGCTGAAAAGTGTGGAACAGATTCTTCAAATGTGACATCCGCACTAGTAAAGTATCAGTGCAGAGAAAGACTGTAGCAACGATATCCTTTCTGCGTGCGAAAGTAACTAAGAAAAACACATTTGGTAGCTTGAGGGTCAAGTTTGTCAAATCCAGGACCCAAATTGTGAACATAACAGACACAACTAAAAACCTTAGGAGTTAAGGAAAATAAGGCCTTACCAGGAAACAGAACAGAATATGGACTTTGTCCATTTAACACAGAGGAGGGCATACGATTAATAAGATGACAAGTAGTAAGAACAACATCACTCCAATGATATTAGGGAACATTCATTTGGAATAACAAGGCACGGGTAACTTCCAACAAATGACGGTTCTTGCGTTCAGCTACACTATTTTATGGAGAGAATTTGATAAATAATGTCAGTTTTACTAAGATAAGCTGAAAAAAGATCAGATTCATATTCCCGAGCATTATCGAAACGTAAAGTATGTATACGACAATCAAACTGAGTTTTTATTTCTTTACGAAAAGTCTCAAATATAGAGAATAATTCAGATCGAACTTTCATAAAAAATAACCAAGTTACACGAGAATAGTCATCCACAAATGTCACAAAATAAGAATATTTATTAGATGAAATATTCTTTATTGAACCCCATACATCATAATGGACTAGACACATGATTATTGACTCTAGATTGAAATGACACACGGTGATGCTTACTAAGTTGACAAGCTTCACAAGACAAAGACGACACATAACTAAGACTGAGAACTTGACGCTTCAGATTTTGGAGAGAAGGATGTCCAAGACGACAATGCCATTGAAAAGGAGACAATGAGGTCTGTAGAGCTCAGGTAGATGAATCAAAGTCAAGGTAATATAGGCCACCACCTTCATGCCTCGTACCAATCTTCCTCTTCGTCTTGAGATCCTAAAAGATACAATAAGAGGGATAAAAAATTACAGAACAGTTGAGAGAATGAGTAATCTTGCTAATGAAAAGTAAACTAAAAGAAAACTGAGGAACAAATAATACAGAAGATAGAGACATATCAAGACTCAAGTGAATAGTCCCCAAACCTGAAACTTTAGAATAAGTACCAGTAGCAAGAGTAACACTACGTGTGGAAGTAGCAGACTGATAAGTAGAGAAAATGTCAGACGCACCAGTCATGTGGTCAGAGGCGCCAGAATCTATGATCCAAGGACTGCGAGTGGAGGACAATAAACAGGTGGAAGCAGTACCTGACTGGGCAAAAGTAGCAGTGGAGGGAGATGAAACAGCTTGTTACTAGGACAGGAACTGAGTTTACTCCTCTCGACCCAGTGTAATAGTAACCGACCCAGTGTCTGGTGGAGCTGACCGAGGTATGGAAGCAACAACAGAGGTGTCATCTTGATAAGAAGCCTGATTAGTAGTACTAGAAGGTTTTTCATGTAAATCCCAACAGAAATCAACAGTGTGTCCTCCACGGCCACAGTGAGTACAGAAACGAGATCCACTACGACCACCACGACCACCCGTACGACCTCCGCGACCACACGTCCACCTCGATGGCCATCACTATGGCTATTAGGAACTATAAGAGCTGAGCGATCAGTGGAGACACCATGATCAATGATTGAAGGAGTAGACAGTGTAACACGCTGTAAATGAGAGAAAACCTCTAGCAGTGATGGAAGACTAGATCCACAAAAAATTTGAGAACGAATAGCCTCATATTCATGTTTCAATCCTACCAAAAATTGAACAACATTCAGGTCCTTATGTTGCTTTTGCCAAACTGCTGCATCAGTAGTAAATGGATGGTAAGTCTTCATCTTCTCATAGACTCCCCGAACATGAGAGTAATAATCCGCAAGGCTCAGAATACCCTACTCCAACCAGAAGTACTCCTTGCACATCTCATACGCATGGGTAAAATTACCTGTACTAGAATACATAGTGGCCAAGTGATCCCATATCTCTTTGATAGTATCAAGATAGAGTAGAGAAGAGCTAATACTGGGCTCTATGCTATTCAACAATAAAGAAATAATCTAAGCATCCTCTTGTTCCCACTGATCATACCTAGGAGTGTCTTCCTTGAGTTTAGAATCCATCAGATATTTCTTAAATCCTTTGCCTCGAAGAAAGACTTGAACATATCGGGACCATAAAGTGTAATTAGTCTCATTAAGTTTGATAGAGATCATGAGACCATTGATAAGAGTCGGAGGAGGCAAAGATGGAGTAAGGGACCTAATATCTTGTTTGGGTTCCATAAAAAAAAAAAAAAAAATTGGAAGACTAAACCAGACTGAAAAGAGAGGCTGGACCGCTGAACCGGTCAAGCTAAGCTCTTTGGAAGACTAAACCGAACTAAATTGAGCTCTAGGACTGCCGAACCAGCCAAGGAATGGCCACTAGACTGCTGAACCGGGCTGGAAATAAGGGTTGGACCACTGAACCAGACCAGTTGAACCTGCTGGACTACTGAATCGGGTTGGACCTCTAAACCGGACCAATTGAGCTCTTTGGACAGCTGAATCAAACCTAAATTGGTCTAAAATTGCCTGAACCGGGCTGGTTTGAGGCTGAGTCTGGAATATGGATCAGGGTTTGGACTTCTTTTTCTCCAAAGAGCAAACCCTAATGCTCCTTCAACATCACACACACCAGTCGAACAACAAAGCAACAACCACACATAGACGAGCAAGACAATGTCAACCACAATCGACTACACCAAGAACAACCACCACCACCTAATTGGAGAACTAGAATCCCCCACCAAAGCAAACCAATCGACTACCACCACACGACCATGAACCAGGAAATAGACGACCACCACAGTCGACTACCACCACCACCAGTACACCTAGCACAACCACGATGGACCACGACGACCACACCACACGACCACGAACCACACAACGTCCACCACCACAGTCGACTACCACCACCACCGGTATAACCATGATGGACCACAACAACCACACCAGTCACACAACCGTGAACCAGAAGAGTTAAAGTTTGTTTTTCCAAGCTCTGATACCATGTCAAGTTTGGAAGATTAACATAATATCAGACAATATTTAGGGAGAAAGAGAGAGGTTAAAAACTTAATCTAACTCTCATACATAACTTGTATTTATAGTTAACCTACAATAATAATAATAACACATACATCCCCTTACTATTAATAATTTACACATACTACCCTATTATTCTTAACAATCACCAATCCTCTTCATTATTATAAGAGCATCCCCTTCCAAAACAATTTCATCACACCCCATTTGCCTAGCAAAAAGCACAACTTCCCTTGCAGCCATAGTCTCTGTAGTTTGCGCTTTTGCTTTGCCAATTAACTTCTTAGACATCCCAGTAATGAACGACCCAGCTTCATCTCAAATCACCACCCCTACCCCAATAGCACCCTCTTCGTCAAACACTGCTCCATCAAAGTTAACCTTAAAAGATCCAGATCTAGGAGGAACCCAACATTCTGATGCACTTTTCTGGACAACATTCTGACCAGAATCCAAGGCCTGCTTATACTGCGAAATAAACTCCATTGCCATATGACAATACACCACAGGGTCTTTTTGCCTCTGCTGAAATAAAACCTCATTCCTGTTACGCCAAATATACCAACACAACATCAAAAACATTGCACCAAGTTTTGGCTTAAGCTGCAAAATAATTTTCCAAAACCAATCAACAAAGTTCCCATCCACTCGATTTATTAAATGACAAAAAGGACTCTCATTCCATACTTGTCTTGCCCAAGGACATTCGTTACTGATATGTAACATAGTTTCAACACCCTCCCCACATACACAACATACCCCATTTGGTCTAATTTTCCTGCGCCACAAATTTTCATTAGTAGGAAGAATATTCAAGATCATCCTCCATGCAAAAATCTTTACTTTACTGGGAACATTTTGATTCCATAGAGCACCCCAATTCTGCTCATATGCTAAATGGTACGCACTCCAGATTGAAAATCTGCATTGGCATTATAATGCCAAATTAACTTATTTTCCATAGGCAACACACCCAAAGGGATCCTTTTAATTACCTCTGCTTCATGCTCCAAAAAGACAACATCAATCACAGGAATTTTCCAGCAATGTGTAACTGGATCAATAAGCTCACTAACTATAGCATCATCCTCCAAAAATTTCTTTGGACTAACCACTCGGAAGGTAGATGGAGTAGGAATCCATCTATCTTTCCATATATGAATTTTAGACCCATCACCAATCCTCCAACGCGACCCGGCTTCAATGATCGTCCTTGATTCTAAAATACTCCATGTATATGAAGGTCTGTATCCAATCTTGGCATTCTTAAAAGTTGTCGATGGAAAATACCTCGCTTTTAAAACCTTGTGCAGAAGAGTATGCGTCTCATGGTGAATTCTCCAAGCCTGTTTTGCTAACATTGCCATATTAAAAGTCCTTAAATCTCAAAAGCCCATCCCACCAATTTTCTTCCCTTTACACATGTTCGCCCATTTAACCCAATGAATCTTCCTCTCCCCCTCCTTTTGGCCCCACCAAAAATTAGAAATCATAGACTCCAACTCGCTACAAAAATAGTCTGGAAGCTTAAAACTTCCCATCGCGTATGTTGGAATCGATTGAGCAACTACTTTTATTAACACTTCTTTACCTCCCTTTGATAACAATTGTTCCTTCTACCCTTGTAGCTTTTTCCAAACTCTTTCCCTGATACCAGCAAAAACTTCCCTCTTCGATTTACCCACTATAGATGGCAGCCTAAGATACTTCTCATGTTGTTGAACTCGGGGAACACCAAGAATAGCTTGTATTTCTTCCACTCTAATCTCTAGAACATTCTTACTACATACCAAAGCAGATTTTTCATACTAATTTGTTGCCTTGAAGCCACTTCATAAACTTGCAGTAATTCCTTCACAGCATTTGCCTTCGAACAAGTCGCCTTAAAAAATAACAGGCTGTCATCTGCAAAAAATAGATGAGAGATTCTGGGGCATCCTCTTCCAACAATGACACCTGATATTAATCCCTGAGTTTCCGCATCTTTAAGTAAAGCTGACAGTCCTTCTGCACATATAAGAAAAAGATAAGGGGATAAGGGGTCTCCTTGTCGGATACCCCTCTGAGGATGAAAATAACTCATTTGGTCATTATTCACAAGCACCGAGAATGAAACCGATTTAACACACTCCATAACCAATTGAATCCACACATTGCTAAACCCCAAAGCTCCCATCATTCTCTCCAAAAAAATCCACTCAACTCTATCATATGCTTTACTCATATCTAACTTCAAGGAAATGTGACCCTCTTTTCTCCAAGATTTGCACTTAAGAAAATGATTTAGTTTAAAAGCCACAAGAACATTATCAATAATCAGTCTTCCAGGAACAAAAGCGCTTTGGTTTTCAGAAAGTATAAAAGGGAGTACAATTTTTAACCTATTTGCTAAGACTTTAGAAATAATTTTGTAGAGGACATTACACAAACTGATGGGACGAAATTGAAACATCAACTCAGGACTTTGTACTTTAGGAATCAAGACAATGTGAGTATAATTCAATTTTGTAGGAAAAATTCCCCCATTTAAAAGAGACAGTACATAATTTAGGACATCCACTCCCACCACATGCCAATATTTTTGAAAGAAAAGAGCAGGCATATCATCTGGGCAGGCGATTTAGTAGGGTACATTTGAGAAAGGGCTAATAATACCTCATCAGGTCGATAGCACTGCATGAGTCTCTAATTCATTTCATCAGATACTTTGCTTGCCACCTTGCTTAGAACAATCTCCAAATCTCGCTCGTGTGGTCTGATCGATGTAAACAATTGTTTAAAATATGCAACAACCACGTTCCCAATCTCTTCTTGTGAATCACACCATACACCTTGCTGGTTTTTAATACCCCCTATCCAATTTTTCCTCCTTCTTTGTGATGCCCAAGCATGAAAAAAATATGTATTTCTGTCACCCTCTCGCAACCAATTCACTCGCGATCATTGCCTCCAATGTGTTTCTTCCAAATCCATTAAGTTGTGAAGCTCAGATTGAAGAGAGGCTTGTTATTGTTTACTAGTTTCAAAAATTGGTCCTTCTTGAATACTTGCCAACTGTTCTTTTAGAGACTCCACTTGAGCAGGAGTATGACCAAACTGTTCCTTTTTCCACTTAAGCAAACCCATCCTACAATTTTGAATATTCTTTATTAAACCTTGCGAACCCATTCTTGATGCATCAGAATCCCACACATTCTTTATAACGGCTACACAGTCACTCCTCTGAACCCAAGAAGCTTCAAATCTAAATTTTTGCCTTCGACCAGTAAACATCCTTGTTAGACTTTTTGCTTCAGTATCAAGAATAATTTTGTAGTGATCCGACATCCGACTAAACTTATGGCAAACACCAGTATTCTAGAACATATCATTCCACAACATATTTGCACATGCCCTATCCAGCCTCTCCTAAACCGTACGAGGGGTTACCCAGTTATTGCACCATATAAATTTATACCCCTCATACCCTAAGTCAACCAACCTACAATTATCCAAAGTATCTCGAAAAGCCCCCATCTGCCAATTTGCTCTATCCCCCCTACCCTGCTTTTCTGAATTAGTAAGAATTTTATTAAAGTCACCCATACAAATTCAAGGTAACTCACTTTGTGCACGAAGCAACCTTAGCAAAGCCCAAGTTTCAAACCACTTTGACACATCTGGCTCGCCATAAATTCCTATAAAATGCCACATATTCTGCCCATTATTTGCATTGACCCAAGCATCAATATGTGACCGAGAAAAGCTCCATAAGGACACACACAAATCCTTCTGCCACAAGGCCAAACCCCCAGCTAAACCCTCTACATCCACAGAAATTCCATTCATCCTCAATCTTCTTTTCACCCGTTCCACTCCATCAGTTCTACATTTTGTTTCCATCAAGAAAACAATATCAGACTTTTCCTTCTTCACAAAGTCGTGAAGAAATTGAACTGTCCGAGGCTACCCTATACCTCGACAGTTCCAGCTTAAGAGTTTCATAATGATCGGCAGGTCTGGAACTTAGAACTTGCCATTAAACAATCAGATAGAGAAACTTCATCTTCCGAACATACTTGGACAACTGACCCCCTCTTCTTCAGCACTAACTATACTTCCTCCTCCAACAATGTAGAAGAAGTCGCTGTCTTTTGCTTGATGCCATTCTTGACTACAGGCAGCTCTATTGTTGAACCACTTTGCAACCTTGCTCTTCGCTTCCAAGATTTCAAAGACCCCTTTCTTTCTTTTTTCTCCAATAAAATCCCCTTTCCTTTATCTGGCCCCTTCTCGACCAGTTCTTTACGCATCTGATCTGAATCTACACTTAACCCACTTTTAGTTTGCTTCCCTATACTAGTGTAGGTTGGGCCATCAAAGTTTGGCCATTACAATTAGATTTGGCCCAATCTTGGTTGACCCGTGATAAGCCCATTGTAAGGCTAACTTGGATATCTGATGATCCGGACCCAAGACCATTTTGACCCTTTTGATTTCCCTCCAAAATTTGAGATATATTAGCCACAGAGTCCGCTTCCGCACAATTAGCACAGACTGTTTGTTCCTGACCTGTCCCACCTTCTATCATTACCTTCTCACTCATATGCTCCTGCCCATTATCCCCTTCATCCATGTGATTATATTCTATCCCCTCTTGGATTTTCGTCCCATCACCGACCTCCCCATTCAACGTTTCGACATATAACTCCAGCGACTTACTTCCTTCTCCGGCCACACGGTTCCCTTTACTCTCAGCAAAATCAGCATCAACTGCAATCTTTTGGTTCACATATCTCTTTTTAGACTTTTCCCCTACAGCTTGTAACCAACTGCCGTATTGCAGCGGCCTTTGATTAATGGAAATTTGTGCCTCCAACCTCACAGAACATTCCCTCTCCCCATGACCAAAACATCCACAAAAATAACAGATATTTGGCAAGTGTTCATATTTGAAAAAGACTCTGAAACTTTGCCCATTCTCGCCTTTTACCATCATTCCCCTTTTCTGGGAAATTCGATTCTTTTTCTACATATGAATTCGAACAAATAGGTTGACAGATTCTACCAATGTGTTGTTTTTGCTTGTGATTTCAATTATGGGTTATCCTTCTAAATATTAGCCCTGTGTCGTATTGTGTTGAGTAAAATAACTCTTGGTAATAGCATTGTGTATGATTATGTAAAACCTGGTGCAGTGAATGTTTATGAGATTCTTTTGAAATGGAAACTATATATGTTGACTTGTTTTAAGCACTCAATTTAGCAACTTGTGATGCATAAGCCTAAGCCTAGGGAAGATAATAATTAGAAATTTTTCCATGGTTAAGTCCATTTAGCAATCAATTGTTTCATGCGATTGTTGGAACAAGCTTATTTATTTTTTACTCCATTATTAGCATTTTCAGAAATAATCTTCGTCTGAATTCGCACCTTATTGCAAGTTACTATCACCTAGAAGCAGCACTTTAGGAGTGCAAATTGATCACTTAAATGAATTTTTTCTTCATACGTTGTGTCTATATTCTAATAGGGACTCCCATAAACTGTTTGCTACACACCATTGAGGGGTTGCAATATCACAACTTCTAGGTAGTAAAATTAGCATTTGTTTATCAATCTGCAATCAACAGAAGTAGCCTTTATAAATTTCTTTTTAGAAAAGAAAAAAGAATTTTAGGGAACCTTTCCAAAAAAAAAAAAAAAGAAACGTCTCAATTCATGTAAAAAAAATTCTGAGAACTCATAGTAGGCAAAAATATATTCTGAGAACTCATAGTGGGCAAAAATAGTTTAAGCAACCCCTAAAAGGTTCATCGTAGTTAAGGTTTCTTGCAATGCGTATGAGCCTTGTCTTCTTTATCATCTGTATGCATTAGCCATGTTCCTTTCTTTCGGTGTGTAGCTTAGCTATGAGTTATTCATTAGGAGAGATGTTAATTTGCTAGATAAGGGATGGTGAGATGGTCATGTAGGGTGTCTATGAGGGATGGTTATCACAGTTGACATCAACTTTTTTAATTCTAATTTGGTAAGTCTTCCCGTTATGTATGCAAAGTGCTCCATTCAACAGCTTCTTTGGGAAAATGGGCTTGACGTGTCATTGTTGAGTATTGTTATTCTTAGGTTAGTGGATTGCACTTACTTAGATTAAACATTCAATGCATAAGATTTTGCGACATCATTTGGTAGCCACATTTGGTAAATTCATTTGAGATGTATTAGTTTATTCTTCCTTTATTAATATTGAAACTGAATGTAAACAACTTTTCTCACACTTATCTATGTAAAAATAGTCTAGAAACTGGTTTATAGAATATGTAACAAACGCATTTCGTTGATGATATTTTGTACTTCATATTCAAAATAGTGCACGAGTTTGCTGTAGCATTTCGTGCGCGGTAACTTTTTGTCTTTTGGTTTTGGTGCTTGGTTTGAATTTTGCAGCTGGTTCTCCTAGGCTTTCGGAATTCTTATAATAAACTACCATGAAACAATGGATAAATGTTATTTTTGATGGTTTTCTTCAAGTTCAATGTTTTTTATTTAACATATGTAATATGTTGCTGCTTCAGATTGTATTTGGTTTTCCAGGAAGTAGTATAAATGGAAAGCTTTAAGATTTGCACTTTTCTATTGGATTTTGTTCTTGCTTTATTTTATTTTTTCCCTTTCACTTTCCCAGCAAACAATCTATATCAAACATTTAAGAGTTGGCTTTTCGCTCATCACAATAGGCCAATGCTGCCATAGTGGACGAGGAGTGCTCTCTGGTGGATTTCGATTTTGTACCACAAGGATCGAGCAGAGCAAAGGTAAGTAGACCATAGATCTACATGTTTAATTAACATTTTTGCCTGTTTTTATGCATATTTTAATATGGGTTTGTCCCACATGGCGTTGTGGCGTGTGTGGTCGATATTTATACATGGTATAAATTATACAACATTGTTGCTTCCCTTATTATAAAACGACTACTAACTGGCTATCGAACATAATTCAAAATAAGAACACATTAATGAGTTGTTAATAATATGTATCAGTTCAACTATGTTTTTACAATATGTATGTCTAATTTGACATTAGAAGATTTTTTTTGCCTACAAATATATAAAGAGAATATATATCACAGATTTTTAATACACCCCTAGATTATTTAAAATGAGTTTATTTTCGTAATAGTGACAACAAAATAGTAAAAAGAAGGGAAAATCATAACATAAATTACCAGAAAGTAGAAATATTTTTATATTTTTGTTGATGATATACATTTTTTTATTTAAAAATAAATTTGTTTGATAATTGTGACGCTCCAAAATCTGGGTGTTTTGTACTCGTTGATCACCCATCAATCCGAAAAATACCCGTAAATTCCGTGTAATTCGATACCACACTATTATGCTCCATTTATTGAGATTCATAACTTAACAAAATTCGGATAGAATCTCTTTTGCATGGAGAGTTCTACCCAAAACACAATCTATGCAATCATACAATATTGACCACACATGATCCATTCATCCATACTCAATTGCATAGTATCAAATACTATCATAATCATTATCTCTACATACATTCATTCATAAAAAAATAAATGTTCCAAAATAGTCTCATATACATGCTTTTTTAATATAAAACAAATTTTTGTTTACAAAAATTATACAAATCAAAAAGTAAACATATAAGAGACTACAACATCAAAATAAGAGTCACGGTCCGGCTCTATTGTCAAAGCAGGCCCATAGGAGGGCCTTCGGTGGAAACCTGTGCGATACCTGAAAAATACTTCTATTAAGGGTGGGTCAATACTCAATAGGGTAACTCCTATAGAGAATATCTCTCAAACCAAATGCATATGAAATGTTACATGCAATAATCATTTCATGCATTCATTCAAATATATCTATTATGAATAAATGTTATAAATCATGACATGACATGACATGAAATGAGATTCATGCAAGTAATACCAACACCGAGCCCTATCCTAGGCTCCCATAACGCATGTAATGTAATGCGTTTGTATTTGAGCATTCCAATCTCTCGTCATTGGTGTTATATACATTCAATGACTAATTAATTCATTTTCTAGTGTCTTTTTGTAAGACGATGTTTTATGATATTTCACCAATAGGACACCACACCATCAACAAATTTCAAGACATCCCATATGCGACTCCATTTTTGCCATTACACTTTTATGGAATTATACCGCCAGAAAGTGTATAAACCAAGCAACTGAATTTTACACTCGAGAGAGAATCTAACCCTTCTTACTACACCTCGACACATTTATCCATTTAATTTTTTGTGCAACTTAGCTGGACCTTGTGTAACTCTTCCGAGCCCACAATCAACCCACTTATGTGGTGATTGATTTCATATCATGCACACACTCCCACCCATGTCAATGTTCATCAATTATATAACGAATGCAATGTAATGATATTTTTAAAATCATCTCAAGCATGTTATGTAAAATAATCAATTAAACTAATATACTTGTATTCACCTACACATTTAAACAAACACCTAGAGAATACATCAATTTATCTAGGCATTTAAACAAACACCTAGAGAATACATTAATTTGCACAACTAGCATGCTCATTACTTCCACCATAGCAACATGTTTATTAATTCTATAAATATAAACAAAAGTTCACCATGCTAACCACATGCTAAATGATCATTTAACATACATATTATCTCATAATCACATAACAAACTAATAATATATTAAACATGATATTTTTAGTATATTTTTATTCAAATAACCTTAAATTATTTTCGGGTCCCACGAATAAAATTTGATTGCAATAATTTTAATTGTTTGACACCTAGTTGCTTCGTAACACATGAAAAATTCGACTACTCAGAATTCCATGAAAATTGGTTGGATAGCTAGATTTCGCAAGATGAATCTAACGGTGAGGTCCATTTCGTCATCTGAGTTCTACAAAATTTGGGTTTTCAACTAGTAATATAACGAGTAATTATTGTTTTACCCTTTTTAATTAAGTTGTAATTTTTCCAGGATTTTACGATAATCACCACGGATGATGCCTTTCATGAATTTAGAATCGAGGGATTCTAAGTAGTTTGAGTACTGAAAGTTTCATTCATCTCCTTCACACACACACACACACACACACACACACACACACACACACACAGAGCGAGAGAGAGAGGCATCTATTTATATATACCTATACTATTCCTAAAAGTTTCTTAACCTCAAAACTTTTATTTTTCTATTTCACCTTTATTTAATTTGCTAATGTCAGTTTTATCCTTAGCCATACTACTATATAATATCAATATCTTGAAAAAAGTTATGATTTTCCTTTTTGCCCATAAACAAATTGATAATCTATTGTCTTATTTTTAATGCCAATTACATCATTAATACCTACGGCCTCTTTTGCAGCTTGAACATGATTGGTACACAGCAAAGTCCTCATAAATTCTATGAATGAATAATAGGATGTTGTTAATGCATCATTTAGCAATGGGAAAGGCAAATAGTACTTTACATCACTGTTCAGACTTGTTACTAATTGTTTTGTTTTTGCAGTTGTTTCTAGTTAAAATGCAGGTTATGGTTTGTACTTTTCAAAATTCTTATGCTCCTTTTCTTGCCAAAATAAAAAAAAAAAAAAGCAAGGTTCGAACCACCAGTCTATCTTATATTTGCCAGATTCTAAAGTTATTGGAAAAACATGATACTTATTACACCCTATCTTTTTGCGACTTTTCGGTTTTTGACTTAATTTCTAATAACCTCCCATTTACTTGGTAACTTTTTTCCTGCCATAACTTCTCTTCGTTTTCTATTATTAGTTTGATTTACATTTGGGTATTTTAACCCTTTCAAAAAAAAAAAAAAACAAAGAACTCTTTCTAGAAAGCTTCCAAGGAGTTTGCATACCACAACAATGTTCAAAATTTGTAACTGTGTTTTAGTCTGCACCTTCAAGCTTAATCTTTTTTGGACTCATAGTGAAGCACATACATAGTCTAGCTTTATGGGTTATTGATTTATATATATATATATATATTATTTCATTTTTTGGAATTGATGGCTATATTTTTGATTTTACAGATTTGATTCAAATGGTGATTCTCAGAAGGATTATTAGAGAATGATGAAGAAGAAAACCTATGATCCTGTCAGTAGTATTTGATTACGATCGAGACTCCAAAACCATGGCTACTTAAATTCAATTTTGATCTATCTTATGTTTACATTCATCCATTTCTCTCTCTCTCTCCCTTTCCGTCCCCCTCCTCAATATGTTATTTTTCACTAAAAAACTACACAAACAAACGATTCAAATTTTGCAGTCTGAATCTGAATCCGAAGTAGAAGAGTTAGGTAATTTGCATCAGTTGCGGAGGATGGGTGCGAGTTGTCACTGTGTCATACTATTTATTATTGTTGTTAGTTACATGTATCATTCTATTCTTCTAAACTAACAAGAAAAGAATGCCCCCTAGACCAGTCATATATATGGTGCCTCCTTCCAGCAAAACAACAATTCAACCTAATTATTGTATGAATGATAGTTGCCTGAAACTTAAGGATCAAAATAAATTAAAACTTAAGGATCATTAGTTCCTTACTGTGTTGAATATCAATAAAATTAAGTATTCAGAATCTGAAGGCCAACATTTAGAGTAATTGTGCAAAAGAGCACATTGTAATATGTTCCACGTTGAAGCATTGAATCACTTTCAATTTTTGTCCTCAAACACCTGCACTGTAGAAGGTGTTCTAGTTTCTAGCAAAGATTAACAAAGAGCAATTAAACAGATGGAGCAATATTCATGATGAAGCAAAATTTAAATAATTATTCATATATTTGTATATAAAATTTAATTTTTTAAAATATATTTTCAATAGTTTTTATATATATAACAATGGTATACGCACACAATGTATGCATTGTGAACATATTTCAGATTTTTTTAGCTAAATTATTATATTTTTTATTATACGATCGGTCCGACCAATTGACCCAATGATCAGACAAGTGAACCATTGACTCGATCCCTCTGCTAGTTCAACGTCTGGTCCGGTCTAGATGACTATGATCATTGGCAATTTGGTATATTTTACAGTTACTCATCCAGATATCTCTTGTGCGGTTTATCTCGTTAGTCAATTTGTTCCTTTGCATTCTCCAAAATCTTCCAGATACTCTGCACCAAAATCTTTTTTTTTCTTCCTCTTATTTTATGGAACTCAGAGCTTATTCATATGTAGATTGGGCCAGTGACTCTATGGATCGCAAATCCACCAAGCGATAGTTACATATTCTCCTGCTGAAGTTGAGTATCGTGTTATGACATCTATGACCGCCAAGATAGTTTACTTATGTTGGTTGCTTGTAAATCTTGACATCTCCTTATGTGGTCTTACACCTATGCTATTCAATTGCTCACAACTCAGTGTTTCTTAAGCGTGCAAAGTATATTGGATTGATTGTCACTTTATACGCTATCATCTTCAGTTGAGCACTATTTCTCTCCATTTTCTTCCTTCTACCCTGTAGTTGACGAATTTCTTTATGAAGCCTCATACAATAGTGAGATTTCACTTTTGGCTTGGCAAAGTCTTGATGTTCTCTGCTATTACTAATGAGTTTGATGTGGGTGTAAGTGTATATTTAGTGTTGATTTTAGTCACTTATTTTATTTTGGGTTGCCCTACTGTATACAAGGCCTTTATTGTGTATTCTGATTAATTGTTGTAACACAGACTAAGAGTATTTGCTATTTCATTCTCTCTTTCTCCTCTTTTTAATCAAAGTTAATAAGATTAACCACGTTTTGGGGAAGGGATGTAGAGCTTCATACAATGGGAATGCCTGTTTATGGCAATTATTTTGGGTACTATGGATGGACAGAAATAGAGAATTTCCAATGAGAAAGAAAAGTGGGGAGAAGGTAAACTTCTTGGCTTTCCCTTTGGGCAGTTGTATCCAAAGCATTTGAGGTTGTGTCATTCTTCTCCCTTAAAAATGATTTTTGGGTGGTCTTCTTGCCCACTTTCCCATAACCTTTTACTAATTTAGTGAAAGTTATGTTTCTTATTAAAAAAACAGAGGATAATAAGTCTTTCATTAGAATCCTAAGGAGTTCTCTGCTCGAAACCTTAATTCTGCTATATTCATACTTGGCTGTTTAGTAATACTTATCTTTATCTACTTACACCTTCCTTCATAATGTACTGTAGCTTAATTTGGATCATCTATATATTTCTACTTGTTCACGCAAGAAACAATTGACTTTGCACAGAATGATTTGAAGTTTTTTAACAAGTGTCTCTAATCCAGACTTTTCATCTAGACCTTGTACCCATAGAATGTACAGGGAAGAGAAGACTGACGGCTAATGCCAAAGAACCATCATAAATAAACATATTCATATACTTTTCATAGGAAAAGTATAAGCTGGCTGAGCTATAATAAGTTGAATACCAAATTTATGAGAAAAAAAAAAGGAGTTAGCCTAGAAGCTAAAAATTATTTAAATCCAAACCTTTTGTTTCATGTAGAACTATTACACGACATATTCAGAAGGAAAAGGAAAAGAAAAAGAAAAATAAAAAGGAAAGGAAAAAGCATTAGTATGAAATGGTAGAAAAAACATAAATAATCAATTAGTAAACATTAGAAAGCATACCTCCAGAAGCTGCACATGCAGGCCACAGCAGCAAGAAGCAGAAAGCTTCCGCCGTAGGACACTCTGAGATTTAGATGCATAAATGTAATGCAGAAGTCATTCTGGGTCTCATTCAGAAACAGTGTAATTCAGTGCCTCTGAAAGGTCGGTCATGAAACAACTCATTTGTCCCTTGTTAACCATTTTTGATAAAGATCAAATGCACTATCAAGCTTTCTTGTCTTGCAGTACTTTTTCATGAGTATTAGAAATGGAACATGATCAATAGGTATACCAGATCTCTGTACCTTGACAAAGAGCTCTTCAGCCTCCTTCATTTTACCTCTTACACAATAACATTTAAGCAGCTCAGTGTAAGTAATAATATCCGGATCATACCCTCTCCTCAACATTTCATCATGTAACTGGAGAGCTGAATGAATGTGGCCAAGATTACAAGCAGCACCTACCAATAGATTATAAGTGACCAAATCAGGAAAAGGGCCATTTAAGAGCATGTCTTTCTTTAGAGAATGAGCTTCCACAACATTTCCACTTCTTATTTGTGCATGAATCAATGAATTATAAGTAAATATGTTGGGCAAAACGCCAAATGCAACCATCTGATCTCTAATGGATAAAGCTTTTTGTATATCTCCACATCTTGCATAGCCATCAATTATAACATTCCAAATGAGAGGCTCAGGTATAACCAAATTCTCTAACATTCTAACAAGAAACTCATTAGCTTTAACAACATCTCCGTTAATACACAGGCCATGGATAATCATTTTGAATGATATTTCATCAGGAGAAACACCCATTCTTGACATAACACTATGGATATAGCAAGCCTCGTCAGTCCTTCCTTCCTTACAAAGCACACTGATAAGAGTATTGTAAGTGAACGCATCAGGAAGTAAACCACCTTTAAACATTTCACAAGAGTACTTGTATGCAGTGTTCACGTCTCGGCTCAAACAAAATCCATGAATAATAACATTATATGCGACAACATCCATTTGGGTACCCCTTTGGAGCATCTCATCCCAAAGAATGAGACCCTGGGCCACATTTTCGTGCTTAAAATAACCATCCATGAGTATAGTCGAGGTGATCAAATTCGTGGTATGCTTGTCACAACTATCACCTAATATTTCCCCAAGAAGCTTTCTAGCATCCTCTAATAGACCTTGATTACAAAGTGCATGTACAAGAATGTTACATGTAACTCTATTTGGTGTAACACGAGAATTAGCCATGGAAGATAAAAGATCAAGAGCCTTGTCCACGTTGTTGGTAAGGCAATAACCCCTCATTAATGTGTTGTAGGTGGCACAATTTGGAGAGGGACCCCTGTATAACATCTCTCCAACAACCCACTCAGCCTTCTCCAAGTCACCGATTTTACAAAGTCCATTTATAAGGAAATTGTGAGTAAGAACATCAGGAATAACACCTTGTTGTACCATTTTGGTCCAAAACCACAGAGCTACTCCCAACTTACCTTCCAAACACAAAGCCCGCATAGTGGCTACTTTGTGAGTGCAATCTACTTCCAAAGTGCAGCTACTAATCCTTAATCGTGTCCATGACACACTTTCCCTGAAAAGTTCACAGAATTGAATCACAAAAAGATTTCAGGCTAGAAATGTCTATGCTCTAAACTTTACAGAAATCAGTATAAAGATTCCTTTTCTTTCGGGGGTCGGTCTGAACGAATAGTAAAAGCACATGATTTCCTATCACAATACACATATAATCATATTAAATTCTCAGTAACTAATCATTAAATATAAGAAAATAGTACTTTTCCTGGTTAATGAAGGTCTACTAGAATAAGTATCAAGCCAGAAAATTGTTCTAGTAGTTTGATTTATTTTGTACATAATTTGGTTGATTTAAAGTAATAATGGACAAGGCAAAAGAAGCAAACACTAGAGGTAGCATCACAGTTGAGAACGGGATATTTGATAAGGATTAAAGGATCAAGATTAAAAAATGAAGATTTGAAGATAAGGCAGCAATTTAAGCCTTGTGGGAGTCCAAATTAGTAAGAAATTTCTTTAGAATTGGATTAGAAAAGAATTCTAGAAGATAATGTTTTGATATGTCTTCAATATTTTAGTTACAACTTTTGACTCCGATCTGATTGACTTGATTTTGCAACATTGGAAAGAAAACTTCAAAAGTTACAAAAGTTTATTTCATGAATTGACTTTTAACTATGTCAAAAATGAACTCGAAATTTGGACAAAGACGATGCGTGCGCCAGGACGCACTTCCGGAATATAATGCACGAGTTTTGACCTAAATGTACTTTTTTTTGCAAGGATGAGTTCCAAGGTCAACCCTAACCTCCCTAGTATAAATATAGCCTCTTTCTTTTGAGTGAGGAACAATTCTAGATCCAATTTTCTACACCTTTCTTTATTTTTTCTCAGATCTACCCATGGACAGTGAGTAGTTCCCTTTGTATTTTTAGCCTAGGGTCATGGATTTGTGATTGTTTATTCAGATATTTATTTTATCCAATTATTTTCTTGAATTTAATGTTAAATCTTTATTTTTTCAATATTAATTAAATGTTTTAGCAAATTTTTATGATATGTATAATTGTTTGATTGTTTATAAACAAGATTGAGTTTTTGGTATATTCAATGTTTATGATTCCCTGCGAGTTTTATGAAACTAATTGTTTAATTTTTATTTTCATATCAATCAAATTAATTGTGTTCCAAAGCTATATTTTCCAATTAATTACATTAATTTGAAAATCAACTAAAATAATTATGAATTGCATGAATATCATTTTCTAATAAACATGAACAGATCCAAATACCGAAGTTAAAGAGTCATTTTCCCAGTAGATTATTTCTTTTAAATTTTACTTTACAATTAATCTTCAACCAACTCAACTTTTCCAGAAATCTTTGTTTTTCCATTATCTTATTCCTAAATTCTCTTGAATTCATACGGTTCAACGTCGGACTTACCAAGTATTTACTACTTCTTGATCACCTGTACTTGAGTGTGCCCTTTGGGACTCGGGCACCTACTTTTCTAATACGTGAAATAGCAATTCAATGTAATCGAGACATTACAAGTATACACCAAACAACTTCCATTCAACTTCAATGTAAATGAAGAACTACATAGATAACTATTAATTAACTTGGAAAAATTGCAAGGAAAAAATGCAATATAAAGCGCCCAATTCCCAAATCTATTGTGCTTAAGAACAAAAAATAAACAAATCATTGCCATAAGCCACAGTCATTTAGTACCTTTCATGACAAAAATTTAGCAAAAATTTTCCAATCACCACATCCCTTTAATATTATCTAAGAGATTTAAGCTTACCTCATTGATTTCAAGCGGTTCAAACTACCCTTCAACATTTCATCCAAAGCATTAAAAACCGCACTCGAACCATCTCCTTCATCATCACAATCCTTCTTTTGTGACCACCACTCTGCTCTTCTGAGCTCATATCCATCACCAACATTTGCAGCAATCATATCCTTAATGGCATTTGGAAATATCTCACTCCCCCTACAAAATATAAACCACACATCCAATAATGCAAGCTCAACTATTAACATTGTCAGATTTGGTAAAGCATGCTATTATAGCTTATGGTTGGACAGAAAGTAGCAGAACATATTCATGTAATGAACCCCAACCCATTTTTTCGGATGAGGCTCTGTAAAGGTGAGTTAAGTTCACATAGACATGCTTATATGGATTAGTTGTTGCTGAAGTGGCAAAATAGTAGTGCCAAAACAGGACAATTGTTAGGTGCAGTGGATAATACCAAAAGTCGTTATGTATTCGGTTCACTGCTACAGAAACACCTTCCATCAAGTTATACGGACTACACTGGGCTATGACTTCACATATATGTGCATATATGCGAGTTGGAAGCAGTCAGTTACCTTCTATCGACTAAATCTCTGTTGGGTTTACTGCAGAAAATGTCGTTAAAGATCTGACTGATACGGTCTTTGATGGAGTCTAGGGTTTGGATGCTACCGTTGAAGATTCGAAGAAGAAAATGGGATTCTTCGGAAGCAATTAACAACTGAAACTCCAAATTTACAACCACCAAACAGTGAAATTTGTAGTCAAATTGCACATACACACACAGATATCTTATAGAATGCATTTGTATACGCACCATAATATAATCTCTTCGAAATGATAATTACAGAATAGAGTTTTGTAGCTGAGAAAATTGGGAGACTTACCGGTTGCATTTTTCGGGAAAGAAATGATTTTGGTAGGAACTCCATACAAATCGGATGCAACATCGGAAACACGAGGCAAATTATCAATTGACTTACTCCCAAAAACATCGTTCTCAACCTTAGGAATGTTGAGAGTGGTAGCAATGAGATCGATTGAGAACTCAATTGAATCCCACGAATGTTTATGACAATGTGCTCAACATTGGGATCCGTGTCTCTAATGTGAGCTTAGAACTCTCTAATCATGTCCTTATTTGCATGTTCTGGGGCAGCGAAAGGACCAGTCCATCCCTGATTACCGAAATGCGAAGGGGTAGAAGAATTTCTTACCCATGTGAAGTCGACGCCTCGCTCCATTATGACCGGCTCAAAGCTTTCTCATCCCTTAAACTCTGGTCATTGTGGGGAGTCTAAAATCGATTGCTCTCATTGAACAACTCAATCCTAGCCTTTTTCTCAACTGTTGGTGTCATCCCTAAATTCAATCGGTGAATATGTCTTAAACTAAGTGTATATCAAATATTTAAGTTCAAATCGATATACAATTCATTGTTGATGATGATCGAAAGAGTGAGTTGGTGATGGCAAAGAGTTTTGAGAGGTTTGACTCGAGTTTAGAAGAGTTGGGAATGAAGAGAGATTGTCAAAATCCGATTAGAAAACCCTCGGCCCGACTCTTAACGAAGGCCACTCTAGCGGTCCCTGAAGTTTTGTGGTACAACTAATTGTTTAGTTTCAATCGTCCTTTGGATCACTATGAATTTTCCTCCTCTCTCCACTCGACTTAGTGAGCCCTCAAATGCATGCATGATGTATGTACATGAGTAAAAACATGCATGGATGAAATTTGGATCTAAATATAATGCATTTAATTTTCAAAGTTGAAATGCACAAAAGTCATAATTATGAAAATCACACTAATTCATCAATTAACTTATCCATCCTCATTTCATCATCTCATAGATTAGTCTATGTCATATTAATAAACTAGTCATAACCCGTGCCTGAAGCCACGTTAAAATATAAAATTCGAACATCCAAAAAATCGATCTCACTATATTAATTTTTTTTAAAATATATTAACTACAAATTAATTAAATATTAAATGATTAAATATATGATAGAAATGAGTAGTGTGATATTTTTAGGGAGGAAATATATAAATAATTAAATATGTGATAGAAATGAGTGATGTGATTTGACGTTTGAGTCTGACAAAAGAATGATGAGTGAGGTAAGTGATTGATGATGGTTTTGAGGGAAAAAATATGACTGGGATAAAATTCAAACACACTCTTGTTTTATTATATAGATATAGAACTACACACTTATGTAGCATTAGAGCAATTTTGAAAAACTTAGTTCAATTTCTACGGTCACTCACATGTTTTCTAATTTTTTCTTTCTTTGATCAACCCATGAGTTAAGTATGTGAAACTAAACTCCAGCACAATTAAGAATCTATCTAGATTAAAACATTGAATTAGCCCTACATAAATTTCTAATGCATCGTCTAAGTAAAAGCCTAATCGGCTAGTGAGAGTCGTAATTTGATTGTTCTTTTCATACTATTTTTCGACACTCTCCATATTTGTTTCATTCCTTCTACTCATTATTGTTAAGAGAGTTTATATCCCGCATTGAATAGTTAGGACTACCATGGTTGGTTTATATATTTGAGGGGCCACTCCACCCATTACCAATTGGTTTTGGATTGGGTGCTCTAATATGGTATTAGAGTTGGGCCTTGGGTGGGCAATAGGTCAAGTTTCTTACCCATTTGAATTTTTTGATATGCATAGTTGTTTGCCTGTTGACCCCATGTGCGAGCTCGGGTCCCACTTGAGGAAGGGTGTTAAGAGAGCTTGTATTCCATATTGAATAATTAGGGCCAACAAGGTTGATTTATATATCCTTAAAGGGTCACTCCACCAATTGACAATTGGTTTTGGGTTAGATGCTCTAACAATTATGACCTTAATAAGCACGATTGTGAATTTCGTACTTTACGTCTTTAGCTTCTTTGACATTGTAGCCTAGCTTTTTGGGCTTTACACATATGAGCATTTACAATTATCACATAGTACTCTCAGCAATTCAAGTGTTATTGACTTTAGTCATCTTTTTATGCCTTACATTTGTAGTTGGTCGCATTGGACTCTTTTTTCACATTTGACTATTTTGGTATCTTTTTAAGGGATATGGGGTTTTACTAACCATATTTATGTGTTCACTTATTACCAACACTTAAGAGTCATGTAAGGTCATTAACAATCTCAAGCTATTAAGTCTTTTAATCAATGGAGGCCATTGACTAAGGGTACAAAAGGTTTTATGAATTTCAAAAAAATTAATACTATCCAAGCATGCAAGGGTGGAAGAGACTTAGTTTTTAGATCTTGCTTTAAGACTTATAAGTATTATGTGCTCTATCCTATAGTATGACTCATAGTAATGCACTCAACTTTGATTTGATCATGATCAAGTTAAACTTTGAATGAGTAATGCACTCAACTTTGATTTGATGATGAATAATGTAAACTTCGAATCAAAATGTGATCACCATGATTAACTACAAAAACTAACAAAGGAAAATCTTTTTGCTCTTTTTTCATATTTTTGACAACAAGCAAAAATAATGCATGCTTTAATTCATAAAAACAAAGAAAATTTTAAGCTACCAATTACTTAGTCCCTAATGCATGATATGTTAGGTATGCTCTTAGGGTCAAGTCTATAAATGCACACTCACTCAAGTGATGGAACATGCACTTGTGGGTCTCCTTAGGTGTTGTATGCTGGATGCATCTATTAAGTCTTGCTTCCTTACACAAATGACCTTGACTTTAAATGGAATCATTGCATATTGGCCAGTTCATATAAGGGTTGAGTTAAGAGGTTATTTAACTTCTTTTTACTCCTCTTGAATTGCTTCCTAGATTCAAAAGGATTACTTACCTTAGGTTCATGAAATCTCTTCCTTGGTGGAACCTTAGAACCTCCATCCAATCCTATAAGCCAACTGAGGTCATGAACTTAACTACTCAAGGCTTTGGATTGATAAGCTAGGTGTACCAGCTTTCTATCAAGATTATCTAGAATGTAAGTGCCCTGAGTGCTAGTTTGATCGTGTCTACAACAAATGTCACAAACTAGAACCTTATTGGAAATAAAAGATTGAAACTCAAGCTTCTTGGGATTATGACTTCATACCGAGTCTCATTTACCTTTTGACAGTTGCGGTGGAACATGTTCTAGTTTTGTAGTAGGTGTGTCTTTTTCTTTGATAAACACAATTTTAGAAGATGAGGGTGTGGACACATTATCTGTGTAGCCTAAAAGCATCTCTTGTCACCCATATGTTTCCTAACACTCAACATCTTATCTAGTTTTTTGTGCCTACAGGCACCCTTTTTGTGAGCGTTGGAGTTATAGCCTAGTTATTAGGATTTTTTTTTAGTTTTTTTTTAACCTATTTCGCCTTTGCTATGATTTTTACGTCTTACCCAGACCACAAGGTTGTTTTGATCAGTTGCACTCTTATTTAGCTATATATACATGGCTATGCACTCAATTTGTGTATCTTTGTTACTCCCAATAATTCTAGTTGGTATTAGAGCCAGCCAAAAGCCTAGCCTACCCTAGCTTTAACCTTAACCCAAGCTACAAATCCCTAGCCTTCTCGCTGCTGCCCGCCACCTCGCACACCCTTTCCCGCCAGCACCACCAATTCGCGACCTTTTTTCGCAGCCTACAACTACTAGTTTTTCTTTTCCCTAGGGTCAGAGCACCCTAGGGACTTTTAGAGGGGCTGGATTCCCTCCGTTGATCTACTTTTGATGCAGTATATCATTTATATATTTTTCTGGAGTTTTTGGTGTCGTGACATGTTATTTGGGACCTTTCTAGACCTCTTATTTGTCGCTATTATTCAACTACAGGTATATTGTTCTCACTTGTTTCAATCTATTAATTTTAGAGTAATTTCTATCACGGTTGCCACATTATTATTATTACTATAGCCACTGTTGAGGGACTTGAGAGCTCTACAATTGGTACTTCAACTGGGAAGGTACCAACCACTTCTATAGGGATTACCCTTTTTACCTTTATGTTTAACCAGGATAAAGTACCTACTAACACAGTTGCATTACTGGTGATGTCGGGTATGATCTCTTAGAAGGTTATGACACAGTTATTGGATGACCGTAACTTTGCTGACTGGTTACGCTTATTTTAGCTCTTTTTTGGGCTTGTTGGGAAGTTAGGTTGGCTGACTGGATTGCATTCAAAGCCAACTAATAATGACCCAAGATATTTTGCGTGGTTCTCTAAGAATTGTGATATTCTTGGATGGTTATTTGGATCTATGGAGTCATCTGTTTGTAGGATTCATCAGTTTCATAACTCTATTTCGAAGCTATAAAGTGCATTATTAGATGTGTATTCACAGTTTTTCATATGCTCAATAAGGAGATATGACTTTTCAAGACTACTATGACTATTTGACTCAATGCTGGCTTGAGTATGAGACTCTACGTCCCCTTGTTGCTATTCCGAGGATAGAGCTTGAGGGAATGACATTTCTGCATACTCGAGAACAGGAGGATAGGATCCACAAGTTCCTTATGGGGTTTCATGATAAGTTTGAGGGAACTCGTTCCCAAATATTGTTGATGTTGAGGCCTCCTTCTCTTTATAAGGATTATTCTATAATTGAGCAGATGAGCATCGTATCTGTATTGCATCACTTCTAGTTGTGACCTTGATTCCTTAGGCTGACTAGATGGCCCTTACAACTACTGTAGGATTTCGCAGGGTTGCCCGTTAGGGATGGACAATGTCTAGACCAGTGCAGACAGGACGATTCTCGCTAGTGTGATTAATTGTGGCCTACCAGGGCATTTCAAGACTGCTTGCTAGAAGCTCCATCTAGAGTTTAAGCCGCCTTATCTTGTTCCTTGAGGCTATACTACTACTATTGCTAATGGACCATCACCTACTACTACTGCCCCTACTACCACTGCTCCTCATTGGCAGAGCAATATGGATGTTATCAGTTCTAGATTAGATATGCTTATGTCTGCTATGACTTCTTAGGGTCCTACTACTACTGCTGTAATTACTACAAGTATTCCTCGTGCCTTCTATGCTCACACCGGTCTTTTTCCTTTTTGAATGCTAGACTTAGGTGCGAATGGTCAGATGACAAGTGAGGCTCATCACTTCACTACTTTTGATAGCCATTACACACATAGGTTTAGTTAGTAGGTGGGACACATGCTCCTATTATTAGTAGGGTTACAGTTCGCCTTCCAGATGACCTTACATTACATTCTATTTTTCATGCGTCAAAGTTGACCATGAATATATTATCTGTACATCAGTTAGTCAGAGATTTTTGTTGTGTAGTAGTGTTCTTATGTGATTCTTGTTATTTGCAAGACTTAAATACCAGGAGGATTATTATCAAGGGACATGAGAGAGATGTGCTATACTATCTAGGCAATCCAGTTCCAGTTCCTCTACCGCATATACCTACTTTATCTTTATATGTTTCGAGCTACATGCTAGTATTTTACTTAGTACTTGTCTTTATGATTTTTGTTACAAATTGTTCAGTTGTGACATGACTATTTCGAACATACAAATTTTAAATATTTATGTATGCTATTTTCTATTTTGAGTAATGCTTGTGCTAGTGGTAGACTTGACTGTGTTATATATTCACTATCAAAATATGTAAGAACAAGTTATATTCTCCGAATGCACCAGTCTCATAGGCCATTTGGTTTGCTACACTCTGATATTTAGGGACCCTTACCTATTATTATTTTGTCAGGTGCCCGATATTGTGTGACCTTTATAGATGACCATGCCCGTTGTTCTTGGGTCTACCTTTTGCATAGAAAGTCATATGTACTTTTTGTTATCACTTAGTTTCTATAGATGATTAAGACATAATTTGATGCATTGTTCTATCTTTTTGTTCGAATAATGTCAAAGAATATGTGTCTAATGCCTTAGTGTCTCACCTTTCTTCCTATGGTATCCTTCAGTAGCTCATCTACCCATATTCTCTTGAGCAAAATGGAGTTGTTGAAAGGAAAAATAGGAGTCTTATAGGGATGGTAAGTTGTATGCTTAGAGGTATGGGGGTGCCTAAGTCTTATTAGCTTTTTGTAGTTCTGACTTTTGCCTTTCTGTGCAATCGAGTCGTGTTTTTCAACATAGGGCTCCCTTACAGATCTTATTTCTTAAGCGGACAATTTTTTGGTTCCTCTTTGTGTCTTTGACTGTTCATGTTTTCTTCAGGATCAGTCTCCCACTCGTCATAAGATTGATGATAAAACTATTCATTGTGTCATTGTGGGCAATTGACAGCAGTCTAAGGGTTATCGGTGCTATGTTCCAATACAACGTCGTATATATCATAGTCTATATGTTACTTTTCTTGAGCATGTACCTTATTTTTCTGCTTCTAATCCTGTGTCTGCATCACTAGTTGTCGATAATCCCTTTGATTTTCCTTACCACGGGAGCCACTAGTCATTATCATTACAGAGTTGCCAGTTACACATGATATCCCAATTATACATGATATTGTTTATTGCCCTTGCTCTCATCCCCTTGCTAATTTCCCCTTTGCTTTAGGCAATGAAGGTAATATTTCTTAGTTGGTTGAGTATACAATTGAGCCTATTGTTAGCACTGATGAGATTGCAGGTGTTGAGATTTTTGAGCCAGTTGATTTATTTGATGAGACTATGTCTCTGGAGGATGATGATTCAGGGCGTCGTTATCCATGTTGTGACCGCTAGCCAGTTATTCATTATGATTGGGCCACCAGGGCTTTATATATGATCTTTGGTTATGTTTCTTATGCTGAGATATCTCCTACATTTCGGGCTTATAGTATGGCATTATCAGATACATTGATTCCTTACTTTGTTTCAAAGGTTGTGCGGGAGTCTCAGCAGATTTTTGCTATGTAGATAGAGATGGACGCTCTTCAGCGTAACCATACATGTGATTTTGTTTCTTTACCTTCAGGGGTGAAGCCTGTTGGCTTTCGTTGGGTTTACACCCCAAAGTTTTTTATAGATGGTACTATTGATTGTCATAAGGCTAGACTTATGGCGAAGGACTTTACTCGGGTTCTAGATTGCAATTTTGGAGCTATCTTTGCCATGGTGGCAAAGTTGACTACGGTTCGTTTGCTTATCTTTCTAGCTACCTCGTATTCTTAGCCCCTTTATTAGTTGGATGTGAAGAATGCGTTTCTTCATGGTGATCTAGATGAGACTATTTATATAGATGCACCACCTTGGTTCCATGGTGAAGGGGAGTATGTTGGGAAGGTGTGTCGACTGTATAAGTCTCTTTATGGACTAAAACAGTCACCACGAGCCTAGTTCTCTCAATTTAGTGGTGTTATTGTACGTTTTGACTTCACCAGATGTCATTATAATCATACATGCTTTATTTGACAGAATACTATTGAGCAGTGTGTCATTCTCTTGGTATATGTGGATGATCTTGGAAGGCCTTCAATGTCAAGGACCTTGAATTTCTGCGGTACTTTCTTAGGATTGAGGTTGCCCGTAGCAGTAGGGGTATTATTTTCTCTCAAAGGAAGTACATTTTGGATTTTCTCTCAAACACAGGGATGCTAGGGTGCAAACCGGCATCATACCTATGAATTCAAACCTGAAGCTTACTATTGAAGGTGAGGAGTTGAGAGTTTTGACTATTTATCAGAGGTTGATAGGTATTGCTTATCTACCTAGCCAAGACTAGACCATACATTTCATTTAACTCCAACCGGGTTAGTCAGTTCATACACAAGCCGTATTAGTCTCATTTGAATGTAGTATATTATATTCTTCAGTATCTCAAGTCTTGTCTTGAACTTGGATTGTTATATGCATTGGGGGTCTTAGACCGATTCTCTAGCCTGTTATTTAGATTCAGATTATAGGGGAACTTATGACGATCGATTTATTACAGGCTTCTATGCTTTTTGAGGGACTCATCTTATCTTTTGGAAGAGCAAGGAGTAGGCAGTTGTCTCCCGTTCATCAGCAGAGGTAGAGTATCGGGCACTGACGCTTGACACATGTGAGATTATCAATGTTCCCTTTCTTCGGGAGAAGGTCAGCTGCGGTATTGTTACCCTATTGTTTGTGGGGACTAGTGATCAGGTTGTAGATGTCTTCACCAAACCTGTTACTCTGTCCATTCTCTGGGACTCCATTGTCAAGCTCGGCTTAATTGACTTCTTTGAGCATAGCTTGAGGGGGAGTGTTGGAGTTATAGCCTACTTATTAGGATTTTTTTAGCTTTTACCTATTTATCCCTTCTTATGGTTTTTATGTCTTACCCAGACCAGATGGGTGTTCTGGTCAGTTGCACTCTTATTTGACTATATATATACATGGCTTTGCACTCAGTTTGTGTATCATTTTTACTCACAATAATTCTAGTGTGAGTTTCTTAGATTATCAAGGTATGTTTCAAGTTTAGCAAGGTTAGACTCAAGACTTTGTTTTCTTTCTATGGATTCATACAACTCACTGTAAAAAGCTAACTTTCTTCGAGTAGGACGATTTCTTATCCCCCAACTTAGTGATAACCTCTCTTAGACTTTGAGCGTTCATTTCTTGACTCTTCAAGTTCTCTTTTAAGCATACAATTTTTTTTCAAGATTTTTGAACTTTTTATTCAAACAAAGGTTTGTTTTCTTTTGCTTAAGATATTTAGTGTAAAGTACATATGCAATATGAATGTCATCTCCTAAACTAGAGCTCGTTTCACTCAAGACATCCTCACTATAGCCTATAGAGTGAACTGTCTCAGATTCTATTACTAGTTAGGGTCAAGCCTTCTTAATACACTAGGTCATGTAAGGAAAACTTCAAGGATGCCTACAACGTGCTCAAGTGCAATTCTTAGGGTATCAGGCTCTGATACCAATTGGAGAAGTGTAGTTTGATTTCCCCCGACACGATTATACAGGCGGAATCACAAAAACAAGACCTTTTTTTGTTAGGGGGGTTTAGGAGGAGGTGGTGAATAGGCCTTTGACAATTCTCAGTGAAACTTACACCAATTGTAGGCCTATTGACCTCAATTACCAATACATTGATTGATTAATAAATTAATGCTTAATGAACCTCTTTTTCAATGAGCAAGCCTTTAATGGAATGTGTGGATACAAGAATTCCCAATTCAACAATCTTAACAACTCAATGCAAATCCACCATCCTTATCCCTCCAATGGCTGTTCCACCAAGTCATTCCATATTGCAGGGTGTGTGTGTGCAAAATAAGTAAATCAAGAACAACCCAACCACAAGAAAATTTTAATGTGGAAACCCTGTTGGCAAAAACCATGAGACCACCCTTGCCACCTAACATAATCGTTTTAATCAAAATATGATTACAAGGCCCTAAGTCTTATACCTTATCCAAGTCCATGGTTAGACGTTTTCTTCCTTGTCAATCTTTCCTTCGAAGTCTCACTTCAAGGTCTTGCGTACTAACTTTAGAGGACAAATCGAGCTTGACTATCCGACCTCTTCTCTTTCAATCTTCAAGGAATCCTCCCAAGATCTACTCAATCATTCACACACCGAAGTGGATTTGGTGGGTTTCTATAAGATCTCTCTCTTCCTCAAGGTTTAGAAGTTTAGCATGAAATTAATCAAGGTAGAATTTAACCTTGGTTTCCTTAGGGATCTCTAAAGTTTATTCTTGGCTCTGTAGATGATATTAAGTTCCTAATATTTTTCTTCCTCCTACCATTTGCCACTCTGAAACATTTTGGTGTCATTATTACAATCTTTAACCCATTTAATCTTATCCTTTTGCCTCAATGTAATTTTCTCTTTAAATACCACTTCAAATTTGTTTCTTAGGATGCTTTTTTTTTCCTTTGTAAACTCCTTATTGAACGCCTCTTTACACTCTATTTTATCCAACTCCTCAATACAATTAGAGATCTTATTCTTCTCAACCATAATATCACCTACAAAATCCTTGCTCCACACCTTTAATTTTTTTCCACACATTCCTATTTCTTTGTCCCAACCATGCACTAAACTGCTTTCCCACCAGGACTTAAAGCTTCTAATTATGCTCTAACCACATATTTTTAAATCTAAATAGCACTGGTCCCTACTTAAAAGCATTCAAGTCAAAAACAATCAGAAAATTATTTGATACTACCTGAACTAATGCATCTTGGCTCATTGGTGAAACCCAACATTTTGCCCCTAACCCCCATTAGTACATACATATGAAGATATATGTGAGATGTTGTGATGACTTGTATTCCAAGTCAATTGTTTTTTTTTTATTTGGACTCTAATTGAAGACATGAGTTTTTCATTGGAGGCCTTGGTAGACAAGTTTGGTTTTAATTGGGATTATGTTGGTTTCATTATTTTGGAGTTTTAGTCCAACATGGACTTTTGTTGTTTAAACTCCAAGCCTTCAAGGAGTCCTTTGTTTTGTCCAACACGTGAGAACTTCTCACCAAGAAGACATTGTGAAGGAATAAAATTCCTTAGTCCAGAAGCTTGAAAAAGGGATTCGGTGGTCTTCGGTAGTAGGGGAATTCAAGACACGTCTTCATCGATTCAAATTTGACGTCGTCAAGTTTTCGAGTAACAAATATTGGTTTGCTCTATTTTGTTAGTCCAATAATTATTGTAATATTGGAATAGAGCGGGTGAATTTTCTCTTGCCTTTGTTTTGAGAACTTTGTAATCTCCAACCTTTAATAGTGAAATATTGCTGCTGTGTTTCGTTTGTGGATGTAGGCTTGCTTGTTGAGCCGAACCATATAAATCTTTGTGTTTTATTTTTTCTATTTTGTTCCGCTTTATTTTGCTTGTGGTATTTGTTCATAACATGAGAATATATGTATTATATAAAGAATAAAAATATGAAGAAAGTGGTGACAAATGTCTCTATACTCTTTAGACTGCATAATTTTTTTGTGTTCTTGGAATTTCTAAATCCAAGAACACAACAAAAATCTGAACAAGTTCTAATTCAGTTGTCGGGTAAATCTTCCATGCTTGATAGCTTATCATTCTTTTCTTTTGTTGGCCTTAGATTAGGCTTGAAGCTTGATTAATTAAAGAAACAAACAAGAGACAAATAAATAGGGAATACATGAGTAGTTTTGGAACTAGTTTTTTTTCATTCCATATCACTTAGAAAAGTCTCTTACAAGCTTTATATAGACACTCCATATATGCTAGAAAAGTCTCTAACAAGCTTTATCTAGACACACCTAAATATAGACACTTCATATATTTTAGAAAAGACTGTTACAAGCTTTATATAGACACACCCAACTAATTCTAGAGTTTTATATCTTTGGGCCTAATTAAATACAACAAACCATGACACTAACATTTTATGACCCAATTACAAACAGAACATTTTTAGTCCAAATACAAAATAACACAACAAAGTATTAACTTTAACACTCCTCCTTAATGCTTTGTTGTGTGACACTCAATATTTCCCGAAAGTATTGAAACTTGTCCTTCTGAAGTGCTTTGGTGAAGATGTCTGCCAATTGATCCTCTGTGTAAACCCCCACATGTTTATTTTAATATAGTAATATAATTGTTTAGTAATTCTAATATATGCAATGACGTAAGAATGAACCACATAGATTATAACAGTAGAAATGAATACTTGGGGGGACAAATTGATTGTGAAGTTTAAGTTTGAAGGTGTTTAAGCTTGGAAGGGGTTGTTAGGTAAGTTCAAAATATTTTTAGGTCAAAATAAGATTTTCATTGAATCCGGAAGATTGGGAAACATTGGGAGAGGTAATATGGGGTGTAATAAAGTTAGGAAGTATTCCGGAGTTAAAGCACATTCTAGAAAGAATTCGGATAAGAAGAAATTAGACACTGCCTTAGTATTTGGACCATAATTTTTTACCCTGATGTCCGTTTGAGCTGAAATTTTACAGGAGACAATAGACTTCCATGGCTACAAAAGTGCATTTTACAAAAAATTTCCAAATCGAACTCTAAATAAGCCAAAACTTCACTAGAAGTTTTGGCTGAAAATAGGATGACGTTCCAACGTGAAAGTCCGTTTGGACGACAATTCGTTCCAGTACTTTGGTGTTTGCAGAGTTCTGATGGAAGAGCAAAAGTACTGGGAGCAAGTGACGTTCGAACGCAAAATGACGTTCAAACATGTAGCATCAATTTGCAGAGTATCAGATTTACGTTGGTTGAACTCTTTTCTCACCCTATAAATACATAAGGCCATCTCACTTAGCCCCATATCAACATTTACAACCCTAGAAAGTCTTGAAGCGTAAGAAAGAAGGGGAGAAACACAAGATCAAGGGAGATTTTCATATGGAAGTGGATCAAATCGTCTAGTTTTTTCATACAACACTAAGGAAGAAGAAAGGTAGGGGTTTCTTCCACTTTTGTTCATTGAAGTTAGGGTGTTTTGACTCTTAATCATAAATATTTGTTATGGAATCCTTGTTTCTTGATGTTCTTGCAAACTTTACCATGTTTTGAAGGAAGTTATAGTTTGAAAGCCATAAAAATTCATGTTCTTGATGTCCAAACCTAGTTTTTGAGAAAGATGGATTTTCTTCTTGATATTCTTTTGTTCTTGATTCAAAAACTCTAGTGCTTTATTTGGAACAATAAAAGTATATCTTTTGATGATCTCTTGCTTATTTTTCTTGAGATGTTATATTGGAAAAATACCTATGAAATTTGGGGGTTTTTGGATTTATTTGTGATTTCAGAAAATGGTTGGTATTGTATCTCTTGTGTGGTTATTTGGATGAACATGGGTGACTATTGAGCGGATATCGTAGAATGGTGTAGATGCGTTTCTTACTCCGTGCGGGGTTTGAAGGTTCCTTACCACTAGTAGTGGGGTTGGTGCCTTGTGAGGACCAAATTACTATTTGTTCACGTGGAATCGAGGCTGAGGGTTAGTATACTATTTCTGGATTGGATTCGTCACTATCGATGCGTCGGTATATGCCCTTCCTAAAGTTTTATATCCTTGCGAGGATTGGGTGTGTGTGTGTGGGTCATGATATTCTCAATGTGTGTATTCATGCGAAGTCTGACTTCCTACTTGAGATATGAATACAAGTACAGATACGGATACAAGTGTGGTTAATGATACAAATTTGGGGATACATATACAAATGTGGACGAAATGGTTTATTGTTGGAAACGGTTTAATGTTGGAATGGTTTACTGTTTGGAAATTGGTTTTACTCTTCATTTAATTTATTGCTATTGTGTTAACTTGAGATCGAATAAATTATCACTGTTTTACTTCAAGTTCTATATGATATTTTGGAAAGTGAGACCAAACTGTTTTACATGTTTTTCAAACCTTGTTCGAGCTTGGGAGGATTTTGCTATAGAGCTTAGTGCTCACCCCTTACAAACAATATTTATTCTCAGATTTTGGTTTAGAGGAAGCGCTCAGAGTTGATGAATAGGTAGCTTGGGAAGCTCAATTGAATGGAAGCGTGGATCCCGAGGCGGATGTCTAGAATTATTCTCTTTATGTCCTAGACTAGGAGATTCATTTTGAGACAATGTGGATGATATTTTGTTTATTCCACTACAAGATTAAGGTTGATTTTTGGATGTAATTGCCATGATTTGACATATTCTTTTGGATGATGTTGTAGATATTATGTATGATGAATGCAATTCTCTTTATCTATGAGTTTTATTAGTTGCTCTTATGATGTGAATGGTTTGAGATAGTAATGCCATCCAAGGTGGATTTCGGGGCGTTACAGGTTTGGTATCATAGTTTAGGCTTTAGGTTTTACATGAGAGCTGTAGGTTATGGATTACCACTAGAGAGGTAGGACTAGGTCGAATGAATTGTCAACCTAAATCTTATACAAGCCTTAGGCTTTGGATTAAGGTGATAGTTAGGGTGTCTAGTACATCAAGGAAATTAAATTTTTAATTGATGTGCAGGATGGACGGTGGATGTGGACGTGGACGTGGGCGTGGTCGTGGAGGTCAAGCAAACCCACCACCACCACCACCACCACCTTCCAATGCCATGAATGACATTTATCAATGCCTAAGGGAGCTAACCACTTTAGTACAACACCAGAATGGAAACAACAATCACAGCAGGGGGTTTCAACCATTAGCTCCTGTACCGGGCAGCGGGGATGACAATAGAAGGATGATAGTTCTTAGAGAATTCTTGAGGCAACATCCACCTACTTTCCAAGGAAGCTCTCACCCTTTGGAGGCAGATAAGTGGATTCGCCGGGTGAAAAAAATGAGTGATAATATAGGAGATGCATTTTGAGACGATGTATGGATGATATTTTGTTTATTCCGCTGAAAGATTAAACGATTAACGAACCAACTACAAGGGGAGTCTAAGTCTCCAACATGGTTGATATAACAAGTACAAATGTAAAATGTAAGCAAGAAAATGTACATGATACAAACAAATCTAGCTAAATGAGTGGGAATCTAAGCCTCCTTCTAACCTCTCTTTTGAAGCTCCAACAAGGGGGTATTTATAGGCAAGGAGGAGGAGGGGGGGAAAAGATAAGAGAGGATGAATGAATAGTGTATGCCGCCCAAGTCCAAGTGAAAATCAACTACTCTACAGGTAGTCTGTGGAGGACGTTCGAACGTTGATTGACGTTCGAACGATGTCTCTGTTTCGGCTTTATGGACGTTCAAATGTTTTCTGCCGTTCGAACGTGTCTTCTGTCCTTGCTTTATGGGCGTTCGAACGTTAGAAAAGGTTTGACCATAACACTCAAGTAGCCTGTGGTCTTCTGTGGAAACCCACTTCCACACTTCATACATGTTTTGGAGCTTTGCACTCATCATCCTGGTGTTCAGTCACTTCAAGTCAACGTTTGAATGTGATTTGTCGTTCGAACGTGGTACTCAAGTACCTTAGGTCTTCCTCTTGACCGCAACACGCCATGTCTTAGCAGGCTTGGTTTCACAGGATTCCATTCAACGTTCGAACGTTGATTGTCGTTCGAATGTTCTTGGCTTGGTCCAAGCTTTTCCAATTTTGCTTCTTAATGTGTTGGTGTTACACTCAAGTGTGATTTTTGTTGTTCTTGAGCCCTTGTTCACTTTAAGACCTGAAATGGCATCACTTAAACTCCGTCAAAACACAATTAGTCTTAAAAAGGTGTAGTAAAATGCTAATTTTAAGTACTAATAACTCATCATCCTCTATGGCCTCCCGGATAAAGTGGTGCTTGATTGCAATGTGCTTGGTTCGGCTATGGTAGATGAGATTCTTTGTCATTGCTATCACAGACTTGTTATCACACAAAATTGGAGTAGGCTCTCCTTGCTTCTCACAAACATCTTCCAAGATTCTCCTTAGTCATATTTCTTGTGATGTCGCCAATGATGCCAAAACATATTCGGCCTCGGAGGATGATTGTGCTACCGTTTGCTGCTTCTTAGATGTCCATGAAAAGACACCCAAGCCAAGAGAAAATGCATAATTAGAAGTGCTCTTCATATCATCCACACACCTTGCCCAATCACTATCGCAAAATCCAATTAACTTTGCAGCCATTTTTTCTCAAACAAAATCCCATAATTAAGGGTACCTTGGATGTATCTCAAAACTCTTTTTGCCGCCCCAAAATGAGTTTAACTTGGACTATGCATAAACCGAGATAATAAACTTGTAGCAAATATAATGTCCAGCCTTGTAGCCGTCAAATATAACAAACTTCAAACCAAACTTTTGTAAAGAGAAGCATCAACATCTTTACTTTCATCTTCTTTTGTCAACTTTTCATTTATCACTAAAGGTGTAGCAACCGACTTGCAATTCACCATTTTAAACATTTCAAGGAGAGTTTTTGCATACTTCATTTGGGAAATAAAAACACCATCTTCATTTTGAAGAACTTCAAATCCCAAGAAGTAATGCAACAAACTCAAATCACTCATCTCATATTTTTTCATCATGTCTCTTTTAAATTTTTCAAGCATCTTTTCATCATTTTTGGTAAAAACAAGATCATCAATATAAAGAGAAACAATAAGAATACCGGTGTTACCTTATTTTTTGACGTACAAGGTTGGCTTGCTTTTTCTACTTTGAAATCCTTTATTGTTGAAGTAGGAACCAATCTCGCTATACCGTGCTCGGGGTGCTTGTTTCAACCCATATAATGCCTTCTTCAACTTGTAAACTTTATCTTCTTTTCCCTTGATAACAAAACCTTGAGGTTGATCTACATACACCTCTTACTCCAAGTCTCCATTTAAGAATACGGACTCCACATCAAGTTGGTACAAGAACCATTCCTTTTGAGTTGCCAAAGCAATAAGTGCTCTAATTGTGTCATGCCGAGCCACTAGTGCAAATGTTTCTTGATAATCAACACCCGGTTGTTGAAAATACCTCTTTGCAATAAGCCTTGCTTTGTTCTTTTGAATTGACACATCTGGATTAAGCTTTGTTTTTTAAATCCACTTTACACCAATCACTTCTTTTTCTTTGGGTCTCTCCACCAACTCCCACGTCTTGTTCTTTTCAATCACCCGAATCTCCTCTTTCATTGTTTTCTTCCAAACTTCTAGTTTAATTGCTTCTTCAAAGTTCTCCGGTTCAACCACACAAAAGTTGCATCTTGCATACACATCACTAAGACTTCTAATTTTTCTTGGAGTTGAACTTAGAGATGAAGAACTTGAGCGTGATGGAGTTGATTGTGGACTAGAAATAGGACATATTTGATTTGGAACATCAAGATCCTCATCATCACTTTCTTCACTCCCCACCTCTTCATAAGTAGGAGAAAAATAATTTTGCACCTTATTTTCTTTCCAATCCCAAGAGGTTTTTTCATCAAAGATGACGTCTCTTGAAATGATCAACTTATCTTTCTTCAAATTGTAGAGCCCATAGCCTTTTGATTGAGTGCTATAACCCACAAAGATACATTTTTCACTAACTTCATCAAGTTTATGCCTCTTTTCTTTGGGAACGTGTTACTTTCAAGTGATTAACCGAGTGATTTCTTTTACTCTAAGCTTTCAATGGAGTTTTGCTTGAAAGGGCTATTGTTGGACATCTATTCAACAAGTAAACCGCCATGTTAACAGCCTCGCCCCAAAAAGTTTGGGGCAAACCCTTTTCATGAAGCATTGATTTAAACATTTCTTCAATTGTTCTATTTTTCTCTCTGTCACTCCATTTTGTTGTGGAGTGTACCCAACGGTCAATTGTCTTTCCATCCCAATATATTCACAAAATTTCATAAATTCATTAGAGATATGCTCACCACCTCTATTACTTCTTAACACTTTCATAAGGTGACCACTTTGCCTTTCAACAAGAATTTGAAATTTTCAAAAAACATCAAACACATCCAATTTTTGTCTTATAAAATAAACCCATGTCATTCTAGAAAAATCATCAATGAAAGTAATGAAATACTTAGTACCTCCATGGGTCGTTGTGTCCATTGGTCTGCACATATCGGTATGAATAAACTCCAATGGTGTTTTAGCTCTCCATGCCTTGTCTTTTGGAAATGCCTCTCGGTGTTGTTTCCCAAGAGCACAACCTTCATAAACTTCTTTGACTTCTTCAATCATTGGCAATCCATGCACCATGCCTTTTTGTTGTAGATATTTCAAACTTTGAAAATTCAAGTGGCCCAATCTCTTATGCCAAAGCCAAGTCTCATCCAAAACATTCATGTAAACCCCCACATTCTTACCTTTATATAGCAAGTAATCACTTCTTTTTGAAATGCTAATATGGTAAAACCCGAGTATATATATGAAATCATTTGTAATAGAACTTGTACCAACTATATTTGATGTCCAAATGTATGTTGTATAAGTTTTGGTTGATTTTTGAAGGATTTGGAATAGATTGGAAATGAAAAACAAAGGAAACAGGCAAAACTGAACAGACAGTACCAGTACTACGCCTGAAAGTTACCGTACCGATACAGCGTACCGGTACGCTACTGTCCACAGAATTTACCATACCGGTACTGTGTATCGATACGCTCTGTAAGTTCCAGAAATTTTAAGTCGCAATCTGGAGTCTATTTTTCACCCTATAAATACATAATGACACCTCCTTTAGCCCCATTTCAACCTTTCTAACCCTAGGAAACCTTAGAGAGGAAGAAAGAAGGGAAAACACAAGAGATTCAAGTGGGAAAGATCAAATTTTCTACATTTCTTCCCAAACTACAAAACAAGGTAGGGGTTCTTCCTATTCTCGTACATTGAGGCTAGGGTTTACTTATATGTATTCTTTTGACTCTAAATCTTATTTATTTGTTAATAAATCATTGATTCTTGATATTCTTGCAAACACTATCATGTTTTAAACAAATATATGGCGGGATAACCATTAAATTTCTTCTTCTTGACTCAAAACCCTAGTTTTTAAGAGAAATGAATTTTTCTCTTGATTTTTCCTTTGTTCTTGATTTCAAAACTTTAGTGCTTTATATTGAACCAAAAAATGGTATTTAGGATGATCTCTTGCATATTTTCTTAAATTGTTCTATTGGGATACTACTTGTGAAATTTGGATATTTTTGAATGTATTTGTGATTGGAGAAATTGATTGGATATTGTATCTCTTGTGGATGTTTGGATGACCATGGGTGGCCATTGACCGGATATCATAGAGTGGGTTAGATGTATTTCTTGCTCCATGTGGGTTTGAAGGTTCCCTATCACTCATAGTGGGGTTGGTGCCTTGTGAGGACCAAACCACTATTCGCTCACGGGTACCGAGGAGAAGGGGTAGTATACTATTTCCGAGTTGGATTCGTCACTGCCATGAGTTGGTATACGCCCTTCCTAAAGGTTGGATATCCTTGCGAGGATTTGAGTGTGTGTGTGTGGGTCAGGATATTCTCGATGGGTTTATTCATTCGAATCATGCATCATACCTGAGATACGAATACAAGTTGTGGGTTTATGGTTTATTGTACCAGAAATGGATTTTTACAAGAGCTTGTGGAAGTATGAGATTCTACAAGAATTTGTGAAAAATGGTTTATGGTTGTAAATGATTTATTAATTGTAATTTGACGTTATTACTTCACTTAATTTATTACTATTGTGTAAACTTGAGATCTATTGAAATGTTCCTGTTTTCTTTCAAAAATCAATATATGATATTTGCGAAATAAGACCGACTTGTTTTACATGTTTTTTAAACCTTGTTCGAGTTTGGGAGAATGTTGCTACAGAGCTTAGTGCTCATCCCCTACAAACAATATTTATTCTCAGATTTCGGTATGGAGGAAGAACTCGGAGGTGATGAACAGGTAGCTTGGGAAGCGCCATTGGAGGGAAGCGTGGATCCTAAGGGGGATGTCTAGAATTGATCTCTCCATGTTTTAGATTAGGGGATATATTTTGGGCTAATATATATTTTGTTCATTCCGCTGCAAGATTATTGATTCTTTTGAGATATAATTGTCATAGTATATATATATTATTTGGATGTCGATGCCATAATTTGGTATATTCTTTTGGGATAACGTTGTAGATATTATGAATGATGAATGAAATTATCTTAATTGTGGATATTATTAGTTGCTCTCGTGTTGTGAATTGTTTTTAAATTGTAATGCCGTCCAAGGTGGGTTTTGAGGTGTTACAATTCATCTTCAAAGCAACATTTTTTACATACCTCATAGTAGGTTGGGGTTGGGACCACTTTGTACATTCTGGCGCTTTTAAAGACACTGATATTAGATCAATCTGTTGTGTTTGTGGGGGTTGCCTACATTATTACTCACCACCATACACCATGGTGAAAATGTTGTACACACCTGAAAACTTGAAAGGACAATAAATACATTGACACATAAAATGTGACGGAGTTTATTCTTTTCTCCAAATTAATTGTCAAATATAAATTTTCAAAATTTTGAGTACAATGATGAGTTAAAATGGAGTATAGTCTCTTTCGAGAATTTCTCTTTCTAAAGAAGATATAATAATTAAATGAGTTTTTGAAGTTCAAGATTTTTCCTGTGAGCGAGCTTCTTTAGTGTTGAAGAAGTTGTCTACCTTCAACACAGGATTTAAGTTTGAGTCCCATAAGTCAAACAGTGCTTTTAGGTTTTGAAGTTAGGCGAATTTGGTGGGCTGAGAGGTCAATTTGAGCCAAACCCAAATTATAATCATTTCAATCCAAATTTAAAAGTGAAATGATGGTTTATGTTGATTTAGTTAAATTCAAAATTTTTAAGTTTAACTTGGGTTGTGAATTAAGAAATTCTAGCTGTATCTAGATTAGATCTTGAAAACTCACTATTCCAACTATAACCAAATGTTGGGTTTGGTTTGCCTAAACCTAATTTGAGTACTAAAAATTTTATGTTTAAATACAAAATACTTGTAGATTAAACTCAAATTGGGTTTAAACTAACCTACCCAAATTACAATCTCAAGTAATTATTCTCCATAACCTATTGTGCTTTTCTGCTTATGTTGCAACGCATAATATTTTCTTTTCTTTTTCCAACCATCATGGTTGTTGTGTCTCAAAATTCAGTTTTTATTTTATTTTAATTGTTATTTGGAAACAAGTTTCCAACACTCTATTTTCTTTCTCTGAAGATTATAAAATTTTGACTTTATACATTGTGTGGAGCTATTATGAGTTCTAATTGTGGAAGTAACTTCAGGTTAAGTAGATGCGTTCAGTCAGAGCTGGGAATGGGAGAACTGTAATGCCCCCAAATCCACCTTGGACGACATTACTATCTAAAACCATTCAACTCATGAGAGCAACTAAGAAAATCCATTAATAATGAAAATTCCATTCATCATATATATAACATCTACAACATTATCCCAAAAGAATATGTCAAACCATGGTAATTACATCCAAAAGGATCAAATGTAATCTTGCAGCGGAATAAAAGATTAGACTTTTACATTGTCTCAAAAGAAATTTCCTAGTGTAGAACATAACAAAACAAGTCTAGACATCCCCTTTTGGGTCCACCTGCCCATCACCTTGAGCTTCCCAAAGTACCTGCTCATCAACTTTATGCTCTTCCTCTAATCTAAAATCTGAAAAGAATATTGTTGGTAGGGGTGAGCACTAAGCTCTGTAGGAAAATCATCCCAAATTCAAACAAGGTTTAGAAAACATATAAAACAAGTCGGTCTCATGTCGCAAATATCATATATCAATTTTGAAAGAAAACAGGGACATTTTAATAGATCTCAAGTTTACATAATAGCAATAATTAAATGAACAGTAAAATAAATTTTCTAACAATAAACCATCCCAATATTAAACCGCTCCAACAATGAGCCATTTCAACAAAACCCATTTCCAACATTTGTACAAGGACACAACCCACCTTATACAATCAACCACAATATGTATTTGTATCTCTGTATCTCAAGTCTGATGTAAGATATCGCATGAATAAACACATTGAGAATATCCTGGCCCACACACATGCACCTAAATCCTCGCAAGGATATTCAACCTTTAGGAATGGTGTATACCAACTCGTGAGCAAATAGTGGCTTGATCCTCACAAGGCACCAACTCCACTACGAGTGGTAGGAAAAATTCAAACTTGCACGGAATAAGAAACGCATCTACCCACTCTACGATACCCGATCAACGGCCACCCATGGTCATCCAAACATCTCCAAGAGATACAATATCCAACCAATTTTCTCAAATTTCAAGTAAATCCAAAATCCCCAAATTTCACATGTAATATTACAATAGAGCAATTTAAGAAAATATGCAAGAGATCATCATAAATACCATTTTATTGTTCAATATAAAGCACTAAAGTTTTGAAATCAAGAATAAAGGAAAAATCAAGAGAAAAATCTTTTTTCTCTTGAAACTAGGGTTTTGAAGATGAGAAAAAATAGCTTTAATGGTTACCCAACCATAACATTGTTTAGAACATGGTAATAATTGCAAGAATAGCAAGAATCAAATATTTTATAGCATACATATATGATTTAAAGTCAAAAATTACATATATATATAAGCTCTAGCCTCAATGTAAGAGAATAGGAAGAAACCCCTACCTTGATGTTCTTGAAGAACTAGAGCTTTGATCCAATCTATTGTGAAACTCCCCTTTGATCTAGTGTTTTTCTCTCTCTCTCTTCTCTTTAAGGCTTCCTAGGGTTAGAAGTGTCAAAATAGGGCTAAGGGGGTGTCCTTAGGTATTTATAGGGTGAAAAATGGACCTAGATCGCGACTTTTAAAAAAATTCTGAAATCTACAGAGCATACCGGTACGATCGGTTATCTGGATAGAAGCGTACCGGTACGGTTTGTCCAGTTTTGCATTTTTCCTTTGTTTTCCATACCCAATCCGTTCCAAATCCTTCCAAAACCAATCCTAACTTATTCAACATACTTTTGTACATCAAACATAATCTACGTGTTTCATTCTTACGTCATTACACATATTAGAATTACTAACAATTATGTTATTATATTAATATAAACATGTGGGGGTTTACAAGAACATATGCCAAGATACTGCTATTTGTTTTAACTTCATGTTTTCTTTTACCTGAAATTGACAAAGAATTGAAGAACGAACGAGCCTTCAAATTTGAAGATGTTAAGAATTACTATTTTGAAACTCTTCACAAAAAATCCTAAATTAATTTAGGCTTATGATTAATAGCTTATAAACAATGCTACTTAGATCTTATTTACTGGTGTGATGAATCATTGTTATTGGATTAGTAGTGCGCGTCAGTATTTATTGGGGCCAGTTACTCATTCAATAGTTCTGATGCATTAAGTTAACAAATAGGATCAATAAATTAAGTAAAAATTATACAAAATTTTCATAGCAAATACAATTTAAATTACAAAATTTATTATGACAAAGTAATATGAAATATTCTACACCTATTTTTTGGTATGAAAGGTATTGTACATCTTGTGAACAACAACGTTTTTGGTGCACGAGCATGACGGTGTGCGTGATGCAATCACACAATAGTAATACACTGGATCTCATCAGAGCTCACAATTAAGTGTGCTTTAGAATTCGGCGAAATTTGACAGGGTAACTAGATTTCGCGAGATGAATCCAACGGTAAAATCTGTTTCATCATCTGAACTCTAGAGAAATATGTATTTTAAATCCGCATTTTTATGGCAAATTACTATTTTGCCATTTTTCAGAAAAAGTTCAAATTTTTCTGAATTTTACAAATAGTATCTCTTTTAACCGGAATTATAACCCACACGTGTAACCCGTGTTCTTGTAATCATTTAATCCATCCGAGGTCCATTGTGCCTCAATGTACCTCATTTAATGTTCATTTGTATCATTAGAATTAAAGGAATCATAGCCCAAAGGCTTGGGAAAATAATTTTAAAATTTCAAAATTTAAGAAAGTGTACCTGTACGGTGAACCTACTGGACCTCTCCGTACCGGTATGCCGTACCTATGACCTTTCGTACCGGTACGCCGCACCGGTACGCTTTGCCCAATTTTGCCTGTTTCACCTATTTTTCATTTCCAATCTATTCCAAAACCATATCCTTTTCATCCAAAACATGCATAATATAATTTTTCACATAAAACTTGATACCTACAAGTTCTATTACTAACCATTTACAAGATTACATGTCAAAATAGAATTAAATCAAAGTTTTACAACAAAACTTGTTTTCAAAAAGTCACAACCGACTTTTCTTCACCCTCGAAACCCCGAATGAGTGTCATCCACCGGAATATGTCTCGCACCTGAAATGTGTTCCCGTATAGGGTGAGCCACGCTCAGTAAAATATTTCCTAGAGAGGCTACTCCCCACCTAAGTGCACATGTAATGTTTACATGCAACAATCCACAACCAATATTCATTCCAATGCAAGAATATGTAATTTATGTTGGAATCTACCATGCCAAGCAATGAAATGAGATGAGACTCACTCATGATGCAATGCACGTGTGTAAAACCTTTGTCATTGATGTAATACATCCAATGATTATTTTGAACAAAAATCATATTTTTGTAAAACCAATTCGTTATTGGATGTTTCCCATAATATGAATACTTCGTATAACAAAACCATGTGTTTTTATTTGGGTAACGGACTTTTGGTGTCACACCGCCGGCTCCGCACACAGATACACTTTTTTGGACTTGCACCGATGGAAGTGTATAAACCAGTAACCGTGTGACACCACTAAAATCGGGGGTCCTTTATTAACCGTTGACCACCCGTCAACCTGCGAAAAATACCTGTGATTGTTGCCCACTACGGCATCACGTCAATAATATCCCTTTGTCCAGGATTATAACTCATACGTGTAACCCGTGTTCCTTTAATCATTTGATCCAACTGGGGTTCAATACACTCCAATAGACCCCATTTAAGGTCCATTTGTATCATTGGTACTAAAGGGTACCTAGCCCAAAGGCCTGAGAAAAGGATTTTAAAGAAAAATTCAAAATTTGGGAAAGTGTACCGGTACGGTTTACCTTCTGGAAAATACGTACTGGTACGACTTTCTTTCTAGACCAAACTATACCGGTACACTTTGTCTTGTTTTCTCTTTTTCACCTGTTTTTCATTTTGAATCCAATTTTAACCATTCCAACATCATCTCAAACATACATAATGACGTTATTCACATAAAACTTGATATCTACAAGTTCTATTACAAGCCATTTACATAGTTACATGTCAAAAAGGAATTAAACAAAAGTTTTACACAAAACTTATTTTCAAAAGCCACAACTCGACTTTTCTTCATCGTTGAGGCTCCGAATGTGAGTCATCTCCCTATACAAACCCCGCACCTGAAATGTTTCCCGTATAGGGTGAGCCAACGCCCAGTAGAATATTTCCTACAGAGGCTACTCCCCAACCTAGTGCATATGCAATAATCATATACAACATTCACAATTATACAGTCATTCCAAGCAATAATATACATGCTTCATGTTGGAATTTACCATGCCATGCCATGAATGAAATGAGATTCACTCACGCACATCAACTTGAGCCCTTACCGGCTATCTCCACACTATTCAATGTAAGTGTAAAAACTCTTGTCATTGATGAAATACATCCAATGATCATCTTTGAAACAAAACTCATATGTTCATAAAAATCATTTCATTTTGGATGTTTCCTATCAAATGAATCATTTGTACAACCAAAATCATGTGTCTTTATTTGGATAGTGGACTTTTTGGTGTTACACCGCCGGCTCCATGCACTGATACACTTTTTTGGACTTGCACCGTCGAAAGTGTATAAACCAATAGCCGGGCCTTGCACCCAAGGGGGGGATCTATCCCTTCTTGCTATACTTGACACAAGTTTTTCATGTATGCAACTGTGCGACTTAGTAGGATATTCAACCCCACTTTCTCGAGCCCACCCATCAAACACCAAGTATGGTGATTGATCCAACCATGCATTCACACACCCATACTCACAACCATGGATGCATTTTCCCCATGCAAATACAATGTAGTGCACCATTGCTCAATCAATGTCATGCTCAATGTGATGAATGCCAATGAGCCAAATTTAAACGACACATCTCAACATGTGTCATGACAATTTATATCACGTGTACAAAATCACCAAAATCCATTATCATGTCAATACATCAACTAGCATATATCAACATTTATATATCCAACACATATCTCAAGCATGACATTATGCAAACTCATGCCAACCACACTCAATCACAAGGTATAATGTTAAACATATAGCATGCCCATACAATCACTTTTTCCATGGAATTACCAACCAAGTAATTTCCACATCACAATTTCAAGTTAGGAAATCTATGCTAACCCATTTACATACTCCTTTTTCATACCCATTTCACCCATTTTATATGCATAAGTGAGTGACATACATATTCCTTTTTACCCATACATTTCATATAACATTATAGACAGGAAATGAATCAAAGTAGGAGAACCCCTACCTCTTAGAGCGTAAAAGAAAGGGAGAAGCCTCAAGAACATCTCCCAAGTCCCAAACCTTTGATTTCCCCAAAATTTATTCCTTGAAACTTCAGTGAAATCCCTCGTTCTTGGTACGTACGCGTAGCCCTTATCATGTAGACCAAATTTAATTCTTGGTCCGAATGGTTCCGACTGACGGAACTTCGAAAATTGGAGAAGACAGCTTGAATTTCTATTTTCTCTCTTCTCACTCTTATAATGTCTGAACATAGCCGGCCAAGGGTGAGAAAATATCTGATTTTTTAGATATTTTGTCCTATTTATACTTTTAATTGCGTGGTCCACATTGCCCCGCACGTTTATCACTTTCGGGTTCGTTTTTAACCCGAAACGACTTAATTAAATTTCAGTTTCAGTTCAAATTAATTTTATTTGAACTTTTATTAAATTGTAAGAAAATTTTATAATTTCTTTTTTGGGGACCTTTGAAAGTTCATTCGTCACCCAATTGTCTCGAAAAATGTGTAAAATCCGACTATCTCAGAATTCAACAAAAATTGATGTGACAGTTAAATTTTGCGATACGAATCCAATAGTGAAGTCCTTTGCTCCATCCGAGATCTATAGAAATGTGAATTTTAAACCCGCATATTAGTGGCAATTTATTATTTTGCCCTTTTTTTTTGAAAAAAGTTTAAATTTTTATGGGTTTTACAACCTGGGTCTTGCACCGAGGGAGTGTTTAGCCCTTTTTGCTATACCCGACACAAGTTTTCGTGTGACCGTGCAACTCAATCAGATTTTCATTCCAACATTTTCGAGCCCACCATCAATCACCAAATATGGTGTTTGATCACACAATGCACACACACCCACCTCATGGTCTGTGGATGCAATATCTTCGTGCAATTGCAATGTAATGACCCATTGCTAACAACAATTATGTCCAACATTCTATGAATGCCATATGGACTCATTACAACCACATATTTCAACATATGTCATGACAATCTATATCTAACGCATATAATCACCATAGTCCATCACAATGTCAATACCTTAACAAGCATTTATTAACATTTATATCCAACAATCTTTCACAAGCATATTATACATAACTAATGCCATAATACACTTCATTTACAAGGACTGTAAAACAAATAACATGCTCAAGATATCAAGTTTCAAGGAATTACACAAGTACTTTCCTTATACCAAACTTAGCTAGGAATTGGTCTAGGCCATTTCCATACCCATTTTTCCTTGTTTCCACAACCTTAGTCAAGTGACCTAGGTTATTTTATACCCTTAACAATAACATATAGCATCCTAGGTAAGAAATGAACCAAGGTAGAAGAAACCCTACCTCTTGTAGCGTAGATTGAAGTGTAGAGACTTCAAGAACACCAAACCAACCCCAAAACCTTGATTTTCCAAATCTCCCATTTTGGATCTTTGGTGAAATCCCTCGTTTTTGGTGTGGTCACGTAGCCCTCATCGATGTGATCGAATTTAATTCTTGGTCCGACGAATTTCGATCGACGAAACTTCGTAGATCAGAGGAGAAAGTCTTGGATTTTGATTTTTCTTTCTTCCTTCTCTTCTCCTTTTCCAACGTTTGAACTCAGCTAAATGAGGGTGAAAATATCTGATTTTTTAGATATTTAGCCCCTATTTATAATTTTAAAGACTTGGCTTATATCGAGCCACACGCTCCTCACTTGTCCAGGTTCATTTTTTGTCCCGAAATAATTCATTTCATCCCGGTTTAAGTTCAAATTAATTTTATTTGAAATTTTATTCAATTATAAGAAAATTTTATTATTTCCATTTTTAAAGACCTTTGAAAGGTCATTGGTCTTGATCCTTTGCTAGTGAAAGCCAATCGGACTTACAGGCTAAATAGTGAACGCGATATCTTGAACTATTCAGTTGTTTGATATATCTAGAATAGAATTCACATAGTCTCTTTCCTAACACAATTAGTTTTCATGATTGTGTTCATTTTGGCCCTAAACACTCCTTATTTTCATGATTGCTTTAGAGAATTCAGTCTTTATCAATTCTCATAGAAGCGGCCCCTTCAAACCTATATATATGAATCCTATTAGGAATATCTTGCAATATCCCACTTGGATATCCAAGATATAAAATTCGTTAAAAGCATAGCTTACCCTAATAAAATCAGTAGGAAGCACAAGTTTATCATAAGAATATGTAGGAGAAATTATCTCCGTAGTGTTTCTTTTGAATCACACATAATTTGATTGTCTCTTTGAACCTAGATCCTAGGATCTCCAGTTAACTAGGTTGTGTTGCTATTAAGGTGATTCTTAAGTCATAGGCTTTAGTCCCATTCCTCTTGATGTGAAATTTACTTCCTCTCTCGTTAAACCTTTAGTAAGTGGATCTGCTAGATTATCCTTTGATTTTACATAATCAATTGAAATAATCTCATTTGAGAGCAATTGCCTAACAATATTATATCTATGACATATATATCTAGACTTACCATTATACATGTTACTCTGTGCTCTACCAACCAATTGCAGATTAACTATCGCAATGTATATAAATTGTTGGCACAGTTTAGGCTATATTTGAAAATCCTCTAAAAGTTGACAAAAAATTCAGATTCCATCGTGGATCTGGAAATACACGCTTGCTTAGAGGATTTTCAAGATATAGATGTACCACCAAGTGTAAAAACAAAAACACTTGTAGATTTTGTATCCTTCATATTAGATATCCAATTAGCATTACTATACCCTTCAAGTACATCTGGATATCTTGTATAGTGCAATCCAAAATTCAAGGTAAATCTTAAGTAAAAACTCTGATAATTGCATTCCAATGATCTACTCCCAGATACTCATATATTTACTTAATTTACTAACTGAGTATGATATATCCAGTTTAGTGCAATTCATGACATACATTATACTGCCAATGATACGAGAATATTCTAATTGTGATATGTTTTGGCCAGTATTTTTAGACAAATAAAGATTTATATCCAATGATATTCTAGCAATATTGCCTTTATCTTTGTCGAACTGCTCAAGTATTTTTTCAATATAATGTGACTAAGATAATATAAGTCCACCAGATGTTCTAGAAATTTTAATTCCTAGTATATTATCTGCAACACCCAAATCCTTCATGTCAAATTTAATGGATACTATTTTCTCAGTAGCCTTAATGAAATCATTATTATTACTTAGAATAAGCATATCATCCACATATAAACAAACAATAATATATCCATTATTTGTGTCTTTAGCATAGACATATTTATCACATTCACTAATTGTGAATCTATTTGACATCATGACTTTGTCAAAATTCTCATGCCATTGTTTTGGTGCTTGCTTTAAATCATAAAGTAATTTAACAAGTCTGCACACCTTCTTCTCTTGTCTAGGAGAAATGAACCCTTCGGGTTGCTCCATATAAATTTCGTCATTTAAGTCACCATTTAGAGAATTTGTTTTCACATCCATTTGGTGTATCTTACGATTATGCAATGCTGTAATAGCTATGGACATACGAATAGATGTTATTCTTGTAATAGGCAAATATGTATCAAAATAATCAAACATTCTTTTTGCCTATAACCTTTAGGTACAAGTCTAGTCTTGTATTTATTAATTGATCCATCAGTTTTTATTTTCCTCTTGAAAATCCATTTACACCTTAATGATTTACTTCCCGGAGGAAGATCTATCAACTTCTAGGTGTGATTTTGCATGATGGATTCAATTTCACTGTTTATAGCTTTCCATATAGGTGCTTAAGGAGTGAACATTGCTTCATTAAAGCTTTAAGGCTCAATTTGTAACAAATATGCTAGAAAATCAGGATCATAGGACTTGGAAGTCCCTGTTCTCTTATTGTGTCTAAGTACCTATTCACTTTCTTGATCTATAGACTCATGATGTATATTAATAGTTGCAGTAACATTGATTAACCCTAATTAGTATGTAAATTAAAATAATTAAATAAGTTAATTATGTGAGATAAAATAGTTAAAAATTGTAAATTAGGGTTTGTACGTAAGTTAGGGTTTATGTGTGTAATGTCTGAAATTTTAGGGTTTTTGTGTGGAATTTCTAGAAATCAAGAGGAGCAATCTGTCAAAGTTTAAAACAACAAAGGAGGCAAGTGTAATTCAAGAATAGATCATGCAAGAACATCATGAAACTTCCACCACTTTTCCAGCAACCTGCACCGTCCGGACAGTGGTGGTGGCGTACAAACAGTGGCTCTTGGCGGTTCATCATTATCCTCCACCTCCAGCTTCACTTTTTGCCTATAAATAGGCTCCTTCATCTTCTGCAAAAGAGAGCCAGAGAGGGGAAGTTCATGGGAGCTCCAAAAAGAATCCAAAGAAGAGAAAACAAGAAATAAAGGAAGAAATCCAGAGTGAAACCCTGCCTGTCCTACCTTCCAGCTAGAATTCTGTTATTTTTACATTTCTGTTATGTCTTTCTACTTAGAGAGTTGAACTTCCGACACCTTTGTGTCTTAATTGATATTAAGGGTGGTTGTATTTCAATTATTCCTCGCAAAAGAAGTGTCAATGTTTGTATTTTATTTTGTATTATAATGAGAATTAACCGCACTTTTTGCTTGTTTATAGCAATGGGTGTGAGTAGTTTACTTATACCCTTCAGTGAGGGGTAAACAGATGTATATTATTGGTTAAATTATGGAAATGCCGATGTGGAATTATGCTTTATTGATATATATATATATATATACCTCCCTTAACTGATGAGTGGTTATATTTATAATATGCTTATGGTAATGAACACTGAACAATACTTAATATTCTATACCATACTATTTACTATTATGTACTTTATGCATGATACAGTGATGTACGTAATTGGGTGTTACGTAAAATTTGATTGATTGGTTATAGACGGATTAAGTCTCGACATAGCCAATGCTTTCAGTTCAATACGTAGCCCAGAATTATGTCATGAATGAATCATCAACTTGCTGGTTGAATATCTACAGTATTCCAACTAAATGGCTTGACCTTCTGGTGCACTAAGGATGTTTTACTGTTGCATGGTATAAAGTTGTCAGATGAATAACCTAAGTGTTCCATTTGAATGGCTTGACCTTCTAGTTCACTAAGGTTATTTGACTGATACATAAAACTGCAAATTCAATTCAAGTATTCCTCGTGAATGGCTTATCCTTCTGGTTTACTTGAGTCAGTCAATTATTGCATATACCTACTAGCTAACTTAAGAAGTTACTGTGTTATGGTTTAATATGCATATACCTACCAGCTAACCTAAGAAGTTGCTGTTTTATGGTTTAATATACATCAGACATACCAGTTGACTTTTCAAGTGACAGTAAAAGTTAATTGTTGTAAGGTGACATTTTCAGTACTTAACCAATATAAAACATATTGGATCCTTGAACTGAAGGGTACTTTTCATATTATTGTCTTTTAACAATCTATCTACGTATTTCATTTAATTAGACTAGTTATTAATCTGAGTTCACATCACAAGCTATTTTATGTTACGCTACTTTAAACAACAACTTCACTATTCTTATTTTAAATTCTAATTATTAAAACTCTTCGTGGAATCGATCTTGGACTTAAATCGAGAAAACTATAATTCGAGCACTTATACTTGAATGTATGATATAAAGTAGGTCACGAAATAGGTCGAATCAAGTTTTTGGCACCATTGTCGAGGAGTTACAGTAATTTGAAATTAAATATAATAGGGAAGTTGTTTACTTGTATTATATGCTTATAGATTGTTTGTTTACTTCTAATAGTTTATGTTTGTTCATTCATCAGTACGTTCTGTAAATTAGTCAGCTCCTTCGTCTTCATCATCTTCATCTACACAAGCATCATTTGAATTAAGTATGGCTCACAACATACCTAGAGAGTAAGAGCAAGAAGTAGTTCAAAATGTCCGACCTCTAAGAGAGTATTTGCATCCTACACGAACTAATGTCCCGTCATGTTTTGCTTTTCTAACAGACGCTCCAAATATTAATTTTAAGCTAGGAAAAATACAGTTATTACCACAGTTCCGTGGGTTGGAAACAGAAAACCCCTATGTTCATATGAAAGAATTTGAAGAAGTCTGTGGAACTCTACAAGATAATTCTGAAATGGCTCAATTAAAAATTTTTCATTTTCCTTTGAAAGATAGCTAAATAATGACTTAATTCTTTAAGAGCTAATTCTATTACAAAATGGCAAGCTTTGAAAATTGAGTTTTTCAAAAAGTTTTTTTTTGTGTATAGCTAATTCTATTACAAAATGGCAAGCTTTGTAAATTGAGTTTTTCAAAAAGTTTTTTTTTGTGTATCGTACTAATACATTAAAACGTCAAATAATGAAATTTTGTGTGAAAGAAGGGGAAACTTTTTATCAATGTTGGGAAAGATTTAAGGATCTTCTCCAAGTTTGTCCACATCATGCATTTAAAAAATGGACTTTAGTTGGTTTCTTTTATGATGCTCTTCTATCAGCAATGCGACCGTTTTTTGAAATGATGGCCCAAGGAGAATTTATGAGTAAAAACCCTAAAGAGGCATTTCAAATTTTGATACTATTCTGAGAGTTCTCAGATGTGGGACTCAACTTCTTCAAATATTGTGGAAACTAAGCTATCTACGTCCGAAAGAGGAAAATATGTATTAAAAGAAGATGATGATTTAAAAGTTAAAATGGCTAACTTATCTCGAAAACTAGAAGCTTTAGAAATGAAAAAAATTAAGCAAGTGTCTATTATTTCTTCTACTGACCAAATATGTGAAATTTGTGCGTTGTCAGGACATCCTGCTAGAGAATGTCCAACTATATCTGCATTTAAAGAAGTTTTGATTGGACAATCTAATGCTATTCTAACTTATACTAGACCTTATCCAAATCCATATTCTGATACCTACAATCCAGGATGGAGAAATCATCCAAATTTGAGTTGAAAAAAATACACAACCTACAAATCAAACACAAGGTCCACCACAACCACAAAATCAACAACAATATCAACTCTATCAACCTCCACATAGAAGGACTCTAGAAGATACTATGAATCAATTCATTCAGAGTCAAATGAGTTTTAATACTCAAACAACTCAAGCATTTAATGAGTTTAAAGCTCAAACTTCAGAAAGCATTAAAGAAATCAAGAGTCATCTAGCTAAGTTGACCCAGTCTTAGAGTACATCAGAGAAAGGAAAAGTTTCATCTCAGCCTAAACCTTCACAAAGTCAAAATTAAGCTAATAATGTGTTCTCTGAACCTTCTCAAAGTCAAGTACAAGCAATCACAACACTGAGAAGTGGTAAAGTGATTGATAAAACTATTAAACCTAAGATTCCTAAAAAAATACACAAATCAATTCCTGTAAATGAACCACTTGAATCTGAACCTTCAGTAGAAAAGCTACCAGAAATACAACATGAAAAAGATCTTCCATGTATTATTCCTTTACCTTTTCCTCAAAGGGTTAAAAAGCCCTCATTTGTAAAAGATCAGTGTAACGCCCCAAAATCCACCTTAGACGACATTACTATCTGAAACCATTCACATCATGAGAGCAACTAATAAAATTCATCAATAAAAAAAATTTCGTTCAGCATCCATAATATATACAATAACATCCAAAAGAATATGCCCAAATATGGCAATTACATTCCAAAAATCAACCATTATCTTGCAGCGGAATAAGGAAAAACATTCACTTGAACATTATCTCAAAATAAACCTCCTAGTCTAAGACATAAAAAAGAACAGTTCTTGACATCCCCCTCTGGGTCCACATGTCCATCAAGTTAAGCTTCTCAAGCTACCTGCTCATCAACTCTGAGCTCCTCGTTTAAACCAAAATTTGAAAAGAATATTGTTTGTAGGGAGTGAGCACTAAGCTTTGTAGGAAAATCCTCCCAAACTCGAACAAGGTTTCAAAAACATATAAAATAGTAGGTCTCATTTTACAAATATCATATATAGCTTTTAAAGGAAAACAGAGACATTTCAATGGATCTCAAGTTTACATAATAACAATAATTAAATAAAAGAGTAAGACCAATTCCACCATAAATAACAATTCCAACCAATTGCACAAGAAACTATAGCCCACAATATATTATCAACCACGTTATATATCTATATTTCAGGTATGATGTATGATATCGCATGAATCAACACATTGAGAATATCCTGGCCCACATACACACACCCAATCCTCACCAGGATATCCAACTTTTAGGAAGGGAGTATACCAACTCATGGCAGTGACGAATCCAACCTAGGAATAGTATACTAACCCTCATCCATGGTACCCGTGAGCGAATAGTAGTTTGGTCCTCACAAGGCACCAACCCCACTATGAGTGGTAGGAAAAATTCAAACCCGCACGGAGTAAGAAAAGTATCTACCCACTCTATGATACCTGATCAACGGCCACCCATGGTCATCCAAACATCCACAAGAGATACAATGTCCAACAAATTTCTTAAATCTCAAGAGAATCCAAAATCCCCAAATTTCACATGTAGTATTACAATAGAACAATTTAGGAAAATATGCAAGAGATCATCAACAATACCATTTTATTGTTTAATACAAAGCACTAAAGTTTTGAAATCAAGTACAAAAGAAAAAAATCAAGAAAAAATTCATGTTTCTTGAAAACTAGGGTTTTAAGACAAGAAAAAGAGATTTAATGACTATCCACCCATGGCTTTGTTTAAAACATGATAATATTTGCCAGAATAACAAGAATCAAAGTTTACATAGCATATATATAGGATTGAGTGTGAAAACATACATACCCTTGCCTCAATGGACAAGAATGAGAAGAAACCCCTACCTTGAATTAAAGTTCAAAGCCAAAACTCAAGCTCTAGAGACATCCTTTCTTCCTTTTCTTCTTCCCTTTATCTTCTCCTAGGGTTTTAAAAGTTTTGGGTTGAGAGTGGAGTGAAAGAATGGGGGAAATGGGATGAAAATGGTGTTTTAAAGTCAGCCAATCCCGAATTTTATTGTTTACAGGGCCAAAAATTACGGTTTTACCACTGAATATCTCCAATTTGATCTCTATGACTACTCTAATGTTTTTAGACGTTCCGAATTTATTTTTAATGTTATTTTAACCTAAAAATATTTAATTTTATGATTTATCTTAATACTAAAGTAAATTTACGCTTGAAACACTAAACTTACTATTTTATTCCTCTAAATCGCTATTAATGAATATTTAATCTTTTGACCCATCTGAGATCCAACATACCACCATTGGTACTCTATTATTGTCCATTTATAACATTGGATGGAAGGAATACATAGCCTAAAAGCTTGGCAAAACAGTATAATTTTTTTTGATTTTTATAGAGTGTACCGGTACTGTACTGTCTGCTCACTGGACAGAAGTGTATCGGTACAGTTTGTCAAGTTTTGCCTTTTTCCTCTATTTTTCATTTCTAATCCATTCCAAACTCTTTCAAAACCAAGCCAAGCTTATACAACATACATTTATACATCAAACATAGTTGGTACAAGTTCAATTACAAACGACTTCATATGTGTACCCGAGTTTTACAATATTAGCATTTCAAAAAGAAATAATTACTTATTATATAAAGATAAGAGTGTGGGGGTTTACAATCAGTTTGAAATTCTTGAGCTTTTTAAACAGGTAAAAATTAACATCCCTTTATTGGATGCAATTAAACAAGTGCCAGCTTATGCTAAGTTTTTGAAAGATCTTTGTACGGTAAAAAGAAAAACGAATATACCAAAGAAAGCATTTCTAACTGAACAAGTTAGTACTATAATACAACATAACACTCTTCTTAAGTACAAAGATCCAGGTATTCCTACAGTCTCATACATTACTGGAAATTTTTGAATTGAACAAGCTCTACTAGGTTTTGGAGCCAGTTTTAATTTAATGCCATATTCGGTGTATACACAATTAGGATTGAGTGAGTTGAAACCCATCAATGTTACACTGTAATTAGCAGACCGATCGATAAAAACTTCACGAGGAATTGTGGAGGATGTCATTGTCCAAGTTGATCAATTCTATTTTTCAGCAGATTTTATCGTTTTAGATATACAATCAATTTTTCATGCATCTGCATACATGCTTGTTATTTTGGGTCTACCATTCCTAACTACATCAAATGCATTGATTAATTATAGGAATGGAGTCATGAAACTTTCATTTGGAAACATGACCTTGGAATTAAATGTTTTAACATTGCAAAACAACCTAGAGAAAGAAGAAGAAATGCATGAAGTACATTGTGTTGAGTCGTTAACTCAGAGTTTATTTGAAAAGGTCTTATTGAAAAAGAGTTATATACATTAGAGTCTATACCTGATACTGAGCTTGAAGATACATTAGCATAGAATCCAAAATGTGAAAAATTGTTGCCTATGTCTGTAGAATGTGTCAAAGTTTTAAAGCCAGAATTAAAAAATTTTCCAACTAACTTAAAATATGTCTTTTTAGGAGAAGATGAAATGTAAAACCTGGGTAAATTTGAACCTTTTATGAAAAATGGCAAAACAGTAATTTGCCATTACAGTGCGAGTTGAAAACTCGTACTTCTCTAGAGCTCAGATGACAAAATGGACTACACTATTGGTTTCGTCTCGCGAAATCTAATTACTCAGACAAATTTTGTCGAATTCTGAGATAGTTAAATTTTTTGCGTTTTACGTGGTGATTGGGTCTCGGGTGACCCCAAAAATGAAATTTTTATTAAAAATTTAAAATTTAAAAATAATTTAAATAAATTTCATATAAAATATTTTGAGCTTAAATCGGTACAAAATTTAATCGTTTCGGGGTAAAAATAGACCCACGAAAGGGGGCGTGTGGCGCAACGTGCACCAAGCATTAAGGGTTATAAATCTATAAAAATCTGATTTTCTAGCAGAATATTGTGCTGAAACCATTGTGTACACGTTGGAGAGAAGAGGAGAGGAAAAATAGAAATTTCAAGACTTGTTTATCAGATCTACGGAGTTCCACCGGTCGGAATTCTTCGAACCAAGAGTTAAAGTTGATCACCGTGACGAGGGCTACGTCTACGTACCAAGAACGAAGGATTTCACTCAAGATCCAAGAAAAATATTTTGGAGAAATCAAGAACTTTGGGCTTAGGAAGTGTTCTTGAGGCTTTCTACACTCATCTTACGCTCCAAGAGGTAGGGTTCCCTCCTACTTGGGTTTATTTTCATCCTATGATGTTCATATGGAAGAGGGTAGGTATGTAGAATGTGTATACCACCTGTCTATGGTTATGGAAATGAGGAAATAGGTGTAAAATTGGTTTGATTCAACCTCTAACTTAAATTTGACATGTGGAAGTACTTGTGTAATTTCTTGGTGATGAAAATTATGTGTGCTTTAATATGTAGTAAAGTGAGTGTGTTTAACTCATAAATCAATGTGTGTGTGTGTGTTCAACTTCTAGCTTAAATTTGATATGTGGAAGTACTTGTGTAATTTCTTGGTGATGGAAATTATGTGTGCTTTAATATGCAGTAATGTGAGTGTATTTAATTTATAAATCAGTGTGTGTGTGTGTGTTCTTGCTTGTTGGAAACTGAGAGTGAGGGAGAATAAAAGAGAAGGAAGAAAAACCAACTTCTAGCTTAAATTTGATGTGTGGAAGTTATTGGTGTAAACTCTTGGAAATTGAGTTTATGTGGGCCGTTTTGTGTATTTTAAAGCTTTTATATTATAGTTAGTTTAATGGAAAAAGGGTAGGTACATGGAATTATATAATTCACTTGCCTATGGTTATGGAGTAGGTGTAGAAATGATTTAATAAAATTCTAGTTTGAAATTGATGGTTTAGTGAAATGGGTATTGAGAATGGATAGCATGACTTGAGATAGATTCTCTTGTTTAATGTATCACTAGTGTATATTAAGTGTGGGAAATGGGTACCTAAACGTGCTAAACAAACCTTGTAAGAAATGGGTTGTAGAATTTACTTGTTTGGCAAATTTCATGAAAAATTATAGGTACTTGGAGTGTAGAAAATGGATATGGAAATTGGGTAAAGTAAAGTCTAGGTTGAATTGGCATTTAGAAGGTGCTACTTTATGATTTCTTGGAAGATTATGATAGATGGATATTAAAAAATGGGTAGTATAATTTCCATTTTGAAATGGTTGTGTAGAAATCACTAAATATGATTTCTTGAGCTATATGATGAATATGAGTGAATTATGTGATAACATGATTAGTGCCTTGAAGGTGTTTTGCTAAGTGCCTATGTGAGAATTAAGTTTGTTGTGGCATAATTTATGTATGACATGCTTGAGAAAATGGTGATCAAAGGAATGAGTTGATATAAGTTGTTAATAAATTAGCATCATGATAAATTGTGGTAAGTATATGCAATAGATATAAATTACCATGACATATGTTGAAGTATGTGGTTTAATTGCTCATTTGGCATTCATTGCATTTTGGGCATGAAATTGGCATCACATTCATGGGCATGAGGCATGGGTGTGGGTGTGTGTACATGATTGATTAAACATCATTCTTGGTGGTTGATAAGTGGACTTGGGAAGGTTGGATCAAAGATCCTGTGGAGTCGCATTGGTTAAACGAAAAACTTGTGTCGGGTATAGCAAAAAGGGCTAGACTCTCCCTCGGGTGCAAGACCCGACTACTTGGTTCATACACTCCCCTGAGGTGAAATTCTGAAAAGTGTATTTGGTTTGCGGAACCTGTGGTATGATTCCAAAACTCCGCTACCTAACAAAGACACATGATTTTTTTTATAAAATACCTAGTTCGTACACTCCCCTGACATGAAATTCTAGAAAAGTGTACTTGTTTTATAAAGTATTCATTCGATGGGAAACATCCAACAATGAATTGGTTTTATAAACACAATGACTTGTATTTCAAAAACGATCATTGGATGTATTTTATCAATGACAAATATATTACACATTTGCATTGCATTGTGTTGTGAGAGTCGGTGAGGACTCGGGTTAAAGTGCATGAGTGAGTATCATCTCATATCATGACATGAAATGGTAGAATTTTCACATTGAATTACATGTTCTTGTTGGAATAGCTATTGGTTGTGGATTGTTGTATGTGCATATTTCATATGCACTTAGGTTGGGAAGTAGTCTCTGTAGGGGATACTCTATTGAGCGTAGCTCATCCTATACGGAAAAATATTTCAGGTGCGGGATATACGCCGATGGACGACACTCACTCGAGCATTTAAGGAGGAAGAAAAACCGAAATGTGACTTTATTTTGAGTTCTTGTAAAATCATTGTGAAAATTATGTTTTGGGCATGTAAATATTTGAAAATAGTCGTAATGGAACTCACATGGACAGTTTTGAATGTAAATCTCATGATGTATGAGTTTGATATGAGTTTGGGTAGGTTTTCTCAAAACTCCACATTTTTGAACTATTTTTCTAAGCATTGGGGCACTATCTTCTCTTGATCAAAGATATTTTATGGGACATAAATGACTACAATTTAATGTATAAAGAACTACGGATGTGTGGGTACGAACCCGGTTAAGGGGTTGGTGTTGATGTAATATCGAGTGATTTTATTGAGTATGAATTGATGTATGTTAGACCTCGGCAGAGTCATGTGACTAAATGTTGTTATATGATGCACAAGTTGTGTTTTGGGTAGAGCTCCCTGTACAAAGGAGACTATATCCAAATTTTGTTAGATTATGGATTCCAGTAAATGGGGCATGACGTATGATATCGAGTTACATGGTTTCCACATGTGTTCTGCGGGTTGATGGGTGGTCAACGGTTAATAAATGACCCCCGATTTTTGGGGTGTCACATGAAATTTATCCAATGGTAATATCATCAAAATTATTTGGAATTCAAGAAAAAGAATTGACAAAAATTTTGAAAGATCACCAAAGTGTTATTAGATGGACAATAGCAGATATAAAAGTTATAAGTCCATTTCTATGTACTCATTGTATCTATTTAGAAGAAGATGCTAAACCATCTTGTCAAATGCAAAGAAGATTGAATCCACACTTGAAAGAGGTAGTTCGCGCTGAAGTACTTAAACTATTAGATACTAATATTATTTATCCTATATCTGATAGTAAATGGGTTAGTCCTACACAAGTAGTCCCTAAGAAGTTTGGTGTTACTGTAATAAAAAATCAAGAGAATGAGTTAGTTCCTATGCGTACAATCACTGATTGGCGTGTGTGTATTGACTATTGAAAGCTAAATTCTCTCACCAGAAAAGATCATTTCCCATTACCTTTTCTAGATTAAGTTTTAGAAAAAATAACTGGTCATGCATATTATTGTTTTTTAGATGGATATTCTGGTTATAATCAGATTGAAATTGCAATATTTCATCAAGAAAAAACCACATTCACATGTCCTTTTGATACTTTTGCTAATAAAAGGATGCCTTTTGGATTGTAATGCTCTAGCTACTTTTCAGCGTTGCATGCTAAGTATATTTAGTGATATGGTAGAATGGTATCTAGAAGTTTTTTTGGATGATTTTTCTGTGTATGGTGATTCATTTCATTTATGTTTAGAAAATCTTGAAAATGTACTTATTCGATGTGAAAAAACAAACTTCGCTTTAAATTGGGAAAAATGCCATTTTATGGTAATACAAGGTATTGTTTTAGGTCATATAGCTTCTAAAAAAGGGATTGAAGTTGATAAATCTAAAATCAACCTGATAGCTAATCTTCCTTCACCGAAAATTGTAAAAGATGTTCGATCTTTTTTAGGCCATGTAGGATTTTATAGAAGATTTATTAAAAATTTTAGTGTAATATCTAGACCTATATGTAATCTTTTATGTCAGGATATATTATTTGAATGGAATGATGCATGTCAATTAGTATTTGATAAATTGAAAAAATATGCTTATTTCTGCACCTATTATGCAACCTCCTAATTGGTCTTCACCTTTTGAATTAATGTGTGATGCAAGTGATTGAAGGAAAGATAAAAAATCCTATGTTATTTACTATGCAAGCAAAACTCTAAATCATGCACAAATGAATTATTCAACTACAGAGAAAGAATTACTTGCTGTTGTGTTTGCATTAGATAAATTTCGTTTATATTTGGTTGGATCGTCAATTGTTGTATTTATTAATCATGTAGCTTTAAAATATTTACTTACTAAAAAAGATGCTAAGCCACATTTCCTACATTGAATTTTGTTACTTCAAGAATTTGATCTTATCATTAAAGATAAGAAAGGAGTTGAAAATGTGGTAGCAGATCACTTGTCAAGGTTAAATTATGATATAAAGAAAGAACCAATTCCGATTAGAGAAACCTTTCTAGATGAACAACTTTTTGCAATAACAGAAGTACCATGGTATGCAGATATAACCAATTATTTAGCTGCTGATACTATTCCTTCTCATTATACCTGGACTAATAGAAATAAGTTTTTAAGTGAGGTATGTAATTATTTATGGGAAGATTCTTATTTGTTTAAATACTGTAAAGATCAGATAATAAGACGCTGTGTACCTAATCATGAAATTGGTCAAGTAATTCAGTTTCAGTTTTATCACTCTAAAGCTTGCGAAAGCCATTTTGCTTTAAAGAAAACCACTGCTAAAATTTTGTAGTGTGAATTTTATTGTCCAACTCTTTTTAAAAATGTACATATCTTTTGTTTAAATTGTGACAGATGTCAAAGAATAGAGAATTTTTCAAAAAGAAATATGATACCTTTAAACCCTATTTTAATTGTTGAAAATTTTGATTGTTGGGGCATCGATTTTATGGGACCATTTCCTCAATCCTTTGGATATCGGTACATTTTGGTTGCAATCGATTATGTCTCTAAATGGGTAGAGGCAATTCCATGTAGAAATAATAATCACAGAACAATGGTCAAGTTTTTGAAAGAAAATATTTTGTCCAGATTTGAAATTCCTCGAACCATTATCATTGATGGTGGATCACATTTTAGTAAATTTTTTTTTGAAAATCTTATGAAAGAATTCTCGATTTCTCATAAAATATCCATTCCGTATCATCAATAGACAAGTGGACAAGCTAAATTAGCTAATAGGGAGATACAATACATTTTAGAAAAAATAGTGAATCTAGTTTGTAAGGATTGATTTTTGAGATTAATTGATGTGCTTTGGGCTTACCGTAGTGCATATAAAACTATTTTAGGAATGTCTCTTTATCAGTTATTTTTTAGTAAACCATGCCACTCGCCTGTAGAATTAGAATATCGAGCATATTGAGCAATCAAAATGATAAATTTTGATGTGGATAAAGCTGGAGTGTCTCGTAAACTTCAAATTAATGAATTAGAAGAATTAAGAAATGAAGCTTATGACAATGCAAAATTGCTAAATCTAGAAACGAAAATTTTTCATGATAAAAATATCAAGAGAAAATCTTTTGAACCTTTTCAGAAAGTTTTGTTATATAATGCAAAACTTCGTCTATTTTCTGGAAAGTTAAGATCTAAATGGATAGGACCGTATATTGTTAAGCAATTTTTTGATTATGGGGCAATTGAAATTGAGAATCCATTAACCGAAAATATTTTCAAAGTAAATGGTCAAAGGCTTAAACCCTATTATGATGGATTCACTCAAGATATAACTTCTATGTTAGAGCAAACCTATGTATTCTAAAAAATTTATATTGCTGATTGATCATAAATAGTAATACTAATTGTTTGTTGCTTGATATACAGATTAGGTTTTGAAAGATCAGTTATATTACCTTCCACACTTTGTTAACATTTCTATATTTTTATTATTTTAATTATTGCGGACAATGTTTAACTTAAGTTGGGGGGAATGGAATTATTTAAATTTAAAATTTGTTTAATTTGTTTTCTGTATTTTGTTTTTGTGTATTTATAAAATTGTTCGTCTTTGTGACTTGCAAACGTTAAAGAACTGGATGATGAGTCAATTTTGAGTCGTTTTTAAATTTTCTGAGAAATAATTGTACAATGGATAAAAAACTATTTTGGTTAAGTTTAATTTTACTATGCCATTTTCCAAAAGACATACATGCGTTGATCATGCAAAAAGCAAGATTTATTAGAAATTTAGAAAATTTTGAAAGTCAAACATAACTCTTGTGCGGAAAAAGTTCGTTTGCTAGACGCTGACGAGCGAATCGTCTCGGTGGTTGTGTAAGGTGTGGTCGTTTAATGAATTTGAGACAATATAATAAGTGTGTGGAACCAATTTCAGGTCAAGCGTTAGATCGTCTTTAGTGGATTAGGTGTGGGCAGAGTAAGGAATATCCTGAGATGCCATCCTATTCTACTACTATGTTTTCAAGATACGTGAGAAGTGAAATTAACCATGTCACTGGTGTTGTTGATTTGGTAGATTCTGACTCTGAATAAGTGTGATCAAATGATGTATAATTTTGGAATAGTACATAAATGTAAATAACTATAGATTAATTAGGAAAATAATTAAATAATAAATAACAAATAAATAATTAATAAAACCAAGTTTTTTGAAAAAATAGGGGTGGTTAGCAAATTATGTAGACTGTTTAAAGTCATAATTAATTTTGTAATTGCAGGAACCTGAAGGAAACAGAAAGTCAGCAGTTAGCAGTGCAGTGCAATAAAAAAATCAGTGCTGGTGTACCAGCACTGTCCGGGTGGTGGTACTGACGTTTGGACGGTAGTGTAAATATAAAAACCTAGTTGCATAAAAATCGATCAGTTTTTATTCTCCAGCAAGCCAAAATTTGAAACCAGCGGTTTTCTCCAAGGATTTCTTCTCAAACTGCTACATTTGACCATTTTTCCTCAAATTTTCTCCGATCATTCACTTACCCATATCATTTTCAAGGTTTCTATAGATTGAAATCTGTTGAAAACAAGCAGGGAGAAATAAATCAGTAAAAACATGGATTCAAGGCGTCGATAGAGGATCTTCGAGTCGTGCACAAAGAGATCAATCTCAGCAACCTGAAGCACCTCTGTAACAACCCTAGCTAGGAAATGTCTACAATGAGGTGATTTTTGAGAATTTTGAACACCAGGCCTGGTACGATGCTCATTTTCTCTCTAAAACTATCATTCCTAAAAGGCCGTTAATTTTTGAAGATTTTGAAAATATAAGACTTAGACAAATTCCTGCTGCACGTGGATGGCTAGATTATGTTTATTACTCCTGTTTTTGACTGTTTAGTACGTGAATTCTATAGTAAAGCAGATATTACTGGGGAAAGACAACTTCGTGTGATTGTTCGGGGTAGAGTTTCTCAAGTTACATCGGTTACTATAGCCGATTTTTTTAGCCCACCCAACCTGCAATATCTTTACACTCAATTTCCTGATTTGACTGACGTAGGGATAGATTTGACGGGTAATTTGGATTATGTATGGGGAGGCCACACAAATATATAAAGCAAGGGGACTTGACGGACAAATACCAAATTTTGAATTTGATTCCAGTGAATAGTCTGTTACCCCGACCCCAGAAAAATCAAATTTATACTGAGTAGGCCTGTTTCCTATATGCCTTTGGGATGGGACACATGATTGATCTTCTGAACCTCATTATGGATCTAATGTTGCTTACTGTGCAAAGGAATAAATCCTCACTTCCATATTCTATGTTAGTTTCTCAGTTATGTAGGGACAAGGGAGTGATTATAGATCCTTCATGAAAAACGGTGGAGCATTTTGGATCACTAGACAAAACTTCTTTGAAAAAAATTCATGAGGTCAGCCTGAAGATCAACCTGAAGTACCACTAGCACCATAAGAAGAGTCATTTCAAGCACCTGAAGAATTTTTCCTACCAGAGCAGCCTATTCCACAAGGAGATCAGCCGTACATACTAGTGGATAACAGAACTGATAGCCAGATTTTACTAGGTTGGAGACCACTGTTACCCACTAGTATGTACGGCTGATCTCCTTGTGGAATAGGCTGCTCTGGTAGGAAAAATTCTTCAGGTGCTTGAAATGACTCTTCTTATGGTGCTAGTGGTACTTCAGGTTGATCTTCAGGCTGACCTCCATGAATTTTTTTCAAAGAAGTTTTGTCTAGTGATCCAAAATGCTCCACCGTTTTTCATGAAGGATCTATAATCACTCCCTTGTCCCTACATAACTGAGAAACTAACATAGAATATGGAAGTGAGGATTTATTCCTTTGCACAGTAAGCAACATTAGATCCATAATGAGGTTCAGAAGATCAATCATGTGTCCCATCCCAAAGGCATATAGGAAACAGGCCTACTCAGTATAAATTTGATTTTTCTGGGGTCGGGGTAACAGACTATTCACTGGAATCAAATTCAAAATTTGGTATTTGTCCGTCAAGTCCCCTTGCTTTATATATTTGTGTGGCCTCCCCATACATAATCCAAATTACCCGTCAAATCTATCCCTACGTCAGTCAAATCAGGAAATTGAGTGTAAAGATATTGCAGGTTGGGTGGGCTAAAAAAATCGGCTATAGTAACCGATGTAACTTGAGAAACTCTACCCCGAACAATCACACGAAGTTGTCTTTCCCCAGTAATATCTGCTTTACTATAGAATTCACGTACTAAACAGTCAAAAACAGGAGTAATAACATAATCTAGCCATCCACGTGCAGCAGGAATTTGTCTAAGTCTTATATTTTCAAAATCTTCAAAATTAACGGCCTTTTAGGAATGATAGTTTTAGAGAGAAAATGAGCATCGTACCAGGCCTGGTGTTCAAAATTCTCAAAAATCACCTCATTGTAGACATTTCCTAGCTAGGGTTGTTACAGAGGTGCTTCAGGTTGCTGAGATTGATCTCTTTGTGCACGACTCGAAGATCCTCTATCGACGCCTTGAATCCATGTTTTTACTGATTTATTTCTCCCTGCTTGTTTTCAACAGATTTCAATCTATAGAAACCTTGAAAATGATATGGGTAAGTGAATGATCGGAGAAAATTTGAGGAAAAATGGTCAAATGTAGCAGTTTTGAGAAGAAATCCTTGGAGAAAACCGCTGGTTTCAAATTTTGGCTTGCTGGAGAATAAAAACTGATCGATTTTTATGCAACTAGGTTTTTATATTTACACTACCGTCCAAACGTCAGTACCACCACCCGGACAGTGCTGGTACACCAGCACTGATTTTTTTTATTGCACTGCACTGCTAACTGCTGACTTTCTGTTTCCTTCAGGTTCCTGCAATTACAAAATTAATTATGACTTTAAACAGTCTACATAATTTGCTAACCACCCCTATTTTTTCAAAACTTGGTTTTATTAATTATTTATTTGTTATTTATTATTTAATTATTTTCCTAATTAATCTATAGTTATTTACATTTATGTACTATTCCAAAATTATACATCATTTGATCACACTTATTCAGAGTCAGAATCTACCAAATCAACAACACCAGTGACATGGTTAATTTCACTTCTCACGTATCTTGAAAACATAGTAGTAGAATAGGATGGCATCTCAGGATATTCCTTACTCTGCCCACACCTAATCCACTAAAGACGATCTAACGCTTGACCTGAAATTGGTTCCACACACTTATTATATTGTCTCAAATTCATTAAACGACCACACCTTACACAACCACCGAGACGATTCGCTCGTCAGCGTCTAGCAAACGAACTTTTTCCGCACAAGAGTTATGTTTGACTTTCAAAATTTTCTAAATTTCTAATAAATCTTGCTTTTTGCATGATCAACGCATGTATGTCTTTTGGAAAATGGCATAGTAAAATTAAACTTAACCAAATAGTTTTTTATCCATTGTACAATTATTTCTCAGAAAATTTAAAAACGACTCAAAATTGACTCATCATCCAGTTCTTTAACGTTTGCAAGTCACAAAGACGAACAATTTTATAAATACACAAAAACAAAATACAGAAAACAAATTAAACAAATTTTAAATTTAAATAATTCCATTCCCCCAACTTAAGTTAAACATTGTCCGCAATAATTAAAATAATAAAAATATAGAAATGTTAACAAAGTGTGGAAGGTAATATAACTGATCTTTCAAAACCTAATCTGTATATCAAGCAACAAACAATTAGTATTACTATTTATGATCAATCAGCAATATAAATTTTTTAGAATACATAGGTTTGCTCTAACATAGAAGTTATATCTTGAGTGAATCCATCATAATAGGGTTTAAGCCTTTGACCATTTACTTTGAAAATATTTTCGGTTAATGGATTCTCAATTTCAATTGCCCCATAATCAAAAAATTGCTTAACAATATACGGTCCTATCCATTTAGATCTTAACTTTCCAGAAAATAGACGAAGTTTTGCATTATATAACAAAACTTTCTGAAAAGGTTCAAAAGATTTTCTCTTGATATTTTTATCATGAAAAATTTTCGTTTCTAGATTTAGCAATTTTTGCATTGTCATAAGCTTCATTTCTTAATTCTTCTAATTCATTAATTTGAAGTTTACGAGACACTCCAGCTTTATCCACATCAAAATTTATCATTTTGATTGCTCAATATGCTCGATATTCTAATTCTACAGGCGAGTGGCATGGTTTACTAAAAAATAACTGATAAAGAGACATTCCTAAAATAGTTTTATATGCACTACGGTAAGCCCAAAGCACATCAATTAATCTCAAAAATCAATCCTTACAAACTAGATTCACTATTTTTTCTAAAATGTATTGTATCTCCCTATTAGCTAATTTAGCTTGTCCACTTGTCTATTGATGATACGGAATGGATATTTTATGAGAAATCGAGAATTCTTTCATAAGATTTTCAAAAAAAAATTTACTAAAATGTGATCCACCATCAATGATAATGGTTCGAGGAATTTCAAATCTGGACAAAATATTTTCTTTCAAAAACTTGACCATTGTTCTGTGATTATTATTTCTACATGGAATTGCCTCTACCCATTTAGAGACATAATCGATTGCAACCAAAATGTACCGATATCCAAAGGATTGAGGAAATGGTCCCATAAATCGATGCCCCAACAATCAAAATTTTCAACAATTAAAATAGGGTTTAAAGGTATCATATTTCTTTTTGAAAAATTCTCTATTCTTTGACATCTGTCACAATTTAAACAAAAGATATGTACATTTTTAAAAGAGTTGGACAATAAAATTCACACTACAAAATTTTAGCAGTGGTTTTCTTTAAAGCAAAATGGCTTTCGCAAGCTTTAGAGTGATAAAACTGAAACTGAATTACTTGACCAATTTCATGATTAGGTACACAGCGTCTTATTATCTGATCTTTACAGTATTTAAACAAATAAGAATCTTCCCATAAATAATTACATACCTCACTTAAAAACTTATTTCTATTAGTCCAGGTATAATGAGAAGGAATAGTATCAGCAGCTAAATAATTGGTTATATCTGCATACCATGGTACTTCTGTTATTGCAAAAAGTTGTTCATCTAGAAAGGTTTCTCTAATCGGAATTGGTTCTTTCTTTATATCATAATTTAACCTTGACAAGTGATCTGCTACCACATTTTCAACTCCTTTCTTATCTTTAATGATAAGATCAAATTCTTGAAGTAACAAAATTCAATGTAGGAAATGTGGCTTAGCATCTTTTTTAGTAAGTAAATATTTTAAAGCTACATGATTAATAAATACAACAATTGACGATCCAACCAAATATAAACGAAATTTATCTAATGCAAACACAACAGCAAGTAATTCTTTCTCTGTAGTTGAATAATTCATTTGTGCATGATTTAGAGTTTTGCTTGCATAGTAAATAACATAGGATTTTTTATCTTTCCTTCAATCACTTGCATCACACATTAATTCAAAAGGTGAAGACCAATTAGGAGGTTGCATAATAGGTGCAGAAATAAGCATATTTTTTCATTTATCAAATACTAATTGACATGCATCATTCCATTCAAATAATATATCCTGACATAAAAGATTACATATAGGTCTAGATATTACACTAAAATTTTTAATAAATCTTCTATAAAATCCTACATGGCCTAAAAAGATCGAACATCTTTTACAATTTTCGGTGAAGGAATTAGCTATCAGGTTGATTTTAGATTTATCAACTTCAATCCCTTTTTTAGAAGCTATATGACCTAAAACAATACCTTGTATTACCATAAAATGGCATTTTTCCCAATTTAAAGCGAAGTTTGTTTTTTCACATCGAATAAGTACATTTTCAAGATTTTCTAAACATAAATGAAATGAATCACCATACACAGAAAAATCATCCAAAAAAACTTCTAGATACCATTCTACCATATCACTAAATATACTTAGCATGCAACGCTGAAAAGTAGCTAGAGCATTACAATCCAAAAGGCATCCTTTTATTAGCAAAAGTATCAAAAGGACATGTGAATGTGGTTTTTTTCTTGATGAAATATTGCAATTTCAATCTGATTATAACCAGAATATCCATCTAAAAAACAATAATATGCATGACCAGTTATTTTTTCTAAAACTTAATCTAGAAAAGGTAATGG